>CM061050.1:12443327-12468327 GCA_030762985.1 Adelphocoris suturalis
GGGGCGTCGGCCATCCTCTCCCTCTTCTTCATCCTCGTCTTCCTATCCCTCATCCTCTTCCACGACCCCAGTAAATGCCCACCAGTGTGCCCACTGTGAGAGAGCCTTCAGCTCCAAGCGTGGCCTCAGTGCCCACGTCTGGCAGAAGCATCCTGTACAGGCCAACGCTGCAATAGATATAGAGCGAGAGCGGCCCAGGTATGCTTCTGAGGATTTGCGGCGAATGGCAGCAGAGGAGGCAGAGGCTGTGCGTAATGGGGTACGAAATATAAATGTTTTCTTGCAAGCACGTTTTCCCATGCGCACGCTTTCTGCCATTCAATCTCTTCGCCTGAGGCCCCACTATAAGCAGCTTGTCCAGGATGCAATCCTGGCAAATAGCAGTGGGGCCTCTCCCGCATCTCCGGCAGACGTGGGACAACATCCCGCCATTCAGCAATCCTCCCCCGTGACCTCTGGTCTTCTTTCAGAATTGAAGACTGAAGTATTGAGGCTCGGGGAGCAGGTGGGCAATATTGTTGGTTATGAGAGTGCCTACCTGCAGGATCTGGCGAGGCGGGCTGTTGAGGGGCCAAATGGCTTGGAGGACGAGGTTGCGGCCTATGTGCAGAGGATCTTCCCGCAGGTTGAGGAAGCGACCGTGGCGAGGCATCAGGGAGAAGTTCCCCCTAATGTGGTGCCTCGTGGAGGTCGCAGAGCAGCTAAGCAAGAGAGGAGGCGGGAATACCAGCGTGTCCAGAGATTGTGGAGGAAGCATCCGGCTCGTGCAGCTGCGGAGGTACTGGAGGGAGCTGGGGAAGAACAAGTTATGCCCCCCCTCCAGGAGTTTGTGGATTACTGGGAGCCA
This sequence comes from Adelphocoris suturalis, assembly GCA_030762985.1. Classification (NCBI taxonomy): domain Eukaryota; kingdom Metazoa; phylum Arthropoda; class Insecta; order Hemiptera; family Miridae; genus Adelphocoris; species Adelphocoris suturalis. Next base: position 12,444,175 of record CM061050.1, read on the forward strand.
CTTATGAGTGCTCCCAGCCACAACTCTGGCGAGCCAGTGGTACCCCCAGCTTCCACCAGGGACTCCTTACGCAGCATCATGTGCACACCGGTGCTTCATGACGAGGCACATAAGTGCCGTGTCCAAAACTCCACATCTGCTGGGCCCGATGGTATTTCCGCCCGACGCTGGAATAAAGCTCCTAAGAATGTTAGGCTGCTCATCCTCAACCTGTTGCTGTGTGTGTGTGTGTGTGTGTGTGTGTGTGTGTGTGTGTGTGTGTGTGTGTGTGTGTGTGTGTGTGTGTGTGTGTGTGTGTGTGTGTGTGTGTGTGTGTGTGTGTGTGTGTGTGTGTGTGTGTGTGTGTGTGTGTGTGTGTGTGTGTGTGTGTGTGTGGGTGTGTGTGTGTGTGTGTGTGTGTGTGTGTGTGTGTGTGTGTGTGTGTGTTTTTTTTTTTTTTTTAATTTTCCTCAGCAGTCAGTACACCCTGAGCTGAGGGCCTTTATTCAACATGCTCCCATTTCCATGACTACATGTTTTTAACAGTGCAAACATTCATTTCAACATAAATTATTACATGAATAATTCAATATTATGTATGTACATTTCAATCTTATAACCATATGTGATTTTCGCCATTCATATTTTATCAAAATCCATACTGTTTATAAAAGTTGTGAAGGGTTTGAGAAACTTATTCACTAAAACTGTTACATCTGTCGGCCACATTTCACCACTTAACACCACTTTTCGTATGAGTCTACTTCGCTCTGGCTCAAATATCGGGCAGTCCTCCAAAAGATGTTTCCATGTCTGCTCTATCTGTCCGTCACATCTGCAAAATGGGTTGTCAGCCTGGTTGAATCGGAAGAGAGAAGTGGCATTCCTGCCATGGCCGGTAAAAGCCTGCGTTACTTTATAGGTCAGAGACAAATCAGTATTCAGTCGTGAATATATACTGGGGAAAAACTGCCTTGTGTGCCTTCCTCTCTCACTAGACTGCCATTCCTCTTCCCATTGTCTAAAGCAAACATCCAAACTCATTTTATTCACAAATGTCTTTGGCACTAAGTAAAACGTTACGCTTCCCTCAGGTTCCTGGGCAGCTTCTTTGGCCAAACGGTCTGCCATTTCATTGCCTAATGTGCCCTCATGTGCGCGAACCCACTGTAGAGCTAGCTCCCAGTGCTTGTCCTTCAAGTTCCAAGCAGTTCGTCGAATCCTCTCAACAGTTCCCGTACGCAGATGCAGATTCACTATGCAATCCAGGGATACTGTACTGTCTGTAAACAGAGTAACGCTTCTATCTTCTTCCGGGATCTCCTGCTCATCCAGCCAGCCCAAGGCCTCAGCAAGGGCCAGCAATTCGGCCTGATTATTTGAACACCAGTCCGCCAAACGATATTTCCTGCTAAATATTAGCGTCTCACCCTGGTACACCACAAACGCACATCCTGTATGCTCGTCAATTCTGCTACCATCTGTGTATATTGACCAATGAGTTCCACGGTTGAACTCACACAAAACCGGAACTGAAACAGCCCACACCGGATGCACCCAGGCTGATGGTTCCACATTAACATCCATTTCTAACCGTGGGCCAACAAGATCTGCACTCCTTTGAGCAAAAAATCTATCAACAACTTCCCTTATTTTGATGTCAATGGGAATAATTTTGGCCATGACAAAAGCAGCATCAAATGATATTGTATGAAAGCCCTTAATTATGCGAAGCGCCATCCTGCGTTGGACTCTACGAAGAATGAGAACATTATACCTCAAAAACACTGCCTTCACCCAAACCGGAGCACCATAAGTCAGCACGGGCAAAATTGCTCCCTTGTAGATAATGGACAGTGCATCACTGCCCAGACCCCAATAGATCTTTGCAGAGCGTGACAATGCATGAACTAATTGGCCAGCTCGATCCGCACAGTACTTCACATGGTTTGCCCACAAATGTTTTTGATCAAACCATACCCCCAGATACCGCATCACCTCAACTTCCTTCAAACAGTCACCCTGAAGAAAAACTCGTAAAGGCTGATTCAGTCGCTGCCTTCGTGTAATGTAAAGTAGCTGAGACTTATTGCAATTAAACGCTATTTTATTCTCCTCCGCCCAATGCTCCACCTTCGCCAACGCCTCATTTGCAATTACCTGAAGCATTAATTCATCTTCACAGCTCACTATCAGGAGAACATCATCCGCGTATGCATACACCTCAACTTCCGGGGGATAGTCCAACTTGAGCAAGGAATCATACATGATGCACCAAAAGCCAGGACCACAGCACGAACCCTGGGGGCACCCCCGTTCCTGGTTTCGAACAATGGACACTGTCTTGCTCGCATAAACCACAGTGCGATCCCGGAAGTAGCTCTGGGCGAGTGTATAAAAATTTTGAGGGCAGTTCTTAGTGCGGAGCTGATACAATATGGCGGGCCACCAAGCAGCATCAAAAGCTCCCCGAACGTCAAGTGATATCATCAGTACACGATTGCGCATCTCCAGTTGCCCACCAATATGCCTCTCCACAGCCAGAAGAGCATCTACTGTGCCACACTGCGGTCTGAAACCAAACTGTCGATCTGACAACTGGCGATCCCTTCTCAGCGCAAACATGATTCGTCCCATCATCATTTTTTCCAAAATACGAGCCATCACAGGCAAGAGGCTAATCAAACGATACTTGGACGCATCCTGCACCTGCTCCTTTCCCGGCTTCACAATAAGAACAGCCCAACTGGTCTTCCACAACCTCGGAAAATATCCTCGACGGAGGCACTCATTGAAAATCGTACATACCGTTCTTGGAAGCAGCTGATTGACATGCATAATAATCCTCTTCGAAAGACCGTCAGCGCCGGGCGCCTTCCCATCCTGAAACCCACGAAGCACAGCCACAACCTCTTCCTGGACAAAAGGCACGTCATCCGGAGCGATGGTAACACCCATAGTACCACTCTCCACACGCATCCTTCTGTGGTGGGCCGTATCATCAATCCCAGAGTCCAAAGGCACGCTATTGTCCATTATCAGATTCAAGGTCTCTGCAAAACCAGTGGTATGACTCCCATCTGACTTGATCAGTGTTGAAAACGTAGTTGCTGGCCGTAGCTTACCTGCAGCGAGCCTATATACTAAGTTCCACGGTGATGCGCCACTAGTTGCACAGCAGTATGCCCGCCAAGAAGCCTTTTTAGCTTCCCTTATACGTTTTGTGAGTTCATTCTTTGCAAGAGCATATATTTTTCGTCTTGTCTCCCTAAGAACCGGATCTCTAGTTCGCTGGAATTGTCTCCTCATCTTACGAACTTTCCGACGCTCGTTGGTGAATTCTTTGGACCACCATGGAACTGATCGCTTCACATTTCCTGGCCTTGGGGCATGACATCGAGGAATCGCCCGCTCACAAGCATATTCCACAATTTTCGAGAACTGGCTGACGGCAGTCTCCAGATCTACTGACCCCATCACAAACTCCGCATACAACTCATCAAGCGACTCAAAATGGTCTCCTTCATAAATTTCTTGATCCAGCAAATCCATCACCTTATGCTTCAAATTGAAGTCGAATTGGTCCCAATTTGCTTCCGCCACCTTGTATCTCCGACGATCACCACAGTCAGTCGCCTCAGCAGCATTAGGATCGCCAAGGATATCAAATTCAATCATCCGATGGTCTGATAGACTCTCCTCCTCCGAAATCTTCCAATTTCCTAACCATCGCAACATTCCACTACTACTCGCGGTGATATCAATATTACTTTGACCTCGTGTAGATGAAAAGGTGGTGCATTCACTAGGAGAATTTAGAACTATCCAATTCTCACTTGAAAAATAATCATCTAATGACCTTCCTCTCGATGTAGTAATCGTATCAAACCAAGTACTGGATCGAGCATTACTGTCCATGCCAATAACTTTTCTATTGAATTTTAATCGATTTTTGATTAGGGTCAATTTTGAAATATCTTCCTCAATATTCTTCTCTCGGTCAAAATACGCACTAATGGCCATAAAATGTTCAGATCCAGCTTGATTTATTTCCAAAGCTACAAAATCTTCATCTGAATACTCAGAATGCAATAAAACATCTAAATGAGAGACGGATATAACTATACTAGCTCTTTTCCGTCCATTTCCTGCTGAAAATACACGCCATTCACGTGGGAAACCACTAATCGTATTATTCTTACAATAAGGTTCTTGAATAAAGCCCATCTCAATACCATATTTAATCATGTAAGTCACAAGCCCCGATGTAGCTGCCTGCGATCTCCCCAAGTTCAGTTGAATACACTTTAAATTAGCCGCGCAGTTCAGAGAAGGTTGACGTCCAATGATAGTTCGATTAGCACACATTATCATTGTCGTAATCGATAGTAGCGCAAATCCGATCTACTGCTATCCGATAACACGGGCATTGTTTATCAAACGCGGCGTGAGCGGTGTCCACTTTCTTTTCGGCCGAGTTCCTTTCATTATATTTAACACAGTTAATACATTTTTTGTTCGAATTAGATTCATTTTTAAGCGTACAGTTCTTCATTTCATGATCACCGGCACACCATGAACATGTTGGTCCATCTTTACAGTCGCCATAGTGATACCTAGAACATATGTAACATCTGCGAACAAATACATAGTCCTGAGCTCGGCAGATATTCCACCGCAGCTTGACAACAGCCTCAAGAATATATTTCCGAACCGAACCGTGTGTGTGTGTGTGTGTGTGTGTGTGTGTGTGTTTGTGTTTGTGATAAAGCGTTAAACTCGAGGGTTCATTCCAGATTGTTTCAAAACAAATGAAGAAATTTTTCAAAAATTTTTATTTCAAAATTTTCCGAGCCATTGCAAAAGCTTCATTTTCTATGAAAATTCGCTAAAAAATAATCGCTATAATAAATCAAATTTAACAGTTTGGTATAACAACAATACTTGAAGGCATTTTTTTTTCTTGGTTGATAACAGTATAGTAAATTTATGATTATCAAATTGATTGAAATTGAAAATTATTTAGTTAATTTTTATTAATTTAGTAAACCGTTACTTAAAATGTGGAAACCTAATTTGGTGTGAAACGTGTTTCCGTATAGAAACGGGCTCTTGAAGATTTTTATTGCTTTATTTGTCAGTTTCACTAATCTAACCAGTCGAGTCCAGTTGCATTTACATTGAGAAGAAAGTATACTCCTCCCAAATCAACTTGGGCTCGTCTTTTGAAAATTATTTCTCTCGTTGCGGATTCAATTACTCGTAATTTTATAATCACTCACTCACTTATATTTCTTACAACCCGTTGTTGGGCCAATTAAATGGAAACCCAACCCACGAATATGATCATAAACGAGAGCGACCGAAAAGATAATTGGATCGGGTCATCGCCAAATATGGAAAAGGAGAGGGAGAAAAAATTGTTTTCTTTTTTCTTTCTTTTTTCGTGGGATGCGAACCGCTTGCAGTTGATCTAGAATATCTCGTAAGGTAAAATGCATCTGATCATGACATTTTCAAGCTGGACCCGGGAGCCAATTACGCGCGTCGCTCGCATGCCTCGAAGTGCGCAACAACTCCCGCTCGGCAAGTGGCCGGTGGGCCGTAATTTCTTATTAGAATGAAAAAGAAGACAAAACGGACCAAATAAAAACGTGCACACACTTTCTAAATTGCTTAATCAGGTCTTGGGCCCTTCAGGAATGTTTCAAGGAAGTTGTCCGAGGTTCGGTTAACAGTATCGGGAAATAATTCTCGAAGAATATTTAAAAGGCACTTATTTTATAGGCTTTTAGTTCTTCATTTAAATTCAGGTTTTCAATTCAAGAAACTGTACAGAATGCGGCAGAAAGAGCCCCCCGATAAGGAATGCTAATTTAAAAAAATATATATAATAAAACTACCTAACTAGTTTCGCCCATAAAAAATTGAGCATATCAAATAAAATAAGTTCCATTCATGCAACATGATCGTATGAGCGAATTTTCGTAAATTATCGTATTGTATAATGTTGAATTGTTTTGAAATTTGAGCTTTTTGAGTGCAAGGAAATCGTTAACCATTAATTTTATGGCAAAAAACGTATTCTAAATAATAACCTGCTATTCAAATAGAGGTTCTGAATTTTTAGCTTTTTTAGCAGGTTTTATCGATTTTTTAGCAAATTTTGATGAATTTTAAGTACATTTTTCAGCATAATTGTGTACATACATTTTTGGATGTTCTATTTTATAGTTAATAAACTTTATTTGAGCAATATTCTACCAAAAAATATAAATTGAACGATTTTTAGCCATTTTTAGAGATTTTTTTAGTACATTTTTTGAAATTTGACCAATTTAATGTGCTCAAAAAGTGTTGTCCAACGAACTCATCCTTTCTTTTGAAATGCTTGATTTTTTGGCGAAAGAACGAAGTTTTTATCTCAATTCTATCGAGAGTTATCGTCTGGAATGACACATACACACACATATATATATATACATATATATATATATATATATATATATATATACATATAAAAAAGCGTTAAAATCCAGGAATCATTTCAGAATGCCTCAAAACAGATTTCGATGAAGAAAATTTTTGAAAATTTTTATTTTAAAAATTTTGGAGCCATTGCAATAGCTTCATTTTCTAAGAAAATTCGCTAAAAGCATATCAAATAAAATAAAAAATCATGAGTTACAGAGATAACGGAGTTGGGGAGATCTTCAAGTGTTGCCATTCGATTCAGCTTGAAAAATACGTAAAAATCGGCTCCAATCTTGCATTTTCATAGAGGGTAATGTTTCCCTGAAACCCTCGATTTCGTGAAAAAATCATGTTTTCAACATACGAACGTACTTTTCTTCCCCATTTAGCAAAGTAAGAGTGAAATTGAGTATACCGTTCAAAAGGTGACAGTTTGAGATAGTTTTTTCCTAAGAGTGCACGCCAAAAAATCCCTCAACTGTTAGCAGAAAAACGGAAGGAAACACGACAGTTTTAAATATTAGTTCTAATCTCGTAGTTAGGCCTTTTTTACCCAATTAAAACTAACTAATACAACATTACTTTCCATCAGGTTTATAGGAAATTTAATGATTTTTCCAAAGGTGTTCTCCATTTTTGAGTTTACTGTAATTCTAAAGGGAGTTATGGCCGTTTTAATGTCATAATGTACAAAACACGAAAAAAAAAAAAAAAAAAAAAAAAATCTTGAAAATTGAATAGGTAACTTGAAAACAAAGCGTTTATAAAGAAATTTACATGAGTAACTTTCGATCAGGAATGATCTCTAGAATTGATTTCTTGAGTTTGTCCCATAATTACTGTAGACACCCTATATAATACATTTATAAATATAGGAAATGGTGTATTACAATAATTAAGGATGATTTACGAAATTGTAACATATGACGCTGTGACCGTAAATATCATCGGTTATGTTACGGGTTCACGTGATGCTTTATTTTGTAACGATATTTGAGAAAATGTGCCAAATCAAAGTCAAGAAAATATTAAATCTCAAAAAAAAGTTAAATAAGTGTACACTTCTTCACATACGTACGTAGAAAATAATAGCCAACGACTTCACATCAAACAGCTAGAGCTTGTGTCGCTGCGGAGGAAGAGTTGTTCAGCTATATAAAAGTGTGAATATTCAATACACTCCTAGTCCTACAATTAGCTACAAACTATAATAATGATAATAATGCTGTAACGAATAATAAAGAATACCTACCTTATTTAAGACGGTAAATTCTCGATTAAAAATCCACGCAACAAAAAAGGGTTTCTACTAGGGATGAGTCGATTGCCGATACCGATTCTCGATACCACCGATTCTTAGGCATTGGTATCAGTATCGAGACTCGATCGCCTAAAGCCGATACCGATACCGCCCGGTGATGGGCGTTTTATTACACTACGGTACTATTGCAACCATCTAACAGTTATATTATAGCAGTTGCGAAACATGAATTGTCCAAAACACAACTTACAATTATAACTTTGTTTACAAGTAGGCTTGTGTTATTTTGTTTGTGACAACAGGAGCATTATACAAAGCTATGTTTTCAAAGTATAAAAGCCTAGAGCCAGTCTTATTTGGAAATACCTTACAGTTACCGACGAAAAACTAAAAACCCAAGTCAGTCTGCTTAACTTGTTTTTATTCAGAAAGAAATCAATCCTAGGCAATAAAAGTTGCCTATTAATTGATAGTTGATAGATAACAAAAAAATATCAAATTTTGTATTCGCACAAATCAAATTAACTAAAGCCTTGAATGAAAATATAAATCTGAAATTTAGAATTTGTAATAAGAATTAATCTGAATTTAAGAGAATAAAAATTTGAATATATTACTAGTTCAAGAGGAATTTTTGTTTTTCACCTAAAGGTAAGTTAAGTTAGGTATTATGCGCCGATGGTATCGGTATCGAGAATCGGGAATCGATTTTTTAGGTATTAGGTATCGGTATCGGTATCGGTATCGGGACTCGATCAATTTTGGTATCGACTCATCTCTAGTTTCTACATAGAACTGTTAAACGTACTGGCTAATAAAATATTTTGCAATGATTAGACCATTATTAATTAAAAACTCATAAATCTTCTTTTTATAGGCTGCAAGAGAATAATGCGTTGGGTTCCTCAGGAGGAACCAGAAGGATGGTTCTATAACATCGACTTCTGATGGAGCCTTTGAAGTTTGAGTCAATTGGAGCTATACCCATATTGAATTACAGTAGCTGCACCAGGAGTGGCCTCTAGAAGAATCAATTTAAGGCCACTTAAACAGTCAGAGGAAAAAAATCTGTTCCTTTCTTCGCTGAGATCCCGAACGGAAAGGAAGTTGATTTCGAGATGCCCCTTGTGGAAAGCTCAGCAGCCAGATCGACCCGGTTGCTCCAGATGAAGCGGATGTCCCCTAAGACAATACGACTGTAGTTGTCGTTGGAAAGGAAATGGATGCAGGCGCCGCTTTTCTATTTACCGACCTTTTAGGGGCGGCGTATTAGGTGTCGCTCTAGAAAAACCGCTTTTTGAAAATAAATAACCCGTACGTGAGATTGGAAAGCTGGTGGGGGTGGTCTGACTGAAGAAAAAAACAGTCGGTAGCAGTAAACATTGAGGTTTTCAACCGACGTGGTGGTTAACGAGTTGTTGGGTAAATGAATCTTCCCACGGGAAGCGTCTCTTCTTGATGAACTATAGGTACTTTCCACGCTAAAGACCAAGGAATAATAAGTATATTATCCATTTTATGGAATTCCTTGATTCGATTTTCCGGACTGCTTGGCTTTGATTCAAATCTGAACATGTATATGTACTAATTGATATAACATATTAATGGTATGTTTGTATACCATAGATTCCGACTTTCTACAACAATATTTTAAGAACGCTACAAATCATTGCACGATGGTACTATTACTGGGGTATTTATGGTTTTTGTGCTTTTTACTTGTGGTTTAGGCTCTTGAGCCCTAATTTCGTTCCTACCCTGACAATGAATGACATTGTTTGTTCATCGACGGACTGGCTATTAATTGATAACCTTCATTCCGTCCACCTTTCATTTGAGAGGTTTGATTTTTCGGCGTAAGAAAGAATACACCCCCCTTCATTTCCCCTGAAAACAGCGTAAAAAGCGCTGCAAATTATTTCACAAAGGTTTATTATTTTTTCAATTGAGTTTGATCGTAGTTTTAGTTGGCTTGCGTACGTCATAAGGCCTGTCCAGACTCCTCGGCGTGTCCTATTTCGAGTTGCCACAACCTATACTTCTATAATTATATACGCATAATTATACTTCTCGACTTGAGCTCCTATCTATTCAAATAGTTATTGCCTGAATAATATCATTTTCTAAGTACGTACGAAAAGTCGAGAGGGTATGTTAATAAATATGCGTGGGAAAAGCATTGGTATTAACACACAAATATGACCTAGAAAAAAACATATATTCATGCCTCGAAGGAACGCTGTACCCACCACAAGGTGCCGCGGCGCCTCCTCTCACGCCACCCCCCTCACCGCCCACCGTGACCCCCTGCCAAGCGTGCCAGGCGTGCATCTAACACGTCTAACACTCAAAACCCCGAAAAAGACACTTTTTCGCCCGTTTTTGGCCCATAGCATCTATGCGAGTAAAGCGATCGGGATGGTTAAACGTTAGGACCAACTAGACCCCAAATGGAGTCTATGTGCGAAAGAACGGGTTTTTTAAGTAAATTCTTAGGCCTTTTATGGCCCGGACGGCGAACGGCGGACGGCGGACGGACATTTCAAATTTGGATTCTACGCACCTTGAAACGTAAAGTGACAAAGTTTGAGGAGGGGTTATAAAATTTTTTTGCTACACGATCACATAGGCTTATTATTGGAAATAATAAACCAACCCGATTCTTCATAATTTTTATGTAAGGAAAAATACATTCGCGCGCGCCGATTGCGCCAAAAGCGCAAGTTACATAAACTTAGTTTTTTTCAAATTGGACCCCCCCTTTTTATTACAGCTTCGAATTCTACGTGAAGTTTCATGAAAAAATGACCGATCACTCGATTTCTTGAATGCACGCGAACGGGCACAAATTCGCTCCAAAAGTGCGCAACTCCACTCTAAAAGTGCAAAAATTGTGAAATACTGAGTTTTTGAAGATACTCAATTGCCACGTGTAATTCATGATTTTGGGGTATTTCTTCTTGCTGAACTTCGTGATGATGTTGATTTATTGATATTTGCAATACGAACTTGGGAAAACACCGAAGGATCGACCAGAATTTCAGTTATCTTCAGGGTTCGAATTTGGGTCCCCTTCTCTTCCTAGTCTTCATAAACGACATCGTTGATTGTGTGAAAAATTCTCACATTCTAATCTACGCCGACGACATAAAGATTTTTGCTCGTATAACAGATCGTTCATCACAATTTGGATTACAGGATGATTTGGAGCGTATTTTGGCTTGGAGTATCAAATACAAACTGCCGGTCAACGCAATTAAATGTCAAACTATCTCATTCACGCGTAATCAAAATCCACTAATTTTTCACTATAATATTGATGGTCTTGTCCTGAATAGAGTTATGGAGCTTCGTGACCTGGGTATCTTAATTGATAGTCAACTTATCTTTCGGAGCCATCTGCAACTAGCAACGTCCAAAGCTACCAGAATGCAGCATGGGCATGCACCCCCCCCCCCCCCCCCTGTTTTGTGATCAGAAATTGTCAGCAGCTCAAGAATGTTGACATGATGAAGCTTGTGTTTCTCACCCTCGTTCGACCGCATTTGGAGTTTGGGTCGGAGATCTGGTCACCATCCCACTCCAAGTACATCAATTCCCTTGAATCTATTCAAAAGCGTTTCCTGAAATACCTCTCATGTATATAACCTAAGAGCCAATCATTCAGACCTATGTAAGAGATTCGATGTACTTCCTCTGTCTGTGCGTCGTCAATGGCTAGATTTATCTTTCTAATACAAAGTTTTCTCCGGTGCTATAAATTGCCCTGAACTGTTAGCCACTTTTTCTACTAGAGTACCGTCTTTTCATTCTAGGCATCTCAGCCTATTCCATATTCCATTTGGGCGTACTGCAGTTCATTCAGCAATGTTGAGTCATAGATCAGTATTTTCGTACAATCTAGTTGAGAGTTTAAACCCGAAAATCGATATATTTCACAGCTCTTTTGGCGAGTTCAAATCTTTATGCTGCTCTTCCTTGTTGGACCAATGGCTCAAATGTTTGTATTCCATTATATTTATTTATTTTTTTTTTTTTCATTTTTTTTTTCTATTTTTATTATTATTGTTAAAACTTTGCTATTGTACAATTATCTGACGTGTGCCATATCGAATAAAGCTTTATTCTATTCTATTCTATTCTATTCTTATCTTAATCATTTCCACACCGCACAAAGCGTACTAAAATGTAGTTTTATCGGTGTTTTCCCAAGTTGGTGTTACAAATATCAATAAATAAACATCATCACGAGGTTCAGTACGAAAAATACCTCAAAATCATGTATTACATGAGGCAGTTGAATATCTTTAAAACTCAGTATTCCAAAATTTGAGCACTTTTAGAGCGGAATTGCTCACTTTTGGAGTCTCGGGGGCACTTTTTTCGGAAATGAGCTCTAAAATCGACTCTACTCGTTCGTGCCACCTCAAGTGTGTTCACCCTGTATATAAGCTCTTTGTCGAGGAAATACAGATTTAAGAAGAAAGAAGAAAAAAATATACCTAACTAACACACCCTTCTAGAAAATCACATTTTCAACACTGCTTCTTTTTTCAACTTATGAGGTTCCAAGCAAGCAACCCGTAAGAACATTAATCTCATCGTTTTCTTTCTTGCTGTTACGAGCGTTCAGCTGCCAGTGGAACGGAATGAGCCATAGGGCACAGCGGTAAAACAGCTGTAAGCTCGGCCGAAGTGGATTTTGAAAAGAACAAAACTTGCCGTAAGTGTCTTATAAGTGAGTTGTGTGGGTCGACAGCTTGGGCCGTTCATATCGCCTTGTTATTGCCGGGTTTCGCCGCGGACCCAACGCTGTGAACAATGTTAAGGTACGGGCTTGGAACTCTTTTCGCGAGTTAGGCGGATAAATAGCCTATAAATATATTAGCCTTCTTAATTGTACCTTTTGGTTTATTATTTTCAATGATACACCTTTGTAGTCGTTCAACAAAAAGTTTTTTCAACACCCAATTACAGTGTGTTTGCTAACGGTTCAAGATGTAGATTCAGAGAATCAAATAAAAATAAAAGTCCAGTCATGCAGCATGACCCCATGAGCGAATTTTTGAAGAAATCGTCGACATTTCAGTCGGTATTGACGGCCGAGCGGAGCGAGGCCTCGGGTCTGCGTGCTAGTACGTACATAAGTAGAACTTCTTCATAATTTCATGGCTGATATTTTCTAAGCCAATGTCAGTATTAAAGCTACATTAAGTCCTAAAACAGTTGAGTGTTAAACATTAAAGAGAGCGACCGAGAGAATCGGAGGACGGAATATTTCTCGGAGTAAACTCATCAGTAGTGATTACTTTTCAAGCACCTACTACCTACGTTTTAAACAGCATGGTTCTAGGATTGGTTATACAGGGATACTTCCATAAGAGTAGTTCAATCTGAATTTGGACAATGTTTCATGCAAATATTACCAATTTTTACAACTAGCGAACAGCATTATTTCGATTCATGACTGATTTTTCAACTTTGAAATTTTTGAAAACTTGATACATATTCTTATAGGAAATTTTACGCTGATTCCGAATATACCACATGTTAGTATGCTGAAAAAATTATTTCGCACAACAAATCGCAAAAAACAGGCTATTTTGAAATTTTTGACTACATTTTTGAAAATTTCAACCCGAAGATGTAATCCGATCATGCTGGCCAACGAACTTGAACTTTCGTTTTGTGTCCTTAACATTTTAATTTTTTTTTTTTTTTTTTTTTTTTTTTGAAGTTTCTAGCACAATTCTACGGACAGTTATCGTCTGGAATGACACATACATACATATATACATACATACATAAAAAAATGCGTTAAACTTCAGAATATAATTCAGAATAGCCTGAAACGGATTTCTGCATAAATGTTTTTCAAAAATTCACATTCTACAAATTTTGAGGCGAGAGCAATAGCTTAATTTTCCTAAAAAATTCGCTAATAAATCCGACCGCCCGCCGCGCTGTGGTGTCAAACTCCCTGATTGAGGGAAATACCTCTTATCCCGGAATTTTTGCATGAAACTAGGTACCTATACTTTTTTTACGCAAAATCCATATCAGAAGCCAGTTATTAAAAAAAAAAATCTAATTACGTATTTCACGAATTTTAGAAGTACTAGCGAGTTTCAATATAATTACAAATATTATTAAGAGGTATTATTTTTCCCTCTTTCTAAAATGATGCTGTTGCTTGGGTTGAACGATTTTTGAAACAAGTTTCTTTGAAATGTTTTGAATTAGAAATCCGAAAATTTGAGAGAGAAATGGAAAATTTTAGAGTTCAAAATGTGCTCAGAAATAGTTTTTAATTTGCGAAAATGCCCTTCATGGGGTGATTATCAATAACACATTTAACTATTTAAATGTGAATGGTCAAGGCATTTCAATAAACATTAACATTTCGACAAGATTCTAAACAACTGTTGTATTTCTATGAACATTAACATTTCGTAGCCTAATACAGTTGTTATTTTTTCTTATGTACATGCATAACCTATAGGATGTAATAGGTTATAGGATGTATCCATGTATATCTTGGTCTTGTAGGAGTAGGGACTATGTACGATGAAGGTGATAAATGTGCTTTGATTCTTTAATATTTATGTACAGGAAAATGACTCCACATCATGATTGTGCAACGCAATGTTGATAGTTTGCTAATCAAGCGAGACGCTAGTCTCGCATTGCCAAGCTTTAATGAACCATTGCAATCGTATTGCCAAGCGTTCAATAAACCACTGTAACAAGACGCGCCCAGATAAGTAACAAAGTAGAACTTCAGCCCAACTTTGGCCCTCTCCTGATCACACCCTGTCGGCTCAAATTGAACTTTCTTTGCATATCCTTGGAGGGGCATGTCCCCTGAGTCGCATGATGCCAAATATGTGACGGTAGATCGATTCAATATAGGCTATAATGAGGCGTGAAAATGCATATTTTCTGGCTTTTTTTCTCGTCTCACCTCGTTTTTTGCCCACCCACTTCTACCAGTTCTTCCCAGCCAATTCTCATGAAATTTGAAACGCAGGCTACATTTGACCTAACAAAGTGTCTTTTGGGGCTTTGGAGCCACTACGACTAAGTCCTGATCTGCTGATTGAATAAAATCCTCTCCAATAATGAAGATACGAATCAACTCAAGGGTATTTTCCTGATTAGCTGAATTCTCTCCTGTTTACTCTAGGAAGTTGAAATTTGTAGGGAGATTCTCAGGGATTTTCTGTCTGCTAAATTATTTTCTATGCACCCTACGATGAGAAATTTGATAGGTATATTGGTTCCCTAGGGTATTAAAGGATGAACAAAGTTACGGGTTCTATACTGATCAGCTATGTGAGCTAAATACTCTCCTTTTTGACGGGGGTCTTCTCGGACAACAAAGTCGAATGAAATCACTGAATTCATCGTGAGTAGGCCAAGTACATTCCAACCTTTTACTCCTCGATCACTAAGAAAGTGTAATATCCCCTCAAAAAGACTCTCAGCGTACAAAAGATTCCTAGCCACAAAATGCAAGATAATATCATGATCATCCAATTCGGGCCAAGCCAATTATCAGATTCTCTCTCTCTGTTTGACTGCGTTCGGGAGTGAAACGATTCTTCAACGGCCTGGACAATTTTCGCCAATTGAACAATTAAAACCGTTTCTGATCCCCTAATGGGGTGGGGGAATATCTCTTTCAAACAGACTACAAATTTTACACGAGACCAGTATGAAGTATATGTAACACTGTTTCATACCGTTCTAACCCAATTTTCTGAAACTACTTCCATTCCATTGTGAATGCCGTTCTCTTGAAGATTTCATACAATGACATTTGCGTTATGTATAGTTCTTACAAATGCGAAGCATTCTATCATTGGCGGTATCTGGTACCTTATCTGCAGCAATAAGAAAGAGCGCACAGATGGGTCCTCGGAGCTAATCGACCACCTGGCCTCAACTTGATTGATTAACTGAAAATGTATCAAAATAATTATTAATATAGAGTTTTTGTACTTCTCGTATTCATTTTCTCGAAACCGAAAATGGCCTTTCCGAAACGAGAAGAGGTTTTCGTAACGTGGAAACGCTTTTCGAAACGGGAAGAGTCAGCTTTACTCGTGCTCAGCTTTTTCGGAATCGTAATTACGAAACGAAAACTTGACCTTCTTCTAGGATAACACTCTAGAATAACTTAGCAACTATCATGCAGTTGGCATGGATACACATACACACCCGACAAAATCGGCTGAATTTTCCCCGTGCCGTCTTTTGTTGTTGGTTTAACCTTTGTATTTGTCTTTCTTTCGTGTTTTTTTCCCCGCACCTCAACCAGAACAGTCATTAGCGGCATTTTGTTCTTGCTTTCGACGTTTTATCGAAGATTTCAGCTTTTTCATTCTGAAGATTTCGTTTCAAGGTTCATTTCACGCATTTAAAGATTCGTGTTCTTCACGGCTGAATCGTTTTCATATGATGTAGAGGTAAGTGGTCGTTGTTTCTTAATTCATGTTATACTTTGTAAATAGTCTACTGTGACAATTGAGTTTTGAGCAGTGATTCACTACAAGAGTCACGTTAACGTCTCTGTAAGAGTTCTCTTCCTCTCGGGCTTACGAAAACGCTACGAGAAATCGATGCAAAAAGGTTAGCATTCATCATGCTCGCTCTAACAGCTTGTTTTCGTGTTTACGAGAAATACCAATACGAGAAATACAAAAACTCTCTATTATCTCAGCCGATTATACGATACGATTGTCCGGAAGAACGCAAGTCAAATCACTTCTTTCTGCACCTACTTATCTGTGATTAAGAATATTCGGAACATCAGATTTACTTACTTTCCTTCTTCTATTTTGAAATTTCTCTTCTAAATAAATCTATCATACAGTTCAGTAGAACCAAACAATCAATAAGTGCATATACGAAGGTCATCCCAAAAGTAAGTTTCCCTATTTTTGAAAAAAATCGAAAAAATGCTTTATTGACTAAAATATTTACATGGTTGGAAAGCTGCAGACCTGAACTATTTTTCCACATAGTTGCCTAGTCGTTCTTGGCACTTTGCATACCGTGTGGCGAGTTTTTGTAAGCCAACAGCATACCAGTTTCTGTCCAATCTGCGCAGCCACTCGTTGACGGCGCCCTCGACTTCTGCGTCACTGGAAAATCGCTGGCCTCCCAAAAAAGTTTTCAATGCCGGGAAAAGATGGTAATCACTCGGGGCGAGGTCTGGAGAGTACGGTGGGTGGGGGAAAACGTCCCAATCAAATTTTCTGAGCAATTCCTGGGTCAAATTTGCGGAATGTGGCCTTGCGTTGTCATGAAGAAGCAGCACTTTTCTCTTCAAAAGTCCGGGTCTTTTGGCTTTAATGTTTTTTCTCAGTTGTTCCTTGGAACCCACCTTGCACACACTTTTGACACCTCTAAATCTTCTTTTAGGATTCGACCAACTACAGAGCGAGTTAATTCGTACTTGGGATGAACACAATTCACAATTTCATAAATAATTATTGTACGGCGTCTATCTTCATCAAGTGCTGCGCGAACGGCCACAATCGCCTCCTCTCGAGTCGAACTCGACGGGCGTCCACTACGCTGCTCGTCATGCACCGAAACACGTCCTTCCTCAAAACTTTTTCGCCACTTTCGGACCATTTGGACACTCATCGCATAGTCACCATATGCTTGACAAAGTCTACGATGAATTTCAATCTCGGTAACCCCCTCCTTGGTCAAGAATTTGATCACAGAACGCACTTCACAATCGGACGAAATCGCAAGGGGGGCATCCATGTTTCTAACTGAATAGGTTATTTATCAACAAACCGACACAGCGGCCTGAAACTTTTACAGGACTACCACTACATCCAAACAAAAAACTTGAGACCATCCTTAGGTTTCTATGACTTGTAGGTTTTTTTTAAGAAAATAGGGAAACTTACTTTTGGGATGACCCTCGTATATACGATTAATATAGTTTGTTCGTAAATATAAAATATCGCCTTATTATTTTTTAATTTGTTACCTTCTTACCAACTGGTGGAACCGTCTTCTGCAGTTTTAATTGATCAGATTGGTCGGACTAATTCCTGACGTTTTTGTTTCCCAATGTGGTGGCGTAAATAGGCAGTGCAGCCTCATATGTAACGAATATAAACTATAAATAAAATAAATAACGAACATAAAATATAAATTTTGAGTTCGTTGAGACTGCTTATGATCGACATTTGGTGCTCACCTTAGGTGTGGTTGATTTAGAAAATATTCCACCATCTTGACAGTCGTACGTTCGGTGCTGTTGATACATTTTTTCCCCCCCTGGACGTTGAACTTTGAACTCCATTACTACTTCTATAGGGTGCAGAAAAAGGGCGTTCCACCCGAGATCATCTCAGACAAAACACGTCGGGACATCAAGGAGTTGCTTCCTGTTTTGTACACTACGGCCGTTCCTCTGAAGTAGGAGAAAACAAGAAGAAAACTTGCGGTGACGGGGAAAAAGCGCGTTGCCCATAAAAATAGGTTTAACGCCCCAAAACATAACTCTACTTCTTCTAGGGTCAGTGGCCGCATGAGGGGGAAACAAACATTTTAGCCGCGTGGCGTCTTTTCGATTTTGCTCTAACTAATCCTCGTATACCTACTCCAACTCTACACCCATTATTTTCTAGCAGAAAAGGTTACCAACTTCAACTTTCTTTTACTTATGATTTCATAAATCTGTAGGTGCCAGATTGGGTGGGCAAGCTATAATTGTCTAAAATATGCTGCTCATTTCTGTAGATTCGTATTTATCAACTATTACATCATCAATTCATTGACAGCACCAAATTGTACTTTGATATTGGGTTTAGTATCCCCAGATGTAGGTACCTACTACTAATACTAACTACCACTATTCTGACACCTTATTCTGTATAAAAGGTTTTAACTCTGTGGTAATTTCCATATCTCTTTTCTGAAGACATAAATCCCCTACTTAACCTCGAATGTGTTGGGTTGAAATATTTATATAATAAATTAATTCAGTTTCTATAGAAGTACATACAGTTCTTAAACAGGAAGACCAAATATATAGAAACTTGATTCGAATGAAAACTCTTCAATTGTGTGGCAATCAGTTGAGTTGAGGCCACTGCCCATGCGGAAAAATGTTTACTTTTCTCGGTAAATCGGCCGTTGTTTGGTAATATTCTCATACTACTCCAAATCATAAGTAGAATGTGCAGTGTTCACTATGATTTAGTATTTTAATTGTATTACCGGTAGCTAAATAAGAAAGCTCTGCCGAATTAGGGTTGCTTTTTTTAATCAAATTTTTCACAGGGTAAAAATTCAAATTTCATGGGGAAATCTAAAACAATAAGAAAAACAGAACAGAACATTTAGAACTATGAACTTTGCCATAGTTCTATATTTTCTATTCTGTTTTTCTTATTGTTTTAGATTTCCCCATGAAATTGTTGACTTGTTGGCTCTAGCAATTTTATTATGTTTGGTGGGCAAAGGGGTAAGACTCCGTTCTTTTACTTTACCAACCTTAGCTTTAGTTAAGTGACATAACACCATACGTTTGCAAAGCCATGGTAATTTACCAGGTTTTTTGTCGTTAATATATGTTTTCTGATGATGGTCACTGAGTGGAGACGAA
The DNA here is from genome assembly GCA_030762985.1 of Adelphocoris suturalis. Lineage (NCBI taxonomy): Eukaryota > Metazoa > Arthropoda > Insecta > Hemiptera > Miridae > Adelphocoris > Adelphocoris suturalis. The sequence continues at coordinate 12,463,530 of CM061050.1, forward strand.
CTTTAAGAGCATTGCGATGATTACAAAGATTTTTTTATTATTCCGTTTTCCTTGGGCCGAATCCCGATTATACTCAACTATGAACAACATCACGGCCGACAACACCTCTATCAGATAAAACTGATAAGGGAGCATCTATACACCTTAACTCGCACATTCCCTGGAATTTCATAAAAATCAGTTGAAAATTGCGGAAATTAGTCTTGTTAACAGGGTTTGCGGGCACACTACAGAGAGAGAGAGAGAGAGAGAGAGAGAAAGAGACCCACAGACAGATATGTACGGAACGAAAGTTGTCCAGATTAGTCTAAAACGTAAAGTGCGAGTGGAAATTTTGATTTTAGAAACAAAAAAATTTTTTTTCTTCTCAAAGTGGAAACAATGTTTCCGAGCTTTCTGGGTAGACATGAAATGCAGAAACAACTATACACTTTATAATTTAAATTTAGCTAAAATCCCATTGAGGAGCTCAAACGAATACCAACGTAGTAGAGCATCATGGTGGCTACTAGTGCTATTTGTCATATTCAAATTTTAATTAAATGTTTCACGAACCATGATCATTTTGTGAAACTATTTTCTTCTACCTATAATTTGGTTTATCGTAAACTGACGCAAGGAGATTATTATTTTATCTCGTATCATCTTAGATCCTCTCAGATAAGTACTAACGAGACTGACCGTTTAGGGATCGTCAAATTAAAATTCAGACGACGTGATCGTCATTTTGGCATGAATAACTGCACTATAAATCCCAGACTCATCTTTTGCATACCTATATTCTTGATAATTCGGTATCAATTTCTCATCCCCGGAGGATAACCCGCCTCCGGGCGGGCAATGCTAATCATTATTCACAACCATTAAACCCTTAATTGGACAGCCATTTTTCGTTTGTTGCCGGAAAAAAGACGAATATTGAAGACAAAAAACGATTAGAACACATAAAAATATAAATCACTGCTAACTAGAAAGGCGCCGGTGAGCGAAAATCGGCGCGGGTGACGTTCTAAGCTATCAATATTCCAAAATGATTACGTTAATATAATATTCGCGCGAATTAGTTATGCAGCTCGTGTCTGAAGGTGGTGGTTGTTAGATTGATGTCAAAGCTGAAATGGGATGGAGGAAGCACCCGGTCCGATTCCCCAGATAGCCATCGGATATGAAATCCATTTCGAACGTTAGCTGCGAGGTGGTCTAAAAAGTCGTAAATCACATTAAAAGTATAAACTTAGACCTAACTCATGTGATATCATCCATACCAAACGATTTCCGATAAGTATATTTATTAGCTATAAGGTTTATTGAGGATGATCTAGGGATCTACCCGCTACTGGTCTGAGCGGAATAAGCGACGATATCGTCTCCTGAGGTGAATATTACGCGTGTAGCAGGTGAATATCTTGGAGGATGATGTCGTTCTGTTACAAAGCACGGTAAGTAGGCGAATGTTGAATATATGGATAAATTGGATTTAATTTAAATTTGTTTTTTGTTCATTTTTAATAGATTCTATTCAACGCCATATTGTTTAAATGTTATCACCAGAATAAAGTTCGTTCAAATCCAAATATTTCATCCAAAAATAAACAGATTGCGAAACGTTAATTCGGTGATCACTGACTGACAAGTTCGTTGAAAAAAATCCATAAATCACGCTGTAGACGGAAATTCAAGTCGTGTGGTCTTATAATGCAATAAAAATGGCTTATACGGTAGTATTGCTTCCGAGAATGCAAGGCAACGGATGCTTTGTTTTCACTTTCGAAATGAAAAAAAATTTTTTGCTCCAAAATCAAAATTTCCACTCGCATTTTGCGTTTCAGAGCCTCCTGAACAAATTCGGTTCCGTGTCTGTCTGTCTGTCCGTCCACATTTCCTTGTAACAGCCATAACTTCCACAATTTTGATCCGATTTTAACCAAATTTTCAGGGATCGTGCGGGTTAAGCTCTAGATGGTCCCCTATCAACTTCATCATGATGGAATCAATGATAGCTTCTGCGCAGGCGCTAACGTGAATTCCTTGTGACGGTGATAACTCGGTCAATGTTGAACGGATTACGGTCAGATTTTCAGGGATGATGGGTCCCTTGAGGTCCCATAAGACAATCATCATAATTGCATTAGCGGTACGCTCTGCGCATGCGTGAACGAAATATTCTTGTTACGGTCTTTGCAACAGCCGTAATTTCAGGGAACATGCGGACTACATCCTGGATGGTCCCATATTAAAATCAAAATTTTCCTTATTAATTTCATTTATTATATGTACCATTCAGCTTCCAATTTCCCACCTTATTAATTCCCTGATGCCAGAACCGGTCGTTTCTAGTTTTCTGGAATTTAATGGTGACGTACTGTGAAGGTCACGAGGAAGCTCATGTGCCATTTCCTTGGCAGTGTTTTGTTACTTGATAGAGTCAGGATAACGTACAAATTTTGAGTAATCCAAAGATTCGCGGATACGTCAAACATACAGAGACGATTGCAAAATTGTTCTAGGAAATCACCGTTTTTATTTTACTTAGTATTTCTGTTTTATATACATTAGCGGGATTATTAATCCCTTGTTTTAACATTACGAGTCACATAGCAGCCTCAAACTTCTTCATTTTCAAAATTTGGCTTGGTCTCTAATAGGTATTTACAATGCATTTATCAACAATTTTCAATAAATATAAATGAATTATAAAACAGTGTGCATGAATAAAATATTAAAGTCACCTACCAAGTTTTACTTCTCACATGTTTTTAGCCGTCATCTAGTTTATTCTTTTCATTCGATACGCACCCCATCGAAATGTCTCTCAATAATTACAGATGGAAGGATTACAAAAAAATCCGTCTCCCGCCACCTCATCGCAAAAGAGGAGGGTCCCTTCCCGGATTTGAATTTTCTTTGATTGAAAAAGAATCCGTAGCATGAATTAAACATGTACCTACGCTGAGCCAGCATTATAAATATAAAAAGCGGTCTTTTGTGCTTCAAATGCCAAAAACCTTAGCGTAAATTCAACCTTCCCCAAGGCCGTGTTATAAATGTAAATGAAGTTTCTACAACTGCAGCTGCATCTCCCTTGAATATTTATGTATGCAGTTCGTGTAAACCCCTTTCGCGCTTTTGGGTTTCGTCTATTTGGAACCTCGTATCCAATAATACTCGAAGATTTACACACTCCGATTTCTCGTTTCTACTTTGCGTCAATAATGTTTAAATGTATATTATACACGGTACGGAATAGTTTGTTAGTGCCCCACAACCGTTTGTTCCGAGGAAATGACGTAGACCTTGAGGCGGAATTCTTTTGACGTTACGTCTTCAGCCGCATTTATGGAGCACAATCCGACTAAAGAGGAATCTCATTAAAGAACTGCCCCAGGGTCAAGGACGCTGTTTCCTGGCAGTTAGCTATAAAATAAGTCACTTACCTACCATTAAAATTTGAATAATGTCATTTAAGAAATGGCGCTGAACAGATGAATGGCGGACTGCTTGCAATCAATCCCTGGACTGATTACCTCAGTAGAAGAAAAATAAATACGACTGTACAGGACACGTGGGGTGAAATATGCCCCGTGTGGGGTAAAAACAAAAACCGACATTTTTAGTTTTTGGAAATTGATTTAAGAGCTGTCCAGAGGGTTCGTTTATTGTAAATAATTTAATTCCTATGATGGAAATCCGTTCAGACGAGGAAATCCAGTCATGATAAAATAAGATAAGTTTGGATGAATGCTTGATTCGAGCTTTATTTTTTCATTTTATTTGGTATATTCCTTTCCTAATGTCTAAGCGGGGTAAGGTAAAGTTAGGTCGTCCTCTAACAGAGATGATTCTCATATCTCTTTGAAGATCACCCAAAACAGGATTCTAATTATACGCTTAATTTGTTTGTTTGCTAGCTAGTTTGTTTGTCCGCTATAAATGTCCAAACGATTGCACTGATTTTCATGCAAATGGACGAGCAAGTTCCAGGGATGGTTTTAGGCTATATCACAATCCTCTCGACTTACTCCTTCATCGAGGCTTTGGCTATCTTTAATGACATCGCCCGGGTAAACAGCTTTGTTATCAAGGAAAAACCGGTCATGCTTTGAACTTTTCACGTCAAATGTATGAATAACTGTGTTCACCCATAAGAACTCCCAATAGCAAATTCAACGATATCAAAACGGTTTTGCTATGTTGAGCCGAGACGTTTTTATTCTTGAAGACAGGTCTTCAAAAATTCATATTGAAAACGCCCCATAACTGCAGCAATGATGGTCGGGAAGAGTTTAATCGTAACTCAAGTTACATTGTCTAAACATTTGAATTAGCCTGATGAAAAATTTGGAAGAAGGTATTTCAAGTATTTCTAGCTAATAGAGGTAGTTGAGACGATGTTAGATTTAGGAATGAATGTATTTCTGGGAACTACGTGTCGCTCAAAATGGTTTTGTAACTACCTAACCATAACAAACTATTACTCATGACGCAACAAGTACCTGAACCATTTTGCACTTCCACGTTTCAATTATTCATTTGCAAGTTGAGACTTGTTGTGGAAATATTAATTCAGCCTTTTTGGGGCTGGTGGGCAAAAATTACAAGGTACGACCCCCCCCTCGATTCTTATCCAACCAAGACGATCTTATCAGCAGATATAATTTCAATGGAATTCCCACTTCCCGAAATCGAGTTAATTATTAGTTTTGTCACTTTCAGAGTAATATGATAACATTAAGGTGATATGTAATTACCATAAATTTATCTAGCAGAGCACGGGTACACAGCTAGAATTATAACAATT
>CM061050.1:13670827-14111505 GCA_030762985.1 Adelphocoris suturalis
GACAAATTCAAGGGTAATTAATTATTTAAAGTTAATGATATCATAAGGAATGTGAGCCCGACTAATTAAAAAGCTTTCGAGTTTATTTGTGTTCCCTTCTTAGAACAACTTCGGTTCATAATAAGCTTTGCAATCTACAAAAAATAATTTTTCTTTCTTCAAGGTTTGCGTTAATAAAGGGTTATAAAGGGTATATTGCTGGTCATTCTTCCACCAGAAAACATTGGTTCTTGAAACATTGGAATAGGTAACATTGGTCTCAAAAAGGGTACCAGTAGGTAGCGTTTCCTCGGTCCCATAGTTGGCCGCCAGCTGCGGTGGACCCAGCATATTGAGTACTTGCGCCAAGCTGCCTTGCGGGGTGTACAGTTGCTCAAGGCCCTTTCCAACTATAGTTGGGGTGCCCAGCGGGATGTCCTCTTGAGGATTTTCCATGCAGTGGTGCGAACCCGAGTTTCTTGTGGGTCTGCAGTTTATGGCTCAGCAAGGAAGTCCTTCTGCGTAAGCTGGAACCTTTATTAAACAAGGGTCTTCGTTTGGCTACTGGGGCCTTCTGTACTAACCCGACAGCCTCCCGTCAGGTGCTTGGGCATAGTCAGCCACTCGTAATTCGGCGAAATCTGCTAGCACTTCGTTATGCAGAACGAATGTGCTATTTCCCAGGACACCTCCTGCATGAAGTGGTCACCATACCCTCTCTAGAAGAGACGTATTCCAGGCTTCAAACACGAACACGCCCATTGGGTATTCGTGTTCAGGAGCTCACAAGGTGGGATAGAATAGAGAGATAGCTTTTAGTTTCATATGCGGTGCCCCCTGTCCCTCCCTGGACCTTGTCTGGGACGCGTGTTGACCTTCATATGAAAGTCAGGGTCAAGGGCAATACGCCCCCACACATCCTCAGATGTCGTTATTCAGAGCAATCCAGCGATATGCTGGACACACCCTTATATTCACTGATGGCTCAAAGACACCTGAAGGTGTTGGCCTTGCTCAATGGAGCCCCAACTTCCAAGTCACTAGGTGCACAGGTTACAGGTGCCTACTGAAGCGAAAAACTAAACATCAAACTCTAAAGAAAAACTGAAAAGAAGAACAAAACGTCAAACTCTATGGATAACGAACGCACTTTTCGACTGGTGCTATTCGCTGGAAAAAAAAAAAAAAAAAAAAAAAAAAAAAAAAAAAAAAAAAATTATGCGGAGAGAAAACAATCTATTAGCTAAACAACATGAAGGTCATATTGGAGTAGAAAAAACAAAGGCTAGAAAATTAGTTTTTTGGCCTGGCATGTCGGTTTATATCAATGACTAATATCATAATTTCAGGTTTGTCATGATTTCATTGGTTTCATGACTATATTTCATCATTTCAGCTTTGTCAAGAAAGTCGGATTGTCCTTTCTGGAGATCCTGATGAATTAATAATGGATAACAACCCATTTAGCAGTGCAAAATTAAAAAATGTTTAGCAAAAATGGAATAATTTTGACCATTAGTATCTCCCTTTATGCACAAGGTCATTAACAAAAACGGGAGTGAGGATAGTGGAACAAATTATGCAAAAATGTGAGAAAACGGGACAAAATATAAACATTCACCTAATGTAATATATAAATACTCAAAATCCTAGTATTGGTTATAGCCCTAGCCGAATTATGTTAGGCCCACCCATCCCTAACCATCTCTAGACGTCCCTAATCATATTTTCCCAATGGTTAACAAACCAACATGACATTGACCGCCCCTGAACCTATATGGCCTTCCCCGGTACAGGTGCATGTGTTAAAATGTGCGATAGCAAGAAAGAAAGATAGTGCAATCCCAAAGAATCGAACCTAGAAACTCATGCATGTGCATCGAATGCGCCGTCTTCCAAACTAAGGCTGTCCGTCCAGTGGACGCGATTTCGCGCGAAGAGGCGAAGACGCGAAAAGAGGCGAACGGTTCCCCTCCCTTCAAACACACAGTCAACATCCATTTCGCTTGTTGGCGCGTTGAAAAACAAACCGGTTTGATTCCCGTCGCGTTCGCCCCTTTTCGCCCCACTTCGCGTCTTGAGGTGGACGGGCTCTCATTTAAAACAGTGTGTTTGAAAGGGAGGCGAACCCTTCGCGCGAATCCGCCTCTTTTCGCCTCTTCGCGCGAAACCGCGTGCACTGGACGGACAGCCTAAGAAGGCGCTTGATAATATGCGGCGAAAGGGGTCCACATCACCATTCAGGGAGCCGTGGTATCTTACAATTTTCTCTACACTTTTGTTCATTACGATCAGAAAACACATTTTCGTGCAATAAAACTTGACTGGGGCCTATATGCACCATTTAAATAAGCGCTGCTGGCAGTTTTGGCCATCTGGCCAATGATTGGGGTAGGAAAAATTTGCAACATTCCAGTTATTAGCCACGCCAATGACTGGAGGAATCACTCTTTTTGACATCCAGTTATTAGCCGGCCTTATATTTTCTACAATTTATGAGAATTTTATGTCCTGGTGGCAGCAATTGATTAATAATCAACTAGAGATCATGCAAATACAAAAAAAAGTTCACCTAATTTGAAAAGCACCACATCAAACCTTAAGTAAAATTGAAAATTCTCGCGTTCGCATTCGTTCGCTCCCAGTAGACGGGATCCCACAAAAAACCCTGGTTGAAGTTAGGTGAACTGTTCGCGCCAAACCACACCTTTTCTCAAGATCTCCTTCTTAAACAATACTGATTTCCGCATTTCTAATCGCTCCAAAATGGAATCGGCAAAAGAGGAGTCGGACTTACCTGGTCCAGATTATTGAAGACTATCATGGTTCAAGTTAAGCTTAACTCTTCATTGAATGTTTCCAGTTCATACAACTGTTACGTGTTACAAAACTAACAAGACTTTACAAAAAAGGCCTCTCTGTCCTTAAATTGTTATTTTTTAAAAAACTAATCTTCAACGTTTCTCCCCAGGAACTGGAGCTTCTTCAAGGAGACACAATTCAAAATATAAAAGTCAACATTAAAAAAAAAAAAAAAAAAAAAAAAAAAAAAAAAAAAAAAAAAAAAAAAAAAACTTATTTTTTTATAGACTTTCACATTTTTATTACATTTTTAAAAAATGCTAACAATCAGTAGCTTTACGGTAAATTGTGGCGGATCCCAATGGTGTATGTTGGGTCCTCGTTCATGGCTCAAAACAACTCCGTCTTCCCCTCCCAAGCATCTGAATTTTCATCTTGTGCATCTTACCCTTATGGCCCTTATTGTGGCCAATTGGACTTTTATTCTTGCCCATCCCAGTACTTGAGAGTATAGCTTCTTCCACTTTTCACTCAACGTGTACGCAAGACTTTTGACAAACATTGCGAACTACGTGCGTAACCATCGCATGAACTCACTAATGGGGTGAGGACGCCTCGCAGATCTTCCGCAGCCTGGTCATACTTTGAATTTTCGCGGCAGCCCCTGCAGCTGTTGTTTTCCAGTCTTAAGAGATGTAAGAGTGGCAGCGTCAGCATTAACTATGCGTGTATCAAAGAACGCTGGCCTCTCTCTCTCCTAGACCCCCTGGATTTTTATGTCTGCTATGAGGGCTGGGGATGACCCATCGGTCTCTCGCAAAACTGGCTCAGTCGTGTCTCCTTCCCACGCAAATTCGTCTAGTTTAGCACATGCGTCACGCAGATGGCCTTATTCCCTTTTTACGAGGCCTCCTTTTTTGCAGTTTAGTGCGTGGCTTACTGTGAATTCTGCTCCACATTCATCGCAGATACGCGGGAGACGTTCAGGAATGTGCCCATATCGAAGAGATATTGATATCGGGACTAGTCTGCTGACAAATAATGCCCATCTGCGGCCGTGGGGAGTATTGTCAGCCATTGGGAAGACGCCTTGACCCGCTGGATAATCATTTGCTTGGCTGAGGGTAACTCTGATAGAAGTTCTTCGCTCCTCCTCTTTTGATCTGCTTCCCTTCTTATCCTTTCCTCCTTCAAGCATACAGTCACTGTTGTTTGATGTATCTGGTAGTCAAATGTCTCCCCTGAACAAATGGAGGAGATTAGCTGCTCCCCCGCTCGTTTGTATTCGTTACGTGCTGAGCTGGCCTCGGCATGAGCCTATATGCTGGCTCCTCCCGTGCTGGAAGACCTAATCTTGTGGATTTGGATGGACTCACATGCCTCCCGATGATGACTGGTATGAATTCATTTTTATTGTTTTTCGAATTCGCTGATACATGTTGTCAATTCCTTCGGTCACTCTGTGGCGAAAATCCCACTCAAACCGCATTGACTTTGCGAAGACTGCGTAGGCTGCTTGAGGACTTGATGTTGCAGAAACAGCGAGTTTTCTCACGTTTTCAGTCCATTGTGTAACTTTTTCTTCATACTTTCTTTTCTCACCATTTGCGAGGCACCGCAGTGAATAGACAACATTCACTCAAGGCCTTCAAATACTGTGCTTGCTTTCAGCTCAAACCCCGGTTTTATGATTAGGTAGCTCTTGGAAGGTTGTGGAAGATACCTCCATTTAGGGCCGTGTAACCGGAGAAAATCAAACCATGCTCTTAAATTGATCAATGATCCAACACAGGAAGCGTCGTCTGCATATCAGTTTTGACGCCACCGTTCATCTTTGAGGTCCTTGACCATTTTTAGTGTTCCCACTGCATACATCAGCATACTTAAGAGATCCCCTTGGGTAGTGGCCTCCTTGCTAAGCAGCATTGCATTACTTTGCCGAAATGGGATCAATGGGAAACCACTATAAGTATTGAATAGATACCTGGCACATCTTGGCCAGTAAATCCTCGCATTCCATAATGGTAATGGCCCGACTCATTGTGTTAAAGGCGTTGCATCTACTAACAAAAGCAGCTTTTCGCTCTCTCAGCGAGTGTCGCACAGAACACAAAAATCCTTTCTAAGGTGCGCGTTCCTTCGGTCACCCCCCTAATCTCTTCTGCTAGTTCACTGGTGACGGTAAGTATAAATGTTGAGTCCCTCAATAAAATACAAGTAAATTTTTCTGAAGTTTTGAGAGTCTTTTCGAAAGTTAATTTAATTTGATTTTTTTTTCAATCTTAATCATCTCTAGAAATATTCATTTTTGCAAATTTGATTCTCTTCCTAAAATTTTGAAATTTTCGAAGTCCATAGTATTTTCTAAAGTTCTCCAATGGGCAACCAACGCCGCACCACCAGGAGTTGAACGTATCTCCATCCTTTTGAACTCCCATGTATCATTCTTTAAGAATCAAAGAAACTCTCGGAAAAAATCTCTTTAACTACAAGAAAAAACCGGAGACTAACTTTCTTTAATACAAATCGTAAAGAAAGGACAAACGCCGTTATTCGAGACGGGGAGACGCCGAATAAAAGTGCATTGCTGCATCTTTCCGCACACACCCCGTGAGGTCAGACTCTCCCCCTTGTTGGAAAACATATACATAATTCATGTGCTAGGGTTCGAGTCCGGCCGCGGGCATAAGTCACGTAACTTCCATCTGTCCCAACTCCGAGTATCCTACCCTCTCCTCTGCTACAAACGGACTTCCCCCCCTCCCCTCCCCCTTCATAACCGTCTACCCAACTTCCGAGCAGTTTTCGACCTTAATGACGCAGATGTGCCCTTATTATTGTTTCTGCAGGTTCACCTTCAAACTTTTCTTTTTCGCTTTTATTTCCCTTTATTGGCTTTCGTTTTGTGGCGAGGGTTCGGGAAGGCGAACTTTTTCGCGGCTCGTCCAATAAGGCAACGCGGAGAGGACACGTCTTCTGAAGATGGCTTTTGGTTCAGCAGGTACCTAAAGATTTTTCTCTAACTACCTACTAGCATTCCTGCTTTTGATCTTGAGCACCGCATCAAGAAACAAACCTACAATGTTCCATACACAAACCTATTCCGTTACACTTATTTAGGCCCACATTAACTAGAAAATTGTTTATCGGAGTTTAGCAAAACTCCGTAAAATTCCGGCTAAACCAAGTTCCGTAAAACAAAGTTTACTAAACGGACTCTTGGCAAACAGTCTTAGAATAATGATGGACCATTTGACTCGCCAGGACAATAAAATCGTTACTGCAACATCCACCGCTGAGCTAATGTCCAGTCCCGCTCCCATTTTGACAACCAAATAAAAATATTTCAAAATCCCAAGGACTACAGTAGCATTTAGTGCGCGAAACGGGGAAGTTTTGTATTGTATCTACGTAGGAACTCTATACGGGCGTGTTATGCAGCAGCCTATTGAAATGAGCTATCATTATCTATAATGTATAGTTTTCCTCTCATCGTTTATGCTTGGATGCAGAAGAGTGTCAGGGTGTGTATGTCAGTGAGCTCATGATTATCTGATGCGTCAGTACTGAGGACGCTATTTTTGCTTCAATATATAGTGCCCGAGATCTAATAATGTGCACAGAGCCTCACCGTGAGGAAGGCGGAGAGGGCTAACTAAAGTTGCCAACGTGGCGGTACCACAGTACCTTCTGTCCGAAGAAGCCTCATTTTATACTTGACGCCCGGTTTGTTAATATCAAAGTGGTACTAGAGACCTGCGCTCAGCTTTTGAAGCTCTGGTTTTATTTCAATTTTTTAAATTTTATAAACGCAGATTGCCTACTGGATTTTTGGATATGGCTTGTTAACTGACTTCTCGCCTCGGTACTTTCCTTGTATTATTAAATTTGAATTTTTTCGGAATTACCGTTTTTAGCAAATTTCCAAAGAAAATATGAGCTATTTAAATAGCTTCAAATTTTAAATGGAGGGAGGGGGCTCTACAAATCCGTTGCAGACATCAAAGAACACAATCCTAGATTTTAACGTCATATGTTACTTAATATTCACATATTTATTGGGTTTATTTCCAGACTGTAACTCCCTTAAAATATGGTGTGTAAATTTCGTTTCTACGCAGAAACATCCGTCTTGGTAAATGACAGGTCAGCTCGTTGGTCAGCCCGATAGCTCCAAAATTTAAGGTTCAGATTTACCCCAAAAAATCCGTTGAAAATTCGGTTTTTTGACAATAGGGCATTTTGAGTTGCCCATAATTGACTAAAATTTTGTAGTTTTCGAGTTGTGCTGCGTATTATAAAGTTTTCTTTGCGATTTCGTCACACGGCTGGGGCTAAGTTTTATTTGTTTTTATTCCGTCATGATGGAATCTTCTGCAAATTCTAAGTTATAAACTTCTAATCTTTTTCAATTCTCTTAGCAGCATTGGTTGCCTTTTAATCACGGCCCGAGAGGGAACAGGGAAATTATGCTGCTACTAAAATCTCTCCACTTTGACATAGTGTGACCACACAGTCGTGAGGAGGCTAGAATTTGGGAGGAGCAAATTTTCGCCCATGTACATTCGAAGATCTCGAGCATTATAAAACTACTTGTAAAGTTTTATTACAAAGTGCTGTTTTTCTAGTTATTCAAGTGTAAAGGTTGATGAATTTGATACTTATCAATTTCTTCGCACTTAAGAGTGCACACATTTGACAACAATTCAACTTGAATATAATTATCATACGATCAGGCTGCATGACTGAAACTTTTAAAACCCTGTCTTTTGGAATGCATGATTTTTCAGCTAAAGTATGGATTTTATGCATCAATTATAAGGAGGGGTATCGTAGAGAATCAGATATTTAAATGTATATTTATTATACAGGCATTGAAAAATGGCATAACTTTCTCGAAAATTGGCTAATGTTATCATGCTGCGAGACTGGGATTGTCGAATGAATCTACTCAACTGACTATGAAATGAATGAATCTTTTAAAGACTTACCTGGAGAAGTACAGAAATGGCTACGATCCCTTGCGCTCGGTGTATGGCCTCAGTGAAATTGGAATAGAGCTGGGAGTTGAACCCAAATATTTGAATCTGCAACAACAAAGTGGATAAAACTTTATTATGTCGAGGGAAAAGACGGCCGCAAAACAGGAAAGTTGTAACTTATGCAAGGAAATCCGCTGAAAAGGTGCGGCTTATCTTGAAGTGGAAAGGCGGAGCTATGGTGCGACAAAGAAACGAAATAAGGCTCTGTGAGGTGTCAGGTGCGATAGGGGAAAGGCTAGCTGGAGATATCTCAAAACCGAAAACAGGCAACAAGACATTTTTAGTGGAAAAAAGGCTCTTCCCCTCATAGAAGAAAATACAGAAAGATAAATCTGATATGAAGCTTCACGCAACCTTTTTAAGTTTGTATATATTTTATAGTCAATTTTTATCGGTCCTGCATGACCTAGTTATTCTACATGGCTGCCTATTTTAAAAAATGTGTGATTTCTTAGTTTTTCTAAACTTATAAATGCATTGACTTGCATTTAAATGCATTTTGTGTAATAAATGGAATGAAATAAATTGATTGAAATGTTTTCTTTCTGGGTTTTCCAATTTTATTCCCATGTAATTACCAATAATGTGATTTCCCCATCGCCAACAAATTCCAATACTATTAGTATTCTCAGTATTTTTCAGTATTTTTTATGCGCATATTTTATGTATACAGTATTTTATTTACAAATGCTTATTTAACTGGTAAACCGGAGGATGTGGGTTCGATTCCCACCTGGGACCCATTTTTTCTGCATTTAAATTCAGTTTTCCTGTTTTCCTATTCATAATAAACCCCCTGCCGGATCCAAACGGCGACTAATTAAATTAAGAATTTATTCTTCGGGCCGTTTCGTTAGCGGTGACTAAACTAATAGGGTACAGTTGATTTAAAGTTAATTCATTGAAAAATGCAGAGTAATGGTTCTCGGGGGGTGTTGGCTCAGATCCAAGCTCTCTCCATCCAGTGGTCCTTGCGGCCAAGATGGTAAAGGCGCCGGTACGGTAAACCGGAGGATGTGGGTTCGATTCCCACCTGGGACCCATTTTTTCTGCATTTAAATTCAGTTTTCCTGTTTTCCTATTCATAATAAACCCCCTGCCGGATCCAAACGGCGACTAATTAAATTAAGAATTTATTCTTCGGGCCGTTTCGTTAGCGGTGACTAAACTAATAGGGTACAGTTGATTTAAAGTTAATTCATTGAAAAATGCAGAGTAATGGTTCTCGGGGGGTGTTGGCTCAGATCCAAGCTCTCTCCATCCAGTGGTCCTTGCGGCCAAGATGGTAAAGGCGCCGGTACGGTAAACCGGAGGATGTGGGTTCGATTCCCACCTGGGACCCATTTTTTCTGCATTTAAATTCAGTTTTCCTGTTTTCCTATTCATAATAAACCCCCTGCCGGATCCAAACGGCGACTAATTAAATTAAGAATTTATTCTTCGGGCCGTTTCGTTAGCGGTGACTAAACTAATAGGGTACAGTTGATTTAAAGTTAATTCATTGAAAAATGCAGAGTAATGGTTCTCGGGGGGTGTTGGCTCAGATCCAAGCTCTCTCCATCCAGTGGTCCTTGCGGCCAAGATGGTAAAGGCGCCGGTACGGTAAACCGGAGGATGTGGGTTCGATTCCCACCTGGGACCCATTTTTTCTGCATTTAAATTCAGTTTTCCTGTTTTCCTATTCATAATAAACCCCCTGCCGGATCCAAACGGCGACTAATTAAATTAAGAATTTATTCTTCGGGCCGTTTCGTTAGCGGTGACTAAACTAATAGGGTACAGTTGATTTAAAGTTAATTCATTGAAAAATGCAGAGTAATGGTTCTCGGGGGGTGTTGGCTCAGATCCAAGCTCTCTCCATCCAGTGGTCCTTGCGGCCAAGATGGTAAAGGCGCCGGTACGGTAAACCGGAGGATGTGGGTTCGATTCCCACCTGGGACCCATTTTTTCTGCATTTAAATTCAGTTTTCCTGTTTTCCTATTCATAATAAACCCCCTGCCGGATCCAAACGGCGACTAATTAAATTAAGAATTTATTCTTCGGGCCGTTTCGTTAGCGGTGACTAAACTAATAGGGTACAGTTGATTTAAAGTTAATTCATTGAAAAATGCAGAGTAATGGTTCTCGGGGGGGGTGTTGGCGCAGATCCAAGCTCTATCCATCCAGTGGTCCTTGCGGCCTAGATGGTAAAGGCGCCGGGTCCTCTCTGGACTTAAAAGTGACATCAAACTTCTCAACTCTAGAATGTATCTAATATGCTATATCTAATTTAATATAAACGAAGCTACTAAAAGAATTAAGGTGTACCAATTTTCAAAATACTCAAAACGAAGTGAAGTGTATGTTTAAAACATTCAAAAACATGGTAGTACAAAATCTTACTGGAAAGAAAAACTTAATAAATGGGATTTCATACATTGACCTTAGTGATCTAGTCATTATTTAAATGACCGTCCGTTCATTCTATAAAATATCTAATTTCACTCATTGACTATAACATATACAATATTGAATAAGTGGTTTCAGCTGTGTTCTTGCTTAAAAACATAAGATATCTGCAAATTACTACACGAAGGTTTACTTTTCCTTAGGATATATCCTCTACTCAGATCTGTTGGATCCTACTACATCCTGCTACATCTAAACAAATCGGAGCTCAGAGACCTACAGAATATAAATAATTGTAAATGGAAAGAAAATAAAAATACATCAACCAACGCTTCAATAGTCCACACATTGGTAACAAAGATCCTCCTAAGACTCCTAAGATAACTATCCGATAACTAAAATTATATTGGCGGATTATATCGTCTTAGTAGGTATACATATATTTCATGGGATCCTTCCTGCACATTACGCCATTTCTGATCATATATTATTAAATACGGGGTTTAATAATTATAGACCAATGATCTGCATAGAAGGGCTATCTAATACAGAAATAATAAACAATTGTGTACTAATTCGCAGCGTTTTTGTTTATGGTTATCATGGAATTATAGAGAACGAAAGTGCATAATCGTCCAGTTCTGTTGACTCAACGCCACGAAGGGTAACTTAAATCATATGTTGGACAAGACAAGTTTGGACAAAGTGGTGAAGTGGAAACGTAACATGGTAAGTAGGTACTTCAATGTAATATTATAATACAATATAATATAATTGGTGGTGATCAAACAACCGCCTACTTCGATGTAGTTGAAAGTGTCCACTGACATTTTAGAATATAACTTGCTATTGTCCTTCACTTTTCCTCTACTTCAATTGCAAGTGATGAAATTCATAAAACCTGTATCTTGACGATAATTTTTTACACTGATATCCTTCGTTTTTTATTATTTTGTGCTAGTAATATGAAAGAGTGGTTTGACTGGTCAGCAACAAACTCAAATTTGCTAAATGCTAGCATGAAAGCAAATTAAAACGATTCACCAAATTGAATAAGTAGTTGCCTACGTTTGAAAAGCCTGGATAGGTACAGGTGTTGTTTGCTCGTATATGAAGTGTTTATGCGTTTCCACATTATAGAACACCATCTTGCTTCCGAGTCTAGCTACAGCTAGCAGAAGCATAGTTTTCACTTTCGGGAGGAAAAAATGTTTGGTCTCCAAAATCATAATTTCCACTTGCATTTTAGCGAATTTTTGAAGAAAATGAAGCTATTAGGTACTCTCGCCTCAAAATTTGTAGAATGTGAATTTTTGAAAACATTTTATGCAGAAATCCGTTTCAGGCTATTCTGAATCATATTCCGAAGTTTAACGCATTTTTTAATGTATATATGTATGGATGTATGTATGTATGTATGTGTCATTCCAGACGATAACTGTCCGTAGAATTGTGCTAGAAACTTCAAACAAATTTTAAAATGCTAAGAACACAAAAGGAAAGTTCAAGTTCGTTGGCCAGCATGATCGGATTACATCTTCGGGTTGAAATTTTCAAAAATGTAGTCAACAATTTCAAAATAGCTTGTTTTTTGCGATTTGTTGTGCGAAATTATTTTTTCAGCATACTAACATGTGGTATATTCAGAATCAGCGTAAAATTTTCTATAAGAATATGTATCAAGTTTTCAAAAATTTCAAACTTGAAAAATCGGTCAAAAATCGATATGTCGAAGATTTCTTCAAAAATTTGCACATGGGGTCATGCTGCATGACTGGTTATGTTTTAGACCATTCTGAAAAACTTGGGTTCCGTCTGTGTGTGTGTGTATGTGTGTGTCCATGAATGCTTGTAACGAGCTTATTTTCCAGTTTTCATCCAATTTGGATGACATTTTCAGGCTACCAAGCATTATCTTTTCACGCCCCGGTCGTTTGATCTCGCTCAAATTTGGGTGAAGTTGGGGGATGACAATTTTATCATCCCATATCAATTTCATCATGATTTTATCATCGGTAATAGCTACTGCGTATGCGCCAATGTGAAATTGACAAATATTATCCCAAAGAATAGATTGAAACCATCCGGAACGCCAACGTTAATCCGTCAATTCTCTCTAGGGCAAGCGTGGGTCGCGACATCTTCAAATTACTGAGTGAATCATTAAATTTCATTAATAACCGTGCAAGTGATTATCTTCGATTGTATCAGCTGACCTAATTGCAATGGACTTCTGACTTTATGAAATCGTGTTAGTAAGGTAACTCTTATCGCTATGGATGGACTAGTAAGTGTTGGTAGGCGCTATTTTATCTCTATAATTTACAGTTGGTGGGGTACCTACCTAGTAAAATGTCGCTATACATAGATCAGCGGGATCAGTAAACAGTACCTACTTATATGAATCTATTGCTTAAGTTTTCTTCCGTAGGTGCCCCAATCTACGCAGGCTGCAATTTGAAATGTAGTTCCTTTGGAATATCTACATTCTCATTAATTTTTGTAAGTTATTTTCAACGGTACCTAGTTTTGGTTGGATTTGTTTTGTACATATTTAATTTTTAGTTATTAATTCATTTTCTTCGTTTAGCAATATACTGTCAAATGTAACGAGTATGTCAAACTTCTTCTGTCTATCTTAGTAAGGATTATAGAGAAACCTATTCTTCCATTCAGTGTGTTTTAGGCCAATGAAATCAAGGTCTCAATCGGACATCGCAATGCGACTCGACAGCAGTTGTAAAGCTAAATATAATAATCTGTCATATTGCGACGCGAAAATTCCCAGTCTGAAGATTTCTTCTGAGACAACGGAGGAAAAAATCCAAAACTCTGATTAGTATTGCACAATAAAGAAAAATAAGTTATTTCTGAGGTGATCCTAGGTTCAGATTACCAATCTTTTCTGTTTGAAAAAAGAGGAGAAAAAACGCAGATAAATCCACTTTCCGTCTGGTCTTCATTTTTTCTCGTTCAATCTTCGGGGCAAAAGTTAATGGAGTTTGTGTTTACTTCATTGAATAGTTACCCTCCGTATTGCATGGTAAGGCTTTTTCATCATCGAGTCTCCGCGCCGCCTTCAAAGGAGACCAGCGGGAAAGGGAGGGTACATAATTGACTCGTTGAAAAATAACTTTTATGAAGAACCATCTTCTTTTATTTCATCTATATTACCGCCCTACCTCGTCCATCAGGTTTAACTGCTTTCCATAACACCGTTTAAAACTTATCCCATCCCGTTCGACGTTGTAAGTCATTTCCCCTTCCTCCCATTTAGCAGCAATCATCCAGAACATGAGAGATTGCTAATTCTTTGCTATAGTGCTTTTATCGAATTTTCATAGTAATTGAAGCTGTTGCAACTGCTTCAACATTTTAGAAAATCACATTTAATATCATTGAAGTGTGTGTATCCGCAATTCCTTATAGCAAGTATGACTTCTGCAGAAAGAAAAGTACAGCCGAGTGATACTAACGTGAACGGTGGCAATCAGATTCTGTATCGGCCCCGTATCAGTTTCAATGCTCACAAATGATACTTCAATCTCAGGTGAAGGTGGTGGATGGGGAGTGTTTTGTTATAGAACAGTCACCCATCCCCACCCGATCCGTGCTGGAGGTTTGGCGGTACCTTGGAGTTGACTTCATGGGTGTGGCCACCATTGCCGCAAGCCGTGTGGACCTTGGTGGGGCACTAGCTCGTATCACCAAGGCTCCATTGAAGCCACAGCAGAAGCTGCGCCTCCTTAGCGCGTACTTATTGCCAAAGCTGACCTATGGGCTAGTCTTTGGTAGGCTTACTGCGGGGAGGCTGCTAGAGTTAGATCGTGAAGTTCGCTCTGCTGTGCGCTCTTGGCTAGGCTTTCCACCTGGTGTCCCAAGTGCCTATATCCATGCACCGGTCAAGGCCGGTGGGCTCGGTATTGTCTTTCTCACAGCTAGCATACCATCTTTACGCCGCCAGCGCCTGCTCGCCCCTAGGGGCTCGAGCTGGGAGGTCGCTCGCACTGCTGCTGACCTTGACTTTGTCAAGCAGCAGTTGTTTTGGTGCGACCGAGCAACACTAACTGCTCCCAAACCCAGCTCATCTGCTGAGTTCACTGCTGCACTACATGAGTCAGTAGATAGAGAGTAGAAGAAATTCCGACAGTGCTCTGAATCCCCCATTCGAGTGGGTGGAATGGGCTTCAGAGGGCATTGGGGCCCTTGACTACCGCCATTTTCATGCCGTCCGGGTGGCCACATTGGCCACCTCGGTGAGGTGTTCGAGGAGTAGTCGCGGGACAGTGGATACCCTTTGCCGTGCCTGTCGGGGTAAAAATGAGAACCTGTATCATGTAGTGCAGCAGTGTCCTCGTACTCACGGTGGCCGCATTCTCCGTCACGATGCGGTTGCCAAGCAGATAGCAGGCGCTCTGTCATCCAGCGGTTGGGCTGTTGAGAGAGAGAGACTATATCACATGCCGAGTGACCGGGGCAAGAAGCCAGATATCGTTGCTGTCAAGCCCGATGGGTCTGCCATAATCCTGGATGTCCAGGTTGTCAGTGGCAGCGTGGACATGGAGCAGACCTGGCGGGCTAAGAAAAGTAAATATGATAGAAATGATCTGCGACAGGCGATATCTGAGCTAAAAGGAGTGGCACCTAATAACATCAAGGTCATGGCTGCGACCTTGTCATGGCGCGGGGTGTGGTGCGGGAAATGCGCCACGGAGTTACTCGAGTTGGGCATCTCTGCAGGAGTACTCCGTGGTATCACCACCCGCGTCTTGAGGGGTTCTTACTAGAGCCGGCGTCCGGTAAACCTGGGCGTCCTCCCCACTTTTTTCAATTTAATGGTGTGCCCCCTCCGCCTTTGAGAGGAGGTATTAAATTAAAAAAAAAAAAAAAAAAAAAAAAAAAAAAAAAAAAAAAAAAAAAAAAGAGTGTGTGTGCGTGCGTGCGTGCGTGCCTGCGTCATTCTAGACGATAAATCTTCTTAGGATTGAGATCAAAAATCCGTTCTTTCGCCGAAAAATCAAGCTTTCCAATGGATAGGATGATTTTGTTGGGCAGCGCCTATTGAGCACATTAAATTGGTCAAATATCAAAAGCTGAGTTAAAAAATGACCAAAAATGGTTAAACATCAAATAAAATATTTTTTGCAGAATACTCAATGGAAATTTACCAACTATGAACTAGAACAATTAAAAATGTACGCTAAAAGGTATGCTGAAGAATGTTCTTTAATTTCGATATTATTTGCAAAAAATAGAAAAGCAAAAAGTGCTTAAAATCCAAAATCATTGTTTGAATCGCAAATTGTAATTAAATCAAGTTTTTTTTTTTCATACAATTCATAGTCAACCATTTGTTTGCGCTTAAAGTGCTCAAATTTTCGAGCAGTTTAACATTAATATCAAATGAAAATTCACAGAAATTAGCTCATTTGATCATGTTGCATGACTGGAACTTTCATGCGTTCATCCGATGTTCGAGAAAAAAGAAGACTTTTCTCTGAAATACAATTATATGCTTGTAACGACCATATTTAAGCCAACTATGCATTCCTTAAACTTTTGAATCAACGCAGGTTATAATTGAATTTAATGGAGGTAAAAACTATGATGTGAGGACCCGGTTTTAATCTGCTGCCTTGAAACTTAACAATACGATAATCGTGAAGGAAGGGGCCCAAATGGTACCTACATAGTATAATATTCAATGCAAATATAGGGATTGACTAAGTTTTTGATTCCGAATTATCAACATTTAAGAGAAAAAAATGTAGTGGTTTGAGACGGAAGCGTTTGATCCCTAATTAATAAAGAAATCGGTCTGAGGATCAACAGCGATTTGGGATGAGTCGATTCCCGATACCGATTCTCGATACCACCGATTCTAAGGCATTGGTATCGGTATCGAGAATCGATCGCGTAAAGCCGATACCGATACCGCCCGGTGATGGGCGTTTTATTACACTATGGTACTATTGCAACCATTTAACAACGAAGATGGTTGTACCGATACCGTTGTGTGAAGTTAGCAGTTGCGAAACTTGAATTGTCCAAAACACAACTTACAATTATAACTTTGTTTACAAGTAGGCTTGTGCTATTTTGTTTGTGACAACAGAAGCACTAAACAAAGCTATGTTTTCCAGGTATAAAAGCCTAGAGCCAGTCTTATTTAGAAATACCTTACAGTTATACCGACGAAAAACTAAAAAACCAAGTCAGTCTGCTTAACTTGTTTTATTCAGAAAGAAATCAATCCTAGGCAATAAAAGTACCCTATTAATTGATAGATTACAAAAAAATATCAAATTTTGTATTTCCACAAATCAAAATAACTAAAGCCTTGAATGAAAATATAAATCTGAAATTTAGAATTTGTAATAAGAATTAATCTTTAAAATTTATTTAATTTTAATAAGCTAAAGCATTAAAGCTTCAAGAGTTCAAGCTTCAAGTTCAAGAGGAATTTTCGTTTTTCATCTACTGGTAAGTTAGGTATTATGCGCCGATGGTATCGGTATCGAGAACCGGGAATCGATTTTTTAGGTATCGGTATCGGTATCGGGAATCGATAAATTTTGGTATTGACTCATTTTTAATAGCAATGCTAGAAAAAATATACTATCATATATAGAAAGATGCCTACTATAGTGTTGGGGTTATCTTGTTAATGATCAGTTTTACCAATGCTCTTTTCCTGTTTTCGAAAAAAACGTCCACTTCTCCTATACGTGAATCTTTTTACAAAAAGGGTGGTTTCACTCAATGCGGAAATTCGCGCACGCGTAGTAATAATTATTTTTTTCGTTTGCAACTTTTTTTTGGTATGAGTGGAACAACAGCAATTCATTCGGTCAGCAGACTTAGTAGACATACAGTCATAATTTTCGTGGAATAACGGCTTAAACAACATCATACGCCACCTTTGTCGATTTCCTCTCCGCGGTCCTTCAACGCTACATAGTCTACTAGAGATCAGACTGCTATGCCCTACACGGATTTGCACTTAATTGATGCATCAGTACGGCTATCAGACCTCCGCATCCAGCTGTTATAACTACAACCTCTTGACGTTCAATTGATTAATGGGTGTGTGAACTACCAATGTCGAGCGAAACAGTAAAAACTACCATCCCGAGATCCCTGAAAGGGAATATTTAAAATCAGTTTGGTTCAAGTGGATAGCCGTAGCATATTTTAATCAGAGTGTTTGACCGTTTTTACGTCACTTTTCAATTTCACCCATTAGAGTTGATCGAAAGTGAATGTAACTTAAATTGGGAAACTTGTTAAGAATTTAATATTCCTCAGTATTCCAAATAGGTCGTTATAGATAAACCTAGACTAACTGCGATTTGGTAAAAAGTCATGCCGCCCCTTTTCTGTTGTTTCCAAAATGTTTATGTTTGTTCATTAAATTCATTCGACCTTGAGCCAAATTTTAGACCAACGGTTCTTGTCTTGCAGAATGATTGTATGAGCGAATTTTCGTAAACTATCCTATAACATTGTAACATTGTTTTGGAATTTGAGTACTGAGTCCAAAAATATAATTAAGAGTAATTACCAGTTTTATGACACCAAAATTTGTTGTAAATAATATTCTGCGATTCCGAAAAGCATTGGTAGAAAGCTTTTATGCATCGTTCAGCAAATATTAATGAAACTTGAGTAAATTTTCCTGCATAATTATTTGCATGCATACCATAATGATCTAATTTGTTTATGATAAACATTTTTTGACTAAATTTTGCTAAAACATATAAATTTAACGATTTTTAGTGTGTGTGTGTCCTTCTAGACGAAAACTCCCCTTCGGATTGAGATAATAATTCTGTTCTTGCACCAAAAAACCAAGCATTTCAAATGAAAGGATGAGTTCGTTGTCCAGTACTTTTTGAGCACACCTAAATTCATCAAGTTTCAAATAATTACAAAAAAGGGCTAGAAACTTAAATAAACACATTTTTTTCATCAGAATTTTACTCGAGATAGGTTTATCTAAAATGAACTAAAACATTACAAAGTTTTTGTAAAAAATTCTCCTGGAGTAACAGCCATGTTCAACGGTAGTCGACGATGCTGAATTTTGTAGTTATTATATGTAGTAGGTTATGCTTGTGAACTATAGGTTTTGATTTGTGACGAGTAAATGCTGCGTAAATGAAGGACATACAAGAATATTTAGACGAAAAATACAAATGTCACAAAATACATACATGTCAAGGACAACAGAAATTCTCAACTTTTATACGAATGGAATCTGTATTCGTAGCTATATCTAAATTCTCCCAGAGCGCTTGATCACAGGTAGGGTTTGTATGTGGCGTACCTACACAGCAACTCCTACCACTGCCACAATTATTGTATGCTTCAAGTGAATTTAAAAAAACAAAGGAACTAAATTAAGATTTGAATTTGTCAACTTTAGTCTTCGTCTTCAACGTTAAATTTCAAGTTTTTTTTTTGAAATTCCTCAGATATTTGTTAAAATTGCTAGCCGATTCATGTCGTGAAATCAATTTTTCCTTTTCTGGGAAAAACATCTGATCGTGGATGTGTTTGTTTTCACAGTAAGGGAGAAATCAAGTAATTTCTCATATAAATTAGCACGAAAATCATGTAAGTACCTATGAAATTGCATTGGAGTTGGATTACTACCTATGTACCTACGTAGTAACGACTTAGTACCTACCTATGTACACGTATAATACATACCTACCTATTTTGTACCTACATAGCAGTTGTTTCACACCAGCAGTTAGTTTACTCAGCTAATCAGGAAAGAGTCCATAATTTGAATCGTCTCTTATTGCCCCAAAGAGCTCCCTATCGATTTTCAACTACCTAGAGTCTCGCAAAATTTGAATGAATTATAGCACCAATCATTAGCTCGTAATATGTACTGAAATTGAATAGGAACTGAACATTTCATCATTGCAGTTCATGTACACTTTATTATTGTAAATTATATTGAACGCGTGACTTCAATACATTGAATTACTTATTAACTTCATCAAGTAGAGATGTAGACGTGTTCCAATTACAGTTATAAATCTCTGTCCTTATTTTATAAGTTCGTCAGGCACTTAATTTCTCGGAACTCCCTACTTTATTTACATCTCTCACTCCCGTCATCAAGCCTTAGTCTCAGACGCCTCCCAGCTATTTCTCGAGGACGAATTTAATAAGGATAAGTCAACGGGAAAGACTGTCTTTTGACGTTTCGAAGGGCGGAGTGGTTTGCCGGGGTAGGTTTTCCCTGGTTTGTCTATTTGTTTGGCGTCGTGTTCACGATCTACTCGCAAGGAAAAGTTCAGTTTCTAATTAGCCTCAAAGGGGGTTTCCCTTCCCGCAAGCCTCCATTGCCGAAGCGAGTATTAATTAATTTCTTGCATAAGAGAGGGAAGTGGTTTTGGGGCGGCGGAGGCAACTGTGTGAGGGAGAGATTTGGAAATCTCACAACCTCGAAAGCAGAAGAAAATGTCGCATGTTCCAAAGCATTTCTGATCAAATTATTAGATCGCTCCATGAATAAGTCTCAGCGACGAAGATATTTGAAAGTATTGAAAGACCATTTTAGCCAGGTTTCAATGAGATTAATTCACTTATTTATTTATTTGTCTTTTTAAATTCAGACAAACTTGATTGTTAAGGGGACCCGGCACCCACCCTCCTCCCGCCCTTTATAGACATCTTTTTACAGGCGTTTTCCTCAGCCCCCCTGCAACCAATTTCAGTGCTTTTTTTTTTTCTTTTTGTTCCTTATATTCTCAATTCTAAATTAACATAGGGGTTTCCAGGTATCTCAAAAACGGAATTCGTAGGTATCATGGATGGGGTCATATTTTTTTTAACTTCAGAAACATCTAGCGGCAGTTGAAATCAACATTTTGTAAAACCGCTACGTTAATATCTTGGCCCAGATCTCTTCTTCAAAACAAAACAAAAATCAACCGAATAGGGTCAACCGTTCCGAAGAAAAACGCCCGTGAACATGAAAAAACATTACTTTACAGGAGAGCAGAAAAACCAACAGCATCCATCTTTTCATGACGTCGCAACTCATTATGCAAATAGAAGCTGTTTTTGCTTTCCCTAGACCTATCTGAAATGAATTGTTGTATCATGATAGCTTAACTATGTCATCCATGGATAATATAAACATAAAACGTAGCCCAGTCAAACAAAGACGAAGAAGAAATTGATGAAGAGACTCTTATCATTCGACTCTTATCATACATCTTACATCTTATGTCTTTGTGATTTTTAGTGGCCCAATTTCGTGTTTACGTTTTATTTTGATTATTTATTGAAAATGGGTGGTTCTACACGAATTTTCAAAAAAAGAAAGGACCAGTAAACCGTTATTCAAGAATAAAGACGACAGAGCAACCATCTACTCAGCCTATGCTGCCGGCCTGTACTTAAACAAAACATTTACGCATTTGTAAGCATAAATTTGACTATGTTATTGAATTTAACTGTTCCCTAGTTATTAATACATCGTTTTATGAAAGAAAAAAAAAATGCTTGCATACGAGTCTGCAACACATTGGGACATTTTCATGTGTGTTTTCTTATTGTATTTATTACTAAGCAGATCTCAACCGTGCATTGCACGGCGGGGGGAACAAATGGTTGAGAACCACTGTTCTATACTGCCGTACTAAACCAAAACGCCGTATCATAATCGTGGGATCATTAGGGAAAAAACTGGATTCTAGAGCCACTCAGCTGATCTGGGATCGGTCAGTTGTGTTCAGAAGTCCCTCAAGGGCCCACATACCAAATCTCAGAATCGTGGGATCATTAGGGAAAAAACTGGACTCTAGAGCCACTCAGCTGATCTGAGATCGGTCAGTTGCGTTCAGAAGTCCCTCAAGGGGCTACATACCAAATCTCAGAATCGTGGGATCATTAGGGAAAAAACTGGATTCTAGAGCCACTCAGCTGATCTGGGATCGGTCAGTTGTGTTCAGAAGTCCCTCAAGGGGCTACATACCAAATCTCAGAATCGTGGGATCATTAGGGAAAAAACTGGATTCTAGAGCCACTCAGCTGATCTGGGATCGATCAGTTGTGTTCAGAAGTCCCTCAAGGGCCCACATACCAAATCTCAGAATCGTGGGATCATTAGGGAAAAAACTGGATTCTAGAGCCACTCAGCTGATCTGGGATCGGTCAGTTGTGTTCAGAAGTCCCTCAAGGGCCCACATACCAAATCTCAGAATCGTGGGATCATTAGGGAAAAAACTGGATTCTAGAGCCACTCAGCTGATCTGGGATCGGTCAGTTGTGTTCAGAAGTCCCTCAAGGGCCCACATACCAAATCTCAGAATCGTGGGATCATTAGGGAAAAACTGGACGAATGGTCAACGTCATTTCTGATGGTCATAATCATCGTTGTGGCCACTTGGGACAATTTTCGTGAGCAATTTTCGTTGGCAATTTTCGTGACGATTTTTTTGTTATGTGCCATATGAAAGACATGAAAATGTCAAAAAATCGATTTTTCTCAAATTTTTTGCTACTGGGTCTCCTTAAAGAATGCCATTACAGTTGTGTTCAAAGGAAACTAGAACATATAAAATTTATGACCTCGCACTTGTTTTCAGCAATAGCTTCATTTGAGCAAAAACTGATTTCTGTGGTATTCAATCTCTGAAGCTGAAATTTGAGCAGTTTCTATATGAGACAGGTAGAATAGAATTTCAATGTGCGGAACCATCATAATCTGCTGAATTAGCTCAAAAGCTAATTTCTATGCCGTTCGATCTATGAAGCTGAAATTTGAAACAGAGCCTCTACTCGACAGGTTGAATAGAATTTCATAGTGCGGAACCACCCTAATCTGATGATGTTCCTAATTTCAATGCTATTTGTCCTGTGAAGCTAAAACTTTAAATTGAGCCTACTGACCGTTGAAGTTTATTAAAGAAGAAATGACTGCGAAGCGTGTTTCTACACTACATGAAGGTGTTGAGATATTTGTGCAACGAGCGTTACCCATGGGTGCGAGAAAGGTATCCTAACTATTTTTACATGGAAGAAGATTCCACCCTAAGATGTTTGGCATCAACCGCACTCTTCTACGAGGAGTAGTTTTCTTTCTATGAGTTTTCAAAGTTTCGCACAACGGTGACAACATTGAAACCACCATCGATAGTAAACATACTCTTCTTGTACCTTTCTATTTCATATAAGGTACATGCATCCGGAACATTTGACTCTTCGTTGCATTAAACTTGATGGCAAACAGTCCAAAAGCAGCAGCTTTTTGAAGTTGTAATGCACTTGTAACAGAACTATAGAGTTGTAATAGGAAATTTGGAGATGATACGTAATCTATAGGCCTGCTGTGTTCGATTGACAGAGTGAGGACTACTCAGATCACCTAAGTGAGCTCGGGAGCTCATTTCTCTCTTAATAGACGGAGGAAGCTGAAATTTGGTATTTAGCAACATTACAACGACGGAAAACATGATACATGATTTAAATTAATTGTTTGCAACAATAAGTCGTTTATCTCAACCCAAAAGACACACACACACACACAGGGTCTTGAAAGAATCGTCGATGTAGGCCATGGTTAAATCACGACCCTTTTATTTGTATTGTGGCGGGAAAGAGAAGGAGGAGATAGCAATCGAAAATAGCAGGCAAATTTATCTGAAATAAAAGTGCTAGTTTCTGAGAAAAAGATTCTGCGGGGCGCATAAAGTCCTTGACTCATCCATTATACTGTAATCAATGAATGGTTCTTTGGTACCATATACAAAGCTGACTGTAACTCTTTCTTCCCACGAGATAGCTCAGGGGAAGATACAGGCTCAACCACGGTTAGTTTACTAGACGGTACCTGTCAATCTGAAGGCGCTTAGGGAAAACCCAAGGAGCGCCACGTCACTGGTCCCCTCTGCCACCTTTCACTCGCCCTGTGCATTGCGCTTATACCCTCATTCACGTTTCTAATGTTGTTGGTGAGTGAAGTTTTTAAAAATGGTTTGCTGTGCCATAGCGACTTGTTCGAACAAAGACGGTGAGAAAAATCCTGGACTCCATTTTCACCGGTTACCGAAGGATAAGGAGACGAGATCTAAGTGGATTGTGGCGTGTAAGCGTGCAGACTCTTTCAAGATAGACAAAGCTCGGGTATGTTCTACTCATTTTGATCAGAGTGATTATAAGCGTGATTTGAGAGCTGAGTTACAAAAATTCCTCCGAAATTTGATTTGAAACCGGGCACAGTACCACCAAGCCAACCAGTATACCTGCTTTTGGGTAAAAGCCTGCGACAAAAAACATATCGACAGCTTTTCCTAACGATGATCGCAAAAATCGATCGGAAAAACGATCCATTCGCAAGGAAATTCAGGCTGTTCTGAGTTCCGAAAAGGAGACCGATTTAAAACTTGTTGAAAATCCATGAAAATCCAAAAAATTCATGAACTGTGTACGGGAAGTCGAAGACGAATTTCGAAAATGTTACGGGAATTTTATTTGTCAGAACGCAGGAGTTTTTTCTCGTCTAATTGAAGTCGTAAAACATAAGAATCCCGAGATTGATGATTTCGTAGTTTCTTGCTTTGTTAGGACTCGAACATTTATCAGAATGAAGAATATAAATAAGTTACGAAAGGAAGAAAATTTTTTGAAATCAAGAAAACGGAGTGCCAGTGAAGACAGAAAAAAATTCAAGAAAATTAAGAAACTAGTTGGATAAATTTGTATGTTTGTGTTGTTATTATTATTACCTACCTATTATGTACCTACAATCAAAGTTTACCAAGGAATTATTATGTTTTACTTCTAATTTTTTGAAAATAATCAAAGTAAATAACACGCAGAATTAATGTAATTACCTATCTGTAATTAAATATTTTTATTTCATTCATTATTCTTGAATATTCTCTTTTTTATCCTAGATACCTACCTTGCAAACTCGTTTGCCTCAAAGTAACATATATCTGTTCTTTTCTCCGTAGATAAATGAGGAAAAGATGATCTTTCTGTTTTTTTCTCCATCTAATTTCTAAAAAACCAAATTTTAAACTAGGTATAATACAGAAAATAGCTTTCAATAACAATCTATCGAAGAATAGTTGATAAAACCATCAGTAGAGTTACTTAAAACGTTTGTTTTGCACTGATTCCGTGCGTATTCGAGAGGCTCCCGCAAGGGACCACCTACGTCATAGGCCTGGAGCCCCCGGCGTTGACAGGTACCGTCTAGTAAAGTAACCGTGGGCTCAACCTTTCATCTAGTTCGGAAAGGGGCCACACAAAGGAGACGGACGAATCAGCAACTCGCATAATCTTCGAATGGCCTACCTCTTCGAAGATTTGAGCTCTTTAGGACTCAATCTCCAATGAGCTCCATCCAAAGCGAACATTAATGTTAATCAAAGGCCTCACATCCCTCACTAGAGGGCTTAAAGCCAGCTCGACCAGCCACCTTATTTTGCAGGCTTTCAACAACCTGGGGAGTGTCTCATTGCAATAATGCACACCGAAACGTGACCTTTAGCATTCTGAGAATTTGAAATAGTGACATTTCTACTGTGGTGGTGATAAAATGAGTGTTGAAGAGCGATATCAGTGCAACCTGTTGAGCGCTAAATGTACCACAGTTGATTCAAGGGCCTTGTGTTGTATTTCTTCTTACGGGTTGTTTTGTGAATTGCATTTGAACTTGGCACAGAAAACATTTATCTTTGATATGAGCCATTCTGATGTAAAACTTGAAAGTGAATATCAGTAATACATGAATGAGTTCCATTTTGGTGTATAAGGATAGAATTAAAATAAGTTATGGTGGATCATCACAGTTTAACAGGTTAAACAAAAAAATGAACCATTTTAGAAATAAACAATGAAGAGTATCAATGGGATTAGGCAATGATGAATCCGTGAAAAACGCGAGAAGTGTCAAAAATAGATTAAGGTCAGTTTGAATGAACTCCTCAATAAATCCTCCTACCACCTTGTTCTAACTTCTATAAGGCAGCCTGGCTTTCCCACTGGTTTGTCTATCTTATCTTGCATTAACACGAGAGTTTTTAAAATTAATTATCTAGTGTTTCATTTCATGTATTTAATTATTATTTTTGTTTTGCACTATGAGTAGATTACACTCTATCACGCGAGAACGGAGGCTACCTTCGGTCAACTGCGTGATCAACCACTCTGAGACCGGGTAAGTTTCTTAGAACGTGTCCTGCTCTCTCGTTGGTTCATGAATGTTTTTATTTGTATGATGTTGCTTCGAGTTGATGTAGTATGAAACGATAGGTTTCCTCATGTTTTCGTACAGACATATTCGTAGGCAGTCTATTTACTTTCGTTTGATTCTTCGATGGAGTTTGTCGTGCGAAATGTTTCCTAATCTTATGCGCACCTACTTCACTTTTAAGATAAATTTTGAATTTAATACAAAATATATATCTTTTAGCGAATTTTTGAAGAAAATTAAGCTATTGCTCTCGCCTCAAAATTTGTAGAATGTGAATTTTTGAAAAAATTTTATGCAGAAATCCGTTTCAGGCTATTCTGAATCATATTCTGAAGTTTAACGCATTTTTTTAATGTATGTATGTATATATGTATGTATCATTCCAGACGATAACTGTCCGTAGAATTGTTCTAGAAACTTCAAACAAATTTTAAAATGTTAAGGGCACAAAACGAAAGTTCAAATATGTTGGCCAGCATGATCGGATTACATCTTCGGGTAGAAATTTCCAAAAATGTAGTCAAAAATTTCAAAATAGCCTGTTTTTTGCGATTTGTTGTGCGAAATAATTTTTTCAGCATACTAACATGTGTTATATTCGGAATCAGCGTAAAATTTCCTATAAGAATATGTATCAAGTTTTTAAAAATTTCAAAGTTGAAAAATCAGTCAAAAATCGAAATAATGCCGTTCGCTAGTTGTAAAAATCGGTAATATTTGCATTAAATATTGTCCAAATTCAGACTGAACTACTCTTATGGACCTAGAACCATGCTGTTTAAAACGTAGGTAGTAGGTGCTTGTTGAAAAAAAATGTAATCACAACTGATGAGTTTACTCTGTGAAATATTCCGTCCCCCGATTCTCTCGGTCGCTCTCTTTAATGTTTTACGCTCAACTGTTTTAGGACTTGATGTAGCTTTAATACTGACTGTGGCTTAGAAAAAAGTATGAGTACCTCCTAATTATTCTTAATAATTTGATTCCATGTTTGTCTATCAAAATCATAAACTAAAATTTCTCTACACGATCAATAGCGACTGAAATGTCGAAGATTTCTTCAAAAATTCGCTCATGGGGTCATGCTGCATGACTGGACTTTTTTAGTTTTGTACCTGCGATTCATTGGAATCATCATTTGAGATTATTCTGTTGAATAAGTCTGCTATCGTTTTTCGGTTATATATTCAAAGAATGGAAAAAATGGAAGCTCCCTATCTCTTTCAGGAAAAACTTCTTCTTTTCTAATTGCCTATAGTTTTTATTATGCTGCATTCCCGATCGGGGAACCTCAAAAGGGCATTAGGAAGAGGGAGCAAAAAAACTCTTGAGTCAAAAGGTAAATGAGATAATTAAGTTCCAATGAAAGACTATTCAACGAGAACCGGAGAGATTGAGCCAGTTGAGGTGGAATAGATTGCCAACCGAGTTTGAAAAGGCGGAAAAAGTATTCTACGGCAGCGGATATAACCTCTGAAAGATTTTTCTTCTGAAGTTTATTCACCACCCTGACTTCCATCCTGTTTGAAACTCCCTGATTAGAATGATAGCAGGATTTTCTTTGTACCGTTTTAAACCTAAGAACGATTTAACCGAGGATCAATTTATATGGTTTGAGCATCTGATTATTCAGGGCGGAAGGATCGTCTGAACGAACTGGGGGGAGACAGCAGCGTCGTCTTACGAGAAAATTAGTATATTTTTCACGATTTTGGTTTATTATTTTTAATGAACCGATAAAATCGCCTATAAAAATACAAAATAATCATCCTTCAACATTTGTTGGACTATATTTCAAGATTCGTAAATTATATAAAAAAATAATGATAGTAAAAAATGGAAAACCTCCCGGAACAAATCATATTACGTTCCGGGATTGTACCTCTTACGGTACTGTCACACTCTCCTCTGTAGAGCGAGCGTGGTTAGGATTATGGACGGCTAACGCCTAGTAATCCAATCCACTATTTTTGGGGCGTTAATGTTTCAGAAGAAACATGGCCCAGGTTTTCCAGAAGGAATTCCCATTATCACCCTTTGGTATATAAATAATTTCATTGGTCTTTGACTTATAATTTCTCATTTATTCCCCTCTTATAATTTCAATTTTCATAGCTATGGTATACCTGGTCTTTGCCATTTTTATTATATATTCTTTATACCCGGACATTGTTCCCAATTATTAATTCAAGGGCATTGTTCCCAATTATTATTTCCAGGGCTTAGTTCCAAAATTAAGTCCCCAATGTGGGTATTTCAATTTATATCTATTTTATTTTCCTAAAGGTATAAGTCTCCATAGTTGAGCCACCGTTTATTCCCGATTGTTCCAATCTTTGATTGGGGGTTAATTACCTAATGAATACTTCCTATGAAGATTCATTGACAATCCATCCTGTTTTAATTTCTCTTTTCTCATCCTCAATCGCCAATGCAGCTATTTATTAATGAGCATCAGTTCTCAGCCAGTAAACTATTCCACCTGGTTTACATACTTGCTCTTCAATCAAGTATGTCTTTAAGTGGGGGAGTGTGACATAGTTCCCGTCAGAATCCCAGAGAAAGCGCTGCCGTCGCTCCGTTGGAAAACAACGGGCGTCGCACGCCTCTTCTCGTGTTCTTGAGAGGCTGAGTTTGGCGTTGGATGGGTGATCTAGGTCCTGGAAATCCAATCTTCTCCGAACGTAGCATATATGATATTAGTACGAGTTGTATCTCTTATGGTACTGTCACTCTCCTCTCTCTCTCTATGAGTGTGGATTTAGGCTCCCATTGCGCCTCTGGGGCGGCCTAAGTCTATGATAACTCTGAGATTCCCACGTCTGATATAAAGTGTGGGTCTATAACCTCCAAAACTGCTAGGTTTTCAAAAAAAAAAAAAAATTTTCTATTAATCCGTCATTGCTTTGAGTAATAATTTATAGCGTTTTCGTGCGGTAATGGGTTTGTTATCCATGTGCTGATTGTCAACTACTGGAATTAATAAGCTTGCTGTTGATAAACTAATACCATCTTACCTCGGCGGGAAAGGTTTGACCATTGATGGTGTGCTCGGAGCCCATCTGGTCGTGAAGGCCGTAATGGATGTGTATATGGTGGAGCTGGTATTTGTAGGACAAGGGTCCCCCCGTGAAATTGACGTGCTGTCTTGTAGAGTTTTCCACTCTGAACAGGACGCTGTGCCCGGTATTGGTCAGCACACCGTTCACCTAAAATATAAAAGGTAACAAAAGGTTGAAAATTATTCAATTACCTAAATAAAGTTAATGGATTAATTTAACAAAATAACAAAGGTTGGAAAGCATGGCCATCTAATACGGTGGTTTTATGCATGTTGCTATAGCTTTCCATTTAAGAAGAGAGAAAATAATATACTATGGCAAGCTGGTAGGAAATGTAGACTGAGCGCTTGATATCCCAGACCAAAATATACGGTCACCGATAAAACATTGAGTTTTGAACTTCTTCCTAGCATAGTACCTCTCAAAACATGGTTTATTTGAAACCTAACTTCACAGAATGGGAAAAGTAAACTTCTCTAGTATATGTCTTTGTTTGCAAGAGATTATAATCTGAAAGAAGGCGGCTGAAGGATGCCCTGGGAATGTCACATCAGGACACCGGAGTAGTCACCGATAGTCCAGTCAAAATCCTTGATCGATAATAATATTGGTCTTCTATTTTTGTACCTTGTTGGTTTTACCTATAGAAATAGTTCAAACAAGAACAGGAGGGGTAGAGGAAGAAGCATACTACACAAGAGTACTGACGATATTTCTCAAAGACTCTGCCTGATGTAATGTGCTGAACAGTTTATTCATTTTATTTAGATCGTGCTAAAAGTCCAATATTTACAAAATGAATACAAAAAAGCACAGCTGACAAAGCGTGAGTAAACATAAATATGTTTCAGTCATACAGTATGATCGTATGAAGCGAATTTTCGTATATGATCATATTATATTATGTTACATTGTTATGAAATATGAGCTCTTTGAGTGTGTAGTGTAGTACAGTTTATTATTATTAATTTGTCGTTTGGTAGTTACTAAGACTGTGACAATAAAATTCATTCATTGCCAAACAACGCTTGAGAACGTTAATATAATTTGTAAATATTATACCTACTGACGACGAGGATGCCTGTAAGACGGCTGAATAAGTCTAGAGAAGTAAATGAGAATGAGAAGTCCTTTGACAGACTTAACATAGGTAGTTACTAAAATAAAATTCATTCTTTGCCAAACTAAGCTTAAGAACGTTTTTATAATTCGTAAATATAATAGAGTGGAAAGAAATTGTTACTAGGTATCAGTTTTAAGAGAAAAAATTATTTCTAAATCAGATTATGCAAAATAAATAATAATGATAATAATAAAAATAATAACAAATGAATAATAACAATGATTTTGGATTTTTAGCTATTTTTGTAGGTTTTACCGATTTTTCAGCATAAATTATGAAATGTAAGTACATTTTTCAGCATGATTTTGTGCAAACAATTTTCAATGTTGGCCAACAAACTCATTCTTTAATTTGGAAAGCTTGATTTTTTTGACGAAAGAACGGAATTTTTATCTTAATCCTAAGGAGAGTTATACTATGGAATGATATATATATATATATATATATAGAGAATATATATATATATATATATATATATATATATATATATATATACCTATATATATATATACAGGGTGAGTCTCTCGCAAATGTTTTTTTCCTTTTAAACTCAACTTTCTTCACTTTACTTCATTTAATTTTAATTTTTGACCACATTTTCGGAATCAGCACTAAATTTACTATAATAATAGTGTACTTGGGTTCTTGAAAAGTACCATCCAAAGGCCCTCACATCAGCTCAAACATTGACGATTTTGAAAAAATAATATTTCTGAAAATCTTTAAAACTTTACTACTTTTTTAAAAAGAATCCTAGAAACTGGCAAATCTCATGACAACTGCTTCATCTAATATGCTTTCCAACGGTATAATCAAGTTTACTTTTATTTTGTTATTTAGTAGAGAAAATGATGTTTTAATGTTAAAAAATGTGGGTTTTTCAATGAAATCGTTGGTTTTCTCGAAAGATGACCCTCCATGAACCAACGAGTATGGGGTCGGTTTCTATGTATTTTTTCACGCTGCATCGAGTGGTAACATTTGTAGATCTCTCCAACTCCGTTATAACCGAGTTTTACACTTAAAATCGCAAATGTTTAGTTTGTTTGTTACGATTAAATGTATGTGTGTTATGGGGTAAAACTAGTTAATTAAAGTGTAAAACTCGATAATAACGTAGTTGAGAGATCTGCAAGAGTTTCCATTCGATCCAGCGAGAAAAAATACATAGAAACCGACCCCATACTCGTTGGTTCATGGAGGGTCATCTTTCGAGAAAACCAACAATTTCATTGAAAAACCCACATTTTTTAACATTAAAACATTATTTTCTCCCCTAAATAACAAAATAAAAGTAAAATTGATAATACCGTTGGAAAGCATATTAGATGAAGCAGTTTTCATGAGATTTGCCAGTTTCCAGGATTCTTTTTAAAAGAGTAGTAAAGTTTTAAAGATTTTCAGAAATATTATTTTTTCAAAATCGTCAGTGTTTGAGCTGATGTGAGGGCCTTTGGATGGTACTTTTCAAAAACCCAAGTACACTATTCTTACAGTAAATTTAGTGCTGATTCCGAAAATGTGGTCAAAAATTAAAATTAAATGAAGTAAAGTGAAGAAAGTTGAGTTTAAAAGGAAAAAAACACGGTTTTCCTGAAAAAACCTTTAAAAAATCATATCTCGAGAACGGATTGAGATAAAAATATGCAGTTGGCGGCATTTTACTCCATTTTTGATGTAGTTTTACCCAATTTTTTTTGCATTTGCGAGAGACTCACCCTGTATATATATATATATATATATATATATATATATATATATATATATATATTGTGATGATATCCAGTCCATATTATTACTTACATCACGTTTGTTTGAAATCATATGACTCCCCAAAAATATTTATGTTTATTTTCTCCTCATTTCTATTAGCGAATTGTGACGAATAAAGCCTTGAATATAAATCGGGTTTTCATTACAATTTATTCGTCACAATTCTACTCGAATTCTGAAGTATTCAATACGGCTCGATGGATAAATTTCTCAGACCAGACAAGCTTGAAACGGATCCGCATTCTCCCACGGCAGCACAAGAGTGGAAATACTGGCTAAGAACTTTTGAAAATTTCATCACTTCTTTTGAAGAAGTCGACGACAATGGTAAGCTAAAATTACTGATTAATTATCTTTCTCCCGCTGTGTACCTCATCATAGCTGATAAATCTTCGTATGTAGAGGCTCTTGATGCTTTGAAATCTGTTTATGTCAAACCAACAAACGAGATATTTGCAAGACATCAATTAGCTACTCGAAGACAGTCAATGGAAGAATCAATTGATCAGTACCATCAGGCATTAGAAGTATTAAGTAAAAATTGCGAATTTCAGGCCGTCGATGCAGAAACACATAGGAAAACGTATGTCCGGGATGCATTTATACGAGGTATCACATCCCAACAGATTCGATTACGACTTCTCGAATTTAACAAATTGTCGTTGGATGAAGCAGTAGAGAAAGCTCGTGCTTTAGAATCAGCAAAGAACCAATCGGCTACATTCAATGACACGAATCTTAATGCTACCTTTTCTGACCAACAGGAAAGCATATCTTCCCAGGATTCTTCCAATTTAGCAGCCACTCGTCCAAATCAGCAACGGTGCTACTTTTGCGGACTCTCACGTCATAGATCTCGTCAACAATGCCCAGCCTTGGATTCAGAGTGTGACAACTGTACCAGAAAGGGCCACTGGGCATCTGTTTGCAAATCCGCCAAGAGGCAAGCTATCAAACCTAAGTCTGCTGCTCTTATAGCCGCTTCTACGACATCCCTGAATAAAGCCACTGTCTCTATCCAGGTAAACAATGTACCTACATTAGCGCTAATCGATACGGGTAGCTCTGAAACATTCATTTCTAAGCAATTTGCCGAGGGTTGTCGATTTAAGATGTATCCTACTTCTGGATCTGTTGCAATGGCTTCTACTACGCTAAATTCGCAAATTTCTAATTACTGTTTAGCAAAATTAGAATTTTTAGGTCAAAAATATGACAACATAAAACTAAACGTCCTCCCTGACTTATGCACAAGTGTCATTGTGGGACATGATCTATTAGAACAACATTCGGAGTTAAAATTTTCTTTCGGGGGTTCCAAACCTCCCCTAACAGTTTGTTATCTAGCACCAGCAAAAATCGAGCCTCCACCCCTCTTTGAATACTTATCAGGAAACGTCAAACCTATCATAACAAAATCACGAAAATACTCGGCTGAGGATACGGAATTTATGAAAAATGAAGTACAAAAGCTCCTTACAGACGGAATCATAGAAGAAAGTAGGTCACCCTGGAGAGCGCAAGCTTTCGTTGTAAAATCTGAAAACCACAAGAAGAGGATGGTAATTGATTATTCCCAAACCATTAATCGATACACCCTACTAGACGCATACCCAATACCAGATCTCGAACTAATAGTCTCCCAAGTTGCCAAAAATTCATACTTCAGCACTGTAGATTTCCGCAGTGCTTACCACCAAATTCCCCTCCGAGAAAAGGATAGACCATATACGGCTTTCGAAGCCTGCGGAAGGTTATATCAGTTTCGTCGCCTAGCCTTTGGTCTGACTGACGGTGTGCCAGTTTTCCAACGTGTTATAAATGACGTTATTTCGAGGGAGAAGTTGGAGAAAACATACGCCTATTTAGATGATGTTACGATTTGTGGTAGTAACAAAGAAGAGCATGACAGGAATCTGAAACTTTTCATGGATGCTATGTTAAAATATGGGTTCACTATAAATCAAGAAAAAAGCAAATACTCACTTACTTCGATTACTCTACTTGGTTATAAAATAGAAAATAATACAATTTCTCCTGATCCTGATCGCCTAAAGCCATTGCTCAACTTACCCCCTCCTAAATGTACTAAAGAACTTGAAAGGACTATTGGCATGTTTGCACATTACTCTAAATGGATCGCAAATTATTCTGATAAGGTCAGACGAATTTTAGAAACCAAAACTTTTCCACTCACTCCAGAAGCTATTTCCGACTTTGAAAACCTCAAAATTGAAATTTCTAAATCAGTTGTTAAAACTATAGATGACACCGAACCATTTACTGTCGAAACAGATGCCTCAGACTTCGCCATATCCGCTGTTCTCTCACAGGGCGGACGCCCAGTAGCTTTCTTTTCTCAGAAGCTCAATCAAAGTGAGCTTAGACACCCCCCCGTTGAGAAAGAGGCCTATGCTATTGTCGGAGCTCTAAAAAAGTGGAGACATCTCTTATTAGGTCGTCATTTCAAAATTATAACTGATCAGCGGTCCGTATCGTTCATGTTTGATGCCAACCACACTAATAAAATTAAAAATGAAAAAATTCAAAGATGGCGCCTAGAACTCTCATGTTATTCGTATGATATTTTATACAGACCGGGCAAGCAAAATCAAGTAGCCGATACCTTTTCCAGAGTTTGTAGCTCAATCCACCCGAACAAACTTTATTCTCTTCATTGTGATCTTTTTCATCCAGGTGTGACAAGAATGGTGCATTGGGTACGGACTCACAATTTACCCTATTCGGTTGAAGATGTCCGCAAGATGACCGGATCTTGTGCCTCCTGCAATGCGGTTAAACCTAAATTTCTAAAATATAGTGGTCCATCGCTGATTAAAGCTACACATCCATTCGAGAGACTTAGCATGGATTTTAAGGGGCCTTTACCATCACAATCAAAAAACAAGTATCTACTCACAATAATAGATGAGTTTTCAAGATTTCCTTTTGCCTACCCTTGCCCAAATACCAACTCATCTACTGTAATAGACTGCCTTGTAAATTTGTTTACCCTTTTTGGTGTTCCTTCCTATGTCCATACAGACCGTGGCACCTCATTCATTTCCAAAGAAATTCAAAATTTTCTTCATTCTCGCGGTGTTGCTACATCAATGTCATCTCCCTATAACCCAGCTGGAAATGGACAAATTGAACGGGAGAATGGCACGATTTGGAGAACTATCTCGCTAGCTCTAAAACAGCAAAATCTTTCTACTCGTGAGTGGGAAGCAGTCCTTCCAGATGCTCTCCATGCTATAAGATCACTTTTGTGCACAGCTACCAACGAGACACCACATGAAAGGATGTTCAAGCACCTAAGGAGATCAGCGAACGGATGTTCACTTCCGTCGTGGTTGACACCTGCAACTAAGGTCTTGATGAGGAAACATGTGCGATCAAGCAAATACGATCCGCTAGTAGAAGAAGTAGAACTCATTGATGTAAACCCTTTCTACGCCAAAGTGAAGCTTGATAATGGAAGGGAAACAACGGTATCTCTCAAACATTTGGCACCAAATGGTGGTGTGGTATCGGATTCCGATATTGAGCCGCAACCGTTGGTTCAAGAAGAAAAAGATGATACTCAAGGAGTTGATGGCCATTCATCGCAAGAGTTTCTTCCTGCACCAGCTGGTTCCCCGGATGTTCCAATTCGTCGTTCATCTAGAGATCGCCGTCTTCTGATAAACTCAAGGACTATGTTTTGGAATTTTAAAGGACGGAAGAATGTGATGATATCCAGTCCATATTATTACTTACATCACGTTTGTTTGAAATCATATGATTCCCCAAAAATATTTATGTTTATTTTCTCCTCATTTCTATTAGCGAATTGTGACGAATAAAGCCTTGAATATAAATCGGGTTTTCATTAATATATATATATATATATATATATATATATATATATATATATAGTTTGATGAAGGATGAAAACATTCGGGTGCAATATTAATCAGCTCTAGTCGTCAGATTGGATCTCAGACTAGACGACGCCGAAACGGCGAAACATTCTCTCCGTTTTGTAATTTATGTGTTTCCTATATTTTCCAACCATCTGTACTTAATACCTCAAATTAATATATTATATATATATATATATATATATATATATATATATATATATATATGTGTGTGTGTGGGTGTATTTGAAAACGTTTCAAATTCTAGGATCTGTTTCCGAATGCCTCAAACGGATTTCAATTAGATTTCGACACTTTTGGAGCCATTGCTGTAGCTTTATTTCCTACGAAAATACTCTAAAATGTAAACATTTGACTAATATGGATACAACTAATTCTAATTGGGATCTATCAAGAAGAAAGTTGTTCCAAGCTGTTAGAGCTTGGGAAAAGTAAAGGTTTTAGTGGGTGTAAAACCCATATAACCCGGAGTGCGGTCTCTCATCCAGGGTATTTACGAGATCCAAGTTCTACCAGTTTTTTTCAGCAGCTTTCAAAAAATACTGCCTCCACCTAATTTACCAGTTTATCGTTTAATCTTAGATTAGACTAATACAAAAATATTCCACTATTCAGAATCAAATTCTAAGATCACTATCGGCGATTGCGAAAAGTCCAGCTGATGACATCAATCATTCCCAAATAAAGTGAAACGAAAAATGTACACATTATTTCATGATTTTGATCAATGTACAGCAAATGTAATTGAGATTTTAGTTATTTATACGATAAATCTCTTAAACGGGTAAAAATCGTACGGTATATAAATAGCCCCTATTAAAATAATGTAACGGAGTACATCCTGCTCAATAGAGGAGAAACCGTGTGAAAGTTCTCGCCTAATTTATCTGAGACCATTTTTCACTACGGCAGCGAACACGCAATAACTCAATTTCCTTGGAAGCTCATCGCCTTCCTTCAAAGGAGTCCGAAAATTCTCTGATGGGGTTTTGGCGGACCTATTGTGTGCCGTCCATGGGATTTATTCCCCTTTGAGCTCCCCTAGAACGTGCCTAGCTGTATAGCGGTAACTTGGTTTTCTGAGTGATGGTATCTTATCACGTTCCAATCAGAATGGATAAACGATTCATTAGCAATCGATACGTCCGTGATTGAACAATATATAAATTCTCCCTGCATTATTGAAACATGTGTAACGTATCGATAGGTGGGCATTTGGGTTAGTTGACATTCATTTCCCGATTCACCCTGGAACTTTCACATTCAACATTCATTAGGGCACGTAAAAAAGCACCAGTAGGTAATGCAGCGACTATGAGTGATTTTTTTCGCTTAAAATCATTGTTTTAATTTGTTCACTTTCTATGGACAAAAATTGTTAGCTGTCAAAATAAGGGCAATAATAAATTGCTGGTTTCATATAATTTCTGTTACACAAACTTACACAAACGATTTAGTTCATTTTAGTTTTAGTTCGTACACAAACTAGGTATAAATTATTTGAAAAAACTAACTTTAGAAGTTATAATCGAATTTATAAGCACATTTTTATGTACATTAAAGTAAGTTTCCAGCAAGATTTTGTAATCTTGTTTTAAATTTCTGAACGTTCTGGTGGATAGTCCTAAGTCCTCTTTTCCTAAGTAATGATCCACTAATAACCAACAAATTTATATAATTTGAGCCTTTTAGCGAATTTTCATAGAAAATGAAGCTATTGCAATGGCTCAAAAATTTTTAAAATAAAAATTTTTGAAAAATTTCTTCATTGAAATCCGTTTTGAGGCATTCTAAAACGATTCCTGAAGTTTGCGCTTTTTCATCTATACATATACATATACACATATAACTCGGCAATGAGACTCTGGAGTCTCATCCACCTTCTAATGCCGATAACTCCTAATGTAAATGAGATTTTTCGTTTGTCCCGATTTTTGATGTTAGTGGCAACACTGTGGAACCAAAAAAATTGAAAATGAACCTTCCGAATGACAGGTTAGTTCAGTTGTAAACAATCAAAGGTAGGTCGTTCGCTCTCGCCAAGACGACCAGAATTCGCAGTTTTGAAAGTAACTTATCACTTTTGTTCCTACATTTCTATGGCTTAATTGTTTTTTCTCTTGTTTGATACTCTATTCAAGAATGGTTATAAATAGCAAATTTTTAAAAATAATTATGTAGGAACTTCAAACTTTCCGAAATGTGAATGAGACTTTAAAGTCTCACTGCCAGAATACCGATCAGAACTGGCTATTGCATTCATTTATAAGAACATAGGTATTTTTGACCGCCTCTCTACGAAATTCTGATTTTCTTTCGCTTTCATTTCCAGAAATGTACAGAGATTTTCGAACGCGATCCGGTCACATTCTTAGCCTCTTACCTCGGCCAAACTCCCCAGTAGAGGAACCTATCATTTTGGAAGAAAATGATGAAATAATGCCCGATGAAGAGCTTTTTAGTCTCTTGGACGAGGCTCTTCATTTACAGGAGAATCAGCCCCCTTTCGATTGTGACCTGCTCGATAATAGTTTTTTCCCTCCATCTGCTATCCCTGATTACAATGTGTCCAGAGACAACGATTTTGACGAAAACTTACTTCAGGAACCCCTTCCAGAGCCGATGGAGGTTCATCAACCAACTCTCCAACCTTCCACCTCATATGTGGAAACAGCCTCGTCCTTGGCTTCGACAGAAAAAACGCCACTTCAGACTGGAAGTAGCAGAGAGTTAGTTTTGTGTTGAAAGAGCCCATCGCCCAGGAAGGCCAATCAGCCAACAGAGCGTCAATCTGAAAGAATTATCCCACTCCCACGACCCCACTCTGATAGTACGGTACGACCAAATAGCACATTATCCATCATACGAAACCAGGGGAGGTGTACAAGCTGTGCCAAAATGACACGTTGATTCAATTGCATCAAGTGAAACGTGAGATTATGTTTGGTTCGAGAAAGAAACTGCTTCTTAGCATATCATAATAAGTGAAAACAATGAGACTAATTTCTTTGTAGCTAAGTTTTTACTGTGAGACTGATGAAGGACTGATACGTTTTGTGGGTAAAGAAATAAGTGACGACGTTTTGCTTTGTTTTGTCAGTTCTCCTTCGAAAAGTTTCTATTTGTACCTACAATTTTGATTATGTTCAGTCAATATTTTAGAATAAGAAGAATTACTTTTTCAAGCTTCTTTTGTATACGAAGTATCCATGTTATTTTTGTGATTAAAATTCCTGCCATGGTAAAGAAAAATTCCAATAAAAAAAATCTGCTTCCTGCTTTTATTGAATTATTGATTGATAATTGAACAATTTCCTGCCATTCGGTACCTCATGGTCATTGATGATCATTCGATTTTCATTTTTCCAGTAGCACCGGTATCTTGGCAATGAGACTTTAGAGTCTCATCCATAAAAATGTCCATAACTCATGGTCAGAGTGAAAGCAACGTTTTATATTGTTTTCGCCGTAATCCTGAAGATATTTGGCAATTAGAAAAAAAAATATTGGTCAGATTAGACGACTTTCGATTTTCTTGCTGAGATAAGGGTTAACAATTTCTTTCTACTGTTCAAATTTCAATACAATTTAAGATAATACAATAGATAGCTAAAGAAAATTCGCTCATTCGATCATGCTGCATCACTGGAACTTTTTTAAGCCGCTTTTGGTGATTTCGGTTTATTATTTTCAATGATGAACCTTTTGAAAACGATGAATAAAAACTTTTCACCCCTCCCCTCCCCCTCTCCCCTCAAAATTTGTCGGTTCACGTTTCAAGATGCGTGGGATCTAAAA
Source organism: Adelphocoris suturalis (assembly GCA_030762985.1). NCBI lineage: Eukaryota > Metazoa > Arthropoda > Insecta > Hemiptera > Miridae > Adelphocoris > Adelphocoris suturalis. The sequence continues at coordinate 13,709,954 of CM061050.1, forward strand.
CGCTATCAATTATTACACAAAGGTTTATTATTTCTGTGTTAGATAGACCTTCTACGCAGATTATAGGTCAATAATAATTACAACATTTCTTTATTCGGACAGTCAGATTATAATAAGGACAGAAGGCCTTTTGACATTTTATGTGTTTGCTATGGCGCCGAACTAAAAAAACGTCACGAAAATCGAATGACGAAAATTGCTTACGAAAATATTCTGATGATTTCCACTTACAACCGAGTCGTTGCTAGGGAAATGGTACTTCGTCGTTTTTCATCCCACAAAATTCGTTGACCATTCGTTCGAAAGCTCTCGATTTATCCAACCATATTATGTTAACTACTGTGAAGTGCGTGGCCAACAAGCTGAGTTATGAGCAAGGTTATTTGAATAATTGTGTACACTCAGGTGATCATTCTCAATAATTGATATTGTGAACATGATTGCCACCGCTTGTTAATTTCTGATGATTTCATTGAGCTGGTGTTTCGATGATTTGATTCATAGCGGGTGATCCAAATATTGCGAGAACGGTTTGATTTGTGAAGCGGTGGTTAAATCATTTTAATAGGTAATTTCAATGCTTTACACTCTAGGAAGCTGTAATTTCTTATGTAGCCTCTTTAGGACATTTACTTGACGATGCCCAGGGTCCGGATCAGATGAGTGGCTCTTGGAGCTTGCATACGAGTCTGCAACACATACTTGTCTTCAACTAATGACATGAAATGTCCCAATGTGTTGCAGACTCGTATGCAAGCGTTTAGTTTAAAGTGGGGGATGGAAAGACACCTTACCCAGACATCAGCTTACTTGGATAGGAGGTAAGAATAGCATTGATTTTTTTATAAAGCTTGTTATAATTATTTCACTCCGTACAATATAGTATATGACCAGAACTTTGCGCGTTGTGCCTCCCAAAAGGGTTTACACCTTTACAGTTCCAGGACCCCGTAATTTTACGCTTTTTAGTAAAAGTATAAAAAGGAGCTCCATCTTAATTAGATAACCGTGAGTCAATTAGGAAAGAATTTAGCCTCAGAGGCCCTTCAGTTAGTCAGTGCACCTCCGTACGTTGTAATGGTTTTCGAGATGTCCCAGAGGAGCTCCATCTAAATTACAGCACCGTGAGTCGATTAGAAAATAAATCAGCCTCAAATGTTCCGAAGTTGATCCGAATTTCTCCTCTTCTTGTAGCTGTTTCAAAATTAAAAAGGAGTAACGTTTCAGGTTTCAGCACCATAAAGTGATTAAGAAACAAATTAGGCTTTAACGCTTCAGAGCTGATCAGTATCACTGATATTGAATTCTAGATATTACAAAGGAGGTCCATTTCAACCTGCAAAGTATGGAGGGGCTTTGGAATCTCCGAGGCTAATTTCTTTCTTTTCTGACCTGCCTTTTTATTTACATTTACTGGAAAGCGTAAAATTGTGGGGTCCTGGAACTGTAGAGGTGTGAACTCTTTTAGAAGGGCGTGCCAAGTTTGGAACATTTTGCCATATACGGGGTTTGATAGTTGTAGACCAATGATCTGCGTAGATGGGCTATCTAATACAGAAATAATAAACCACTGTGCAATAATTTGCAGCGCTTTCCAAGTGGTACCTGAAAACTTGAGCACTTAATTATATTTCAAAAATCCTGTCTAACGAATCACTTCCTTTTAAATGATCGACATTTAAACTCAATTCCAGGGTTCCAGACATATATTATGATATATGAAATTGTAGGTACCTCAAAACGGATTACCATGAAAAAATTCTGGAAATTATGATTTTTGAAATGTTAGCAATAGGTTTTACAATAGCTTGTTCATCAAAAATTCTTAGAACTGTACATATCATTCGTAACTTGATAGTTTTTACAAGCTGTTCATCCGTGCTCCCGCACAGACGATTTATGGCAATTTTACTTAGCAGTTTAATGTTTCGTTGAAAAGTTATTCGTTTCAATATCAGAATAGCCAGGAAAAACTCCACCAGATGGTCTACTCTACTGATAGTCCGCTCATCGTGATCACTGAGATCAGACCCAGTAAGTGTAAAGTGAGTAGGTAATATGTCGTAGTAAACAGAGTAATATGTCGGTTTGTGGTTGGTAATGTAAGTAGTTACGAGGTGCAGTGATGTACAGGGGATATTGGAGAGTGCAGTGCGGGGAAAGTAGCGTGGAGAAAGAGAGGTCCCAATTCCATAAGTGCCCCGTGGTGCAATGGGAGCCTAAATCCACACTCATTGAAAGAGAGGGGTGTGACAGTACCATAAGAGATACAACTCGTACCAATAGCATATTAGCTACGTTCGGAAAAGATTGGTTTTTCCAGTTCTAAGATCACCCATCCATCGCCAAACGGGGCCTTTCAAGAACACGAGAACAGGCGTGCGACGCCCCTTGGGAAACAACGGAGCGACGGCAGCGCATTCCGTGGATCTCGCGGGAACTGTCACACTCCCCCCCTTAAAAAACATACTTGATTGAAGAGCAAGTATGTAAAATAGGTGGAATAGTTTACTGTTTGAGAACTGATGCTCACTAATAAATAGCTGCATTGGCGATTGAGGATAAAAAGGTGAAATTAAATCAGGATGGATTGTCAATGAATCTTCATGTGAAGTATAACCCCCAATTGAAGATTGGAACAACGGGGAATAATATAACTTGCTCAACCAGGAGACTTACAGTAGGGAGCTGCCCACTTTGGGGACTTACGAAAATGGGAACAATGCTCTGGGGAATTAACTTGCTCAAAATTGGAGACCTACAGTGGAAGGTGCCCACTATGGAGACTGATGAAATGGGGAACGATGCCCTGGGTTTGGGAACAGTGCCCTTGAAAATTAAGTATGTTAAATAGAAATAATATGAGGGGAACAATTGAGAAATTAATAATCAAGAACCAGTGAACTTATTTATGTATCCGAGGGAGTATAAAGGGTATTCCTTCTGGAAACCTGGGCCATGTTTCTTCTGAAACATTAAAGCCCCAAAAATAGTGGATCGGATAATCCTAACCACGCTCTGCTACCATGTACTGGACTTTGGCGCCCCGTGGTGCAATTGGAGCCTAAAACTACACTCATTGATAGAGAGGGGTGTGACAGTACCATAAGAGATACTACTCGTACTAATAGCATATAAGCTACGTTTGGAGAAGATTGGTTATCCAGTTCTAGGATCACCCATCCATCGCCAAACGCGGCCTTTCAAGAACACGAGACCAGGCGTGCGACGCCCGTTGGGAAACAACGGCGCGACGGCAGCGCATTCCCTTGGATCTCGCGGGAACTGTCACAGAACCAAGAAACTAAACCTGATAATCTCCCCTAAAATTTCCAAAAATGGAAAAACCCTTCGTCTGTAAGTGCATAAACCTTAAAAGAAATGTATATGTAATTTTTAAAATTTTTTACAAGAGTGGATAGTAGTACTTGTGTGGTAGGGTATGGCGGGGTGTCGACTTTTCACATGACTTTCCCACGTTTTGAAAAATAGCTCAAAAAGTATGAGAGATAGAAAAAGTGGAGTACTTAAAAAAATTACTATCATATTAAAGATTGGATTACTTGTTTAGGTGATACAGGCTTTTCTTCACTCATTTAATCCTTCAGAACTCGCGAGGTGTCCACTCACGTTAGTACTCGCGTCCGGTCACTGGTGACCCATAATGCAAATTATTGAAAAATAAATTAATAAATGAGTAAAATAATAAAGCAAGCACATTTCAAGCCACAGGAATCGATAATCTTTAATAAAAAAATACAAAACTTCACATAAGTACTTCAATCACAATTTTTTTTAATCAGAAAAAGTTCCTCGATTTTGCCAGTTCTCCAAATTTACATACTTTCAATTTAATGCTGAGAACCTCCAGAAGATTATTCGAGGACGAGTCAATTAAAATACTGAACCCATACTAGTTTATAAATGAATTCCTCCAACATGAAAATAAAATGATTTATAATAGCGAAACAAGTCTCAAAGTAGGCCATCTTTTACGTTATTACAAATACAAAATAAATCGAACAGCCAGTCAGGAACTGCAAAGCACTTAGCTTTTGAGCAAATATTATTGTCGTGGGTTATATTTATTTCCAAACGTATTTTTTCAGTGAAGTATTAGTATTGGTATAGAGGCTCTATAGCCTACAAGCTCAAATTCAGTAGATTATGGTGGTTCCGCACGAAATTATATTCTATCTTTGTTATATACACAGGCCTTGTTTCAAATTTCAGCTTCAGAGATTAAATACCATAGAAATCAGCTTTATAGCCAGGCATTGTCTAGTACTTACTGCTTACAAGTACCTACAACTCAATAGTACCTACCATGTACTAGTGTGCCTTCTTTTCGCATCATGCTTATTTAGCAATATTAGTTTATATCGTAAGATAATAAATCAGCTTTCCTTCACACTACTGCGACTTAGGGACCATGAGATCTTGTGATTAAGTGAGAGCATTACAAAAAGTGGCGAACGATTTTTCTGCTATGAAAACTAAGGAAGTTACACTTCCCTAGCAACGCAACAATAGAAAACATGTCGGTTCGCGCTGAATTTCACTCAATTTCAAACAAAAAACCCAGTTTGGTAAAACATGATACTTGCTAATATCTTCATTCGTAGCAAATACCGGGATAGACTTTATAAACGTGAGGAAATTGAATGAAAAATGAATTACCTAGTTCATATGAGGTGAGTTACGGTTGTACTCGTCTCGGATCAACACCTGGTAAAAACTACGGACGTTACCACTCGCGTTGGGTCAGATTAGTGATTGTGAGTAACGTTTGAAATAGTAACGTTCAAATTTCGAAAGGTGACTAAACTTATCATTTCCAGGAGCTAGGAGAATACAAGGAGGGTCGGCGGCAAAAACCGATAGGAAGACGTTGAAATTATAACTTGAAAGTTGACCGGGTCATCAGGGACCAGACGCGAGTACTGAAGGGTTAAGGGCGGAAACGCATATTGTTTTTAGGAACTTTAATATTTAGATTTTAACTTTTTTTTAAATTTAGGATTTCGAAAAAGGAAAAAAAAGCGCTATTAGAGGATGCAAAAATAGTAGGTATATGCCTAGTTTAAATTTTCTTCATGTTCAATCTCTTTTCGACATCGATACTGTATAGGTTCCCACAAAGGTTTGCAGCATCCGTAGGATGGTATCTACGTTCGATTCGATTACTGGGAACTTTTATTTACAGTCTATGTAATAAATCTTTATCTGCTTCTCCTTACTCTGTGTTTGTCCATGTGGAGCGGCCTCAGGTTGGGGTCGAACAGAAGTTTGTTGGGCTCCAGGTTTACGGGCGATTGCCTCCTCCCCTTCGTGCAGAGGCTCCACTCTGGGTTGATCAGACCCCAAAACGCTGGCCCTGAAACAGACAGGTAAATATTTGAATCAACTATGATGCACAGTGTTAAATATATTTTGTTTAAAACAGTAGCACATCGGCCCACTTCGATGGAGCAAACAAATTTGTGGAATTCACCTAAAAATATCTGTGTAGTGTAATGTACATGGTTTCTTGAATTACTTGAACGGAAACTCGGCCCTTCGGGCCTCGCAAGGGGCTCGACCCCTTGACCCCGCCAGGGGGGCTTCGCCCCCCTGGACCCCCCCGGATGTTATTACTTTGAGCCTGACTGCTAAAATGTAAAAAACATGGAATTATGTTTTAGCTCCTCGCTCTCACTTTATTATAGAAATTATCACGACGATTGAGCTCTTGTGAGATGATGATCTCCTAATAGAAACTCGCGAGTAAACATTCACTTTATTATAGAAAGAGGCTACATACGAAATTACAGCTTCCTATAGTGTGAAGTATAGAAATTACCTATTAAAATGATTTAACCACCGCTTCACAAATCAAACCGTTCTCGCAATATTCGGATCACCTGCTATGAATCACATAATCGAAACACCAGCTCAATGAAATCATCAGAAATTAACAAGCGGTTGCAATCATGTTCACAATATCAATAATTGAGAATGATCACCTGTGTGTAAACAATTATTCATATAACCACGCTCATAACTCAGCTTGTTGGCCACGCACTTCGCAGTAGTTAATATAGTATGGTTGGATAAATCGAGAGCTTTCGAACGAATGGTCAACGAATTTTGTGGGATGAAAAACGACGAAGTATCATATCCCTAGCAACGACTCGGTTATAAGCTGAAATCATCACAATTATTGGTGCTACTTTCATCTCAATTTATAGTCTCACTTTTCGGCGGGGGATCCATCGCTAAAACATGATTCCATATACTAAATACTAAATAAACCCCATGGCCTTTTTTTAAATGATTATTTTTGTATCTTTGACGTTTTAAAGACTGACACGTATTTTTATTGGTTATTTTTGCAATTTATTGATTAAAATGTATAAGTGACAAGGTCACCAGTCTCGCGAAGCGCCCCTCATTAAATTCTTGAGATGCGAGCTTGCGAGCATCCAGACCACCAAACTATAACTGGTAAACGAGTTCCACTATCTGCTTTACAAGCAGATACCATGTTACATGGATATGTCTTGGATTGGGGATTTCATAACGGTTGTCCTCGAGAGTTATAGACAAATCCTTTAACTTTGGACTGTAGGCGACGAAATGTAGGATAAAGAATGTATTCTATTATTCTTGGAGACACAATAAGCATACTATACATACTATTAAAGTTATTTCTCCAATACAGGCGCTATCATTTTTATGTTCATGATAGCCTGATTTTTCATTAATAAATGAAATTATATCATTTATTGTTTTATTTAATAACGTTTCGTCCTTTTACTGAGGACATCTTCAGATCTTGCTTTCTTGACATTGAGTTGACTTGGTGAGCCACTGTTTTATTGTATAAATCCGTTATATTCGCATGTTTATAAATTTTTTCCTGGACACACCAAGATCTGAAGACGTCCTCAGTAAGAGGACGAAACGTTATCAAATAAAACAATAAATGAAATAATTTCATTTATTTTCCCTGGGCCGCATCCCGACTAATTCCAACAAAACAACGGTTTACTTATAGAAATATTGAAAATAACTGTGGAGAGAAGCCACTACAATGAGTTGTTGTTAACAGTCGACTGTTGTCAAGAGGATGAAAATGTTTCCTATGGAGTGGAGTAAATTATGCTATTGCTTTACGTTAAGAATATTGTAACCGGCTTATTAAAATAATTGTTTATAGTCCAATCAACTTAGTTTAGGAATGTAGCCAGGTACGTAAGGAGGGGGAAATTGGTAGCTTGAGATGTGAACATTTATCACATAAATCAAGCGCTTTCCAACGAGTGGCGAACGATTTCTGTGCGATGAAAACTGCGGAAGTTCCATTCCCCTAGCAACGGATGGGTTGTACATGAAAAACACTGAAATTGTGACACAAATTTTGCGTCACGGAAATTTTTGGTTGACCCCCCAGAGCAAAGACATATCCATGTCAAAATGGCGGTTTTCATGCTATAATAATAGGATAGGACGTCTGAATAATTCTAACTTACTTCAAATGTAGTGAGAAATTATCTGCAAAATAGTCTTTAATAAGTTTTACCACAAGAAATATCAGCGTAAAACTGAACTCATGTGAAAAAAAATATATATTTATTTAATGATTTAAGCCGCACTTGAACCAAAAGATTCATTACTGTCATTTATCTAGTTGTCTAAGGGGACACTGCAAGTGGCACAGTTCTAAGGGGAGTCATGTTACCCTTCGTCATTAAACGAAGTGCCATCTTGTACTCCACTGGTAGATCGGAGGGGGAAAAACAGCAATAACAACATTCCGCAGAGAATCCCTGCACTGTGCAACAAGGAGTACAGCGATGACCACTGTCTATTTCCACAGTGGATAAAAAAAAACCTAAAAATAAAATAATTCAACGAAGACTAGATAATTAATTGGCGTACAACTAATAAATATTAGTGGTGGTAATAGCAGCAGTAATTTAGTAAATATACATTAGTATATGTATATTCCGATCCTGTGTTGCTGGCTATGCCCAAGTACCGGAAGGAAAGCCGTTGGGTTAGTATGCAAGGCACTAGTAGCGAGTGTTGTTCAATATAGGTTTCAGTTCACGGAGTACGGGCTTTGTTGCTGAGCGTTAAACCTCAGACCCATAATCAATGCGTGATCGCATCACTGCATGGAAAACGCTTAGGAGAACATCCTGCTCGGGGCCCCAACTATAGTTCAAAAGGGCTTTGAATAATCGCACACACTGCATAGTATGATCTGACAAGTACTCAATATGTTGGGCCCATAGCAGCTGACGGTCAATCACGAGTCTGAGGAAACGTTTGCGAGTGGAGCAAGGAATTATAATTCAGCCAATTGAGAGTAGATACTCATGTTGCGCTTTGGTCTTTCTTAAAAAATGGATGAAGGTAGTTTTTGGAGGTGAAAACCATTGCAAGACTTTATAAAATTTCGATTTTTCATCGCAAAATGAAAACGATATTTTGATATTTTGAATTTAGTTTTTCATCTCCCTGATGAAGCGGAGATTAATAAAAAACCAAATTAAGGACAGAAAGGCCTTTTTTGTAAAGTCTTGTAATAATTTGGACTGTCCAAATAAAGAAACGGCAAAAACCTAAAACCTCGCATCCATGCTGTTCGATAGATGGTATGAATAGCATGCTGTAAGGTAGCACACACATTCCTCAGATTATCGCCTCAGAGGAGAATAGTTAGGTGACTCACTTATAGCCAGGGAAGATTACTTTTAGAGATCTTAACAGCGAGGCCATTTATAGCAACCGTAAATAGAGTGCAACCAAGTACTGATCCCCAGGGATGCCATTCCTCTGAAGACGTAGACATTCTTCAGGAACACCCTAATTTTTAAACAGAGAGAAAGGATACCCACCCCTACCTACCTGTCCCCACCGCTCTAGCCTTTCTAAGATGCTATGACACGCTTTGGTAGGTCAAAATCACACGAATGGCATATTCACTAACCAGAAAGGCGTGCTTGGTATAACTCTCAAAAGCTGAGAGTTGGTCAACTGATGAGAAGCGTTTGCAAAAACCAGCCTGATACAGGTTGATGAGGCTATTCTTCTCAAGAAGCCAGGCGGTAGTTGACCATAGTTTCCTGGATCTTGCTCAATGCACCAAGTAAAGGAAATGAGTCTTTAACTTCCAGCTGCAAAGGGTCCTCGCCCTCTTCCCACAAAGGAATAATGACATCCATATACCATGTAGAAGTATAGTACCAGTGCCGTAATAGAATTGAACAGCTTCAAGAGAGTGCCCTTTAGCTCCTGTGGGGGATTGATCAACATTACATAATGGATCGTTTCTTTTTCCAGGAGCAGTCCCATTCGACTTTTTCATTGGTCTCTCCAATTTACCCATTGAGAATGGTATGTCAGTCGAAGGAATGGACGACGGAGTGAACTGGGGGAGAGGTGTCATCTCAACTTCTGCCTTGTGTCGCCTGAAGTCATCCGTATGCATCCTCAATGGACATTTGGGCATAACGAGAAGTCAATGAATCAGCAACGTGTTTAGTTTCCGAGCCCGATCACTCTAAGTTGTGGTATTAGTTGGAATAGATGCCTATCGAACACGAGACACCAAGTAACACAAGTACAAATCTATGATGTATGTCTGTCTGGTATGGACTCAATAACGACTGAACCTATTTCAATGCAATTTTTTTCTATATGATTAGCGAGTTCTTGGACAAAATATGGGCTATTAGTTTCCGCTAATTCCATTCATATTCCATTTGAGGTGCTGAAATTTGGAATGGGGCCCCTTTATGTGTGTTAGAGTATGACGATAACACGATGAACTACTATAACCAGCTGCGTGAGCTCTCTAGCTAATTTGGTTCCTATTCAGTTTAAGATGCTGAACTATAGATCGCGACTTAACTGGTTGTGGTAGAGTTTAATTACATCTAGAGATATTAGCCAAATCAGCTGAGTGGACTCTAAGGCTTATTTTGATCCAATTAAACGTAAGAAGATGAATTTTGGAACGGAGCATCTTTGGGCGCAGTTAAGTACGATTACAGTTATCAATTTTCTGGCTGTTCTTGACAAAATTGATTCGAAACATTAAATTTTGGTGATCTGCATTTAGGTCTAGGACGACCGAGCAAAGCCCCATTTTCGCCGAGTCAACGATGTCAGATCAGTCAAACCTCTAAACCGCAAGAAAACATTATTACCGCCTCAAACCATCGATGACTTTTGTGTGATACCCCTTTTCTTTCAGAAGAATTGGTGAAATGAAAGCTACAGTAAATGCATATATAAGAACTCTTTCGATAATGATATTTCTCGTCAGAAATTGATTTTTTCACGTTAAAGAATGCTAGCTAAAGGTTCACCACACTGTCAGTCAGCAGTTGTTTCGTTCGACCGAATTCTGAATACCGAATCATTGAGGCGAGAGTCGTAAATTGGATTTTGTACCCCCGAGGTGGTGCGAAGTATTTGCCGTTAACGAACCGTGCGAACAGAAGCTAAAAAGAAATTTCTTGAGGCGACCGCCGTGAAAAAAGACGGAAAACGTATAAGGGAAGGTGAAGTAAAAAGTAGGAATAAACCGTGAATGCTAACGTACACACAGGGGATGACACAAGGGAGAATAAATATTTGTTCATCCAATATATATCAAAGAGGTACGATTGAAGAAGGGAAAATACAACTACGCTAATATTTTTGTACATCATGTTTCCATTCTCGATTTATTGTATGCATATATAAATCTATCTTCTTGCCAGGATACAAGATATACGAAGTTAATTGATTCAATAATCAACAATTAAAGTTGTTTCTCGTTAGATCAATGGGGTACACTTTGGTTTTCTATAATTAAGAAATGCAAAGGAAAGTTTTGCTATTGGTCCGAATATACATGAATTTCAACCTACGTGTAGAGAATAGAAACACGATGTACACAAATAGCGTTGTTGAATTATTTAACCTCCTTCAATTTTTGACATACATCTATTTATACACATTTGAGCGGACCCATGATGAAATGTGTAGGTATTGAATCTACGTCTATCTGTTCGCCCCTATGTCACTGGTGTCGTTAAAATCCTGTTTGGGGTTGAATTTCTATACTTAGGAGTGCAAAACTGTTGATACCAATTGTTAGTGATCATACTGTTGAACAGAATCGAGTAGTACGAGGAACAAAGTAGTAATAATGGTGGATTTTTCCAATTAGACGATTACAAATTTTCACGTGACTCTCTTGTAATTTTTTAAGTGAGTAGAACCCGGAGCGCCAGCGTTGAAGCCAGAAACATTTTAAACAATAAACGCTCCAAAATATTATCATCAATATTATAGATCACAGTTCAAATGAATAATATGTGGAAAGGGGTCATGTAATATAATTATAGTCAGTGTTTGGAAGCAAGAAGGTATGGGAACACATTACCTACTTATAGGATTTGGGACATGAAACTTATCAATAAGCCGGTGTGTAATAAATTTTCAGTTGGTTTTTATTTTTGTTTGGTGATCTATACACATGTCTACACGCATTGAAAGTCGTGGTATCCTATAATGAACTTTCATTTTGGTGTTTTATCATTGCCATTCCACATAGAAGCCTTTGTAAAGTAGCGACTTCATAAAATATTCCTGCATTTGAAATAACAGATCAACAAACATTTTGAACAATACCAAAATTAGCTAAAACCCTATTTGAAGCCCTACCTACTTTCAAGTGACTTAAGATTTCCTGGATTCGAACGATGAGTAGTTGGGGCGAAGAAAATCGGTGTCACCAACAATAATTTATTAAATGGTTTGAAATCCTCTAATAAACTCCCGTCCAATGAACCGCTACTGTACAACGATGCTGGCCTTGCTTCAAATCGCTCTTCGCAAAAAGCGGTTGTTCACGGAACAATGTTAATTGTTTTCAGAAGTCATTAGGGAAGAGAGTCTCGACTTAATGATGCTGAAATAATGTTGGTTGGTATCGAAGGGTACGACTGTAATAGAAGGATACAGTTCTTGCTTCAGAAAGCAGAGGGATCTCTTTAATGCAAACTCTGTCGCGTTTAAGAGATGAAATACGACAAATTAACGGAGGTATCTCACCCATAAGTTTCCCACAAAATTTTAGCTCTCAAGTTTTGCTTTCTTTATTGTAAGAAGACTGTATTGGTACGATGAATTCAACTTTTCCGGTGTAGCACCTTTTCTAGTGTTTTTCTAGAGGAGTGGTAATATTGATTCACTAACCCAATCCGTACTCAATGTTCCGGCTTCCGTGCTTGAGGCCCAAGATCCCCTCTCTGATTGTTTCCCTATACATCTACACCGGCCTAATGTTCTAACAATTTTTGAAATGCAATGAGCAAGAGTAGTAGGACCAGGAGGATTTTTAGTGTTCTAATCAACATAGTATTATACTATATAAACCTGGGGGGTTGATGGGCTGTACTCAACTGAGTACTCAGCACTTCTGCAGGAAGATTTGAATCGTCACAACTATTGTCTATCACTCCGATTTAACTTAAATGAGAATAAAGAAGTAAAGCGCCACTCTGAATTATACACCAGTTGAGATATCGTGAGTTGAGAAAGACGGTAGTCACGCCTACATACTTGTATTGTAAGACCGTGGAACTTATTCCTTACCAAACACCGCTGGTGAAATAAGATTTTGATTGTCGACATTGATTTTTGTTTCATAAACTTAGGTCCAGTAGTTCCGGAGAAAAGCTCTGGACGGCACACAGTGGTCCAAAAATGGAAAATTTTGGACTAAAGTTTGTTTTTCATGTACTCTTATAGGACATTTTACGCCGCTCAAGAATGAACTCCATGTTTCTACACCTAATATTCAAGTGGAACACCCCAAGCGCGAGAAAAAATAATCGAGTAAAAATCCAATTTAGGCCATTACGTGGCCGAATCCATCGTGTGTGTGTGTGTGTGTGTGTGTGTGTGTGTCTGACAAATTTTGTGAGCGTTGCTTTGCTGCGCTGCTCTTTTTTGTTCAATCCAAATTTCAGTCAAACTTGGAAATTTCGGATTTGCCATGGTGAGGGGGGAGGTGGGTTTGGAGGGGTTGATAGTCGAACCTGCACTGCCCAAGCTACAATTCTTAACAGATTATCGTGATTCTGAATTTTAAGAACTATCGGATTTAAGAACAAATTTTTAAGAACTATCGATTAATCGAGGAGGAGGAGGAGGAGGAGGAGGGAGGAGGAGGAGGGAGGAGGAGGAGGAGGAGGAGGAGGAGGAGGAGGGAGGAGGAGGAGGAGGGAGGCGGAGGAGGAGGAGGAGGAGGAGGAGGAGGAGGAGTTAGACCCTTTGGGATGGGATGTTGGTCGAGAAACCGCGTCACGCTGAAAAGTAAGAAAAGTAAGAAAAGTAAGAACAAATTTTTAAGAACTATCGATTAATCGAGGAGGAGGAGGAGGGAGGAGGAGGAGGAGGAGGAGGAGGAGGGAGGCGGAGGAGGAGGAGTGAGGGAGGAGGAGGAGTTAGACCCTTTGGGATGGGATGTTGGTCGAGAAACCGCGTCACGCTGAAAAGTAAGAAAAGTAAGAACAAATTTTTAAGAACTATCGATTCATAATATATAAATTATAATTAATAAATTATAATAAATTTATAGATTATTATTATAAATTTATAAATATTATAATTATAAATTTATTATAAATTTATAAATATTATAATTATAAATTTATTATAAATTTATAAATTTATAATTATTATAAATTATAAATTTATAATTTTTAAGAACAAATTTTTAAGAACAAATTTTTAAGAACTATCGATTCATAATATATAAATTATACTTCTTCGATCCTAATTTTAGTCTGGTTGTGCAATGAACCTTGAAAATTTAGAATTTCTTAGTGGGAGGAGGTGTAAAGGGGGTAATAGCCGATACTAATTAGTGCTGCCCAAGCTACAATTAAGAATTATTTTTTATCGATTATCGTGATTGTTTTTATGTTCGAATCCAATTTTAGTTGTAAAACAAACCTTAAAAATTTTGGATTTGCCATAAGGGAGAGAGGTGAAGGGGTAATAGCCGATCGCTTTAAAAGCTCCAATTTAACCTACAATTCTTATCCTGTTTTCGTGATTATTTTTTGTTCGATCTCATCTGTAGTATACTTGTGCCACGAACCGTGTGAATCTTGGATTTTCCTTCGTGATCGGAATCGGGGGGAATACCAGCCGATCCATTCACACCCCACGTTGATCTTCCTTTTCCTGTCAAAGTTCTAGCCATTGAAGGCTAACTGATGAACGTACAGCGATCATTTGATTGTTTGGGATTAACAATCCCCCCCTCCTCTCCCCGCCCAAAATTACTTTTACCTTGGAAGTTTTTGAGATCTCGAGTTTTTAATATTTTAGTCTTTAAATTCCACCCTTCAGGGTAGAACAAAGGTACAAGAAAACCCACACATAATTATCACAATCATGTACCACGAACAAATCATGGAATATATTCATAAATTGATTAAATATTCAAGTTTGGTTCAAACTCTTAGCTACTATTTCGCAAAGTTTCACATGTAAATTCTACTCCATGCCCGAAGCCAACTTGCTCCGTGTTTCCCGAAGGTTCCCTCCGAACTTTATTTACTGGAGCTTGTTGAAGAATCGGGGTTACTGACAGTCACTGGGTCTCACAAGCTGACCCCTATTTCCCCTTGAATAGGCTCAGGGGGATATGCTCTCATTGGGGGCAGCGGTGAAGGAACAACGAGCTACCGAAGAAAACAACTGCGAGGGGGCTAACGCTAACCCGAGTTACGTCTTGCGGAGACATTCGGAGCAGACGTCACGAGGGCGGCCGTTACCCTGTTTTTCGGGACAGCTGTAAAATCCCATGTCACATACACCTTGGGTTTTCTTTTCTAGAAAGTGTATTGCCGACTTCCTGTTATATGGTAGGACTGTCCATCTAAAAACGTGTGGATGTTCACCACGTAACAAGAAAAAAAAGCATAATATGCATGAATTAAATGGAGAACACTATGTCTGGTTTGTAGTAGTACATGTATATAAATTATCCTCCTTTGCAGATTCACTGGTTTTAACTGGATGAGTCGTGATAAATTGGTTACTTTAACTAAACTAAAAGCAGAAAAAAATTAAGGAGGAGAAAATCACGTAAATCGGTTAATGATAGTGTAAATAGTACAGTTCATTTCCCTCTTCTTCACCCCACGTTACCATCAATCCTTCCTACAAATATCCTGATCATTCGCACATCTAGACCAACAGATTATTGAACAAATAAAAGAATAATGGAAGACGGACGGGAGAAATGAAAATATTGATCCGAATCACCCCCCACCCATCATAAATTTGAAACTTCCAAGGTTTGTTGTATAACTGGACTAAAATATGGATCGAAAAAAATCACAAAAATCGGATGAGAATAATGAAAACAACTACCTATATATTAATTGCTATGCAATTCTTAGACCGACCCCCAACAATTTTTTTTGTAACGTCCGGGACCGCGAAGCGCGAGGTCGTGGGTTCATAGCCCAGCCAGGCTTGACAATTTTTTTATTTTTTTTTATCATGAGACGAAGGTCGTGGGTTCGAATCCCAGCCAGGCTTTACATTTTTTTTTACAAGATACAATAAGAATTGCATAGCAAATTATCCTCGTTTTCTACACAGTAGAAAAGAGAAAAGATCCGGCGAGGCGCGAAGCGCCGATTATAGATTTGGGGGTCCAGGTTGGCGAAGCCCCCCTGGCGGGGTCAAGGGGCGGAGCCCCTTGCGAGGCCCGAAGGGCCGAGTTATTATATATATACATGTATCAGCATCACCACTCTCCTTGTATCCCCCACAATAATACAATTTGAAGCTCCTGAAACATGTTCTATACATAGACAAAATGCTTAAATAAAATAAGATAGAAAAATAATTTAAAAAAAATAAATAAAAAATAAATAAAAAAATAAAAAAAATAGATAAATACCTGAATAAAATAAATAAAAAATGAAATAAAATGAAATTAAAGAATACATTTAAAAAAATATATAATAATAAACCCAAAAATAGGTTCCTTGGACTGTGCTAAAAGAATCTGTACTAAGCCTTCCATTTTCTCTTTTCCGTCATGAAATTTGAAAATTCTTCTGAAATGTAGCTACTTTTTGGAGATCTGGAATACAATTACAAAGTATGGAGGGACTCAGATCAGCTTCGGAGCCTCCGAGGCTAAATTTCCTATTCGACCAACGGTGTTGTTATTTAGATAGAGCTCCTCTACGAATCCTCGGTAGGAATTACGAGGTACACACATACAAATATTTTAACATTTTAGTTAAACAGTTTTAATGTGAAGCGAAAAATGGCGGGGAATCGGAACTGTGAAAATGTTAACTCTTCTCGGAGTCACGATGCGCCATGTTCTAATCATATATTACATACGGGGTTTAATAATAAATTATAGGTCAATGATCTGCGTATAAGGGCTATCTAACACAGAAATAATAAACCATTGTGTAATAAAACACTTGCAGCCTTTTTATATTACCTACTATCTTTCGGGAGTGAATGTTTTATAGGACGAATTAGTAGTAAGTACGAATTACATAGCTGCATCAATATATATCCCATTATGCTTTAAGTTTGATTAAAGTAGTGTATCCATGCACCGTGCCAGCCACCCATGTATTTGGTATCTGAAATCTGTAATTACTAAGGTCCAGTGATGCTCGTATGATAGAAAATAATGACGTTATAGCGATGGTGGAGTTTCGATTGAGAGTGGCAATAAACCGGCGCTGATTAAAGCAATTAAAATCCTTGTGCAGTCATTATACAGCTATCCCATCTATGATACATGCGTCTGTGACTATTATTAGGATAAAGAGAGAGAGGAGAAATCATTTACAATAAATCACGGTAACTAGGAGCAGCGAAAATTAGGTTGTGGTTACGCTAAGGCTAAGAAAGGTGTGGTGTGTGCATGTGTTCTATTTATGAGAAATAAATGGACAAAGTTTCACAACGTCAACTCACAGAATACTGTTGTAATATTGTTACATTCATTCGTCGTTTGTAACCAGTGGCGGCCGGTGATCTGCAAAAGGAGTGGGGCACAAAAATATTTACCTATTTGACAGTCAAGAAGAGCATTGAGGTTTTTCTTCCATTAGTTTTGTTTTCAGTGTGAATTAACTTTGACCTAAACACATGATACATAAATCCCACTTGGGTCATGTCATGCCTTGGGCAACTGTTATGAAAGAATATGGCTACTAAATAATAATAAATCATTATCATTAAATATTATTGATAAATTAAATGTAAATTAATTAGATAAATAAATTGAATTAAAAATACTATCTTATAGGTAGGTACCTACTTACTAGGTATCTAAAAGTTTTAGAATGGACTATATTATTATTAAAAGTACTAATAATTATCAAGGCTTCAATTCAAATCATCAATTCAACAGCTTCCTAGAGTGTAAAACATAGAAATTAGCTTCAAGAGCCACTCATCTTATCCGAACAATGGGCATCGTCAAGTAAATGTCCTAAAGAGGCTACATAAGAAATTACAGCTTCCCAGAGTGTAAAGCATAGAAATTAACTATTAAAATGATTTAACCACCGCTTCACAAATCAAACCGTTCTCGCAATATTTGGATCACCTGCTATTAATCAAATCATCGAAACACCAGCTCAATGAAATCATCAGAAATTAACAAGCGGTGGCAATATCAATTATTGAGAATGATCACCTGAGTGTACACAATTATTCAAATAACCTTGCTCATAACTCAGCTTGTTGGCCACGCACTTCGCAGTAGTTAACATAATATGGTTGGATAAATCGAGAGCTTTCGAACGAATGGTCAACGAATTTTGTGGGATGAAAAACGACGAAGTACCATTTCCCTAGCAACGACTCGGTTGTAAGCTGAAATCATCAAAATATTTTTGTGAGCATTTTTCCGTGACGTTTTTTAGTTTATGTGTCATAGAAAAGACATAAAGAAACTAGTTGATTGTTCTCTACGCAATACAGTGAGTCTATTTTATTTATTGGTATCGCGTGAGCAAGTTTTCGTGACGATTTTTCAGTTAATGTGCCAAAGCAAAGACATGAAAATGTCAAAATCAATACCTGACTAAACTTCTACTTACGTAAATCCGTCGATGAACGTCGTGCTTAGGTGCGAATTTTATTCAAAGTGATCGTTGATTTTTCTTCATTCCACAACATAGAACACATAGAACAACGCACTCCAACTCGACCGACAATACAAAGGACTTTATTACAAAAGATGTATTCAACAACTTAGGTATGTATTCAACAACTTATAGGTACTTATAACAACGCTATAATACGGACTTTACTTTAGATTAGAGTAAATTCTTGGGAACAACCAAACGAACTTAAAGAAACATCACATATTACTTGCAAAGACAACAAAACATAGACGAACATACCCAACAGGCTAAATCAGTTTGGCTAACGGAATAAACCAAAACTCCTCTAGTGGAAGCGACTCATAACGTAAATTTCATTCTACGGTCTTTAGAAAAGTTGGAAACCCTGTCTGGGGCAGAGCCCCCCAAAATCATGAGAAATTTCCCGTTATGACCTCTTTTTCCCGTTCCTTGCCACGTATTTCCCGTTTCTTGCCCTTTATTTCCCTTTTTTTTCCCTTCAAAGTCTAACCTGAATCGACGAAATTTCCCTCTTGATAGAGTGATATCATCGCAAATCGCAATCTACGTACTTTTTCGCTGGTAGATGGATCTTAAACCTCCTTGGATGGAGCGTAAACCTAGTCCTTCTAGCATCCACCTTGGAGCCACAGCATGGAGCTGTTTGTAAAGTCTTCATTCCAGTTTGTTACTTTTTTCCCAAATGACTGGGGCAATGTCCCGATGCCCCCCCTCACGGGCCGCCCCTGTTTGTAACTCAGATGTGTTCGATTTGGAGCAGATATATCGCTTCACAAAGAGCTACACGTTGAATTCCATTCAATCAATGGACTGTTCGTATGAGTCTGATTTCGTATTATCCAACCTCAAATTTGGGATCAACACACACTACAACCCATTGATAATAATTATTAGTTCGAAAATTTAAAAACTTGACCTCTAAAGAGTTCGAGACGGGCAAGCGTTGGGATAACGCCTAAACATTTCAAATTCTCAACCCAGCTGGTCCGGGACATGCACACTGTACCTTTTTGAAAAAATCTCTTGATTCAATTCAACTGAAATTATGCATAAATGCTACGAAACACCCTACCTTATTAAATTTATAAAGTCCTTGAATCGCAATTTCAAATACCCTGTATCCTAATACTTACTTATCCCTAATATCTTGACGAAGGCTGGGTCGGTTGACCAACCCTCGGGAACCCAAACTCTCATGAACATTGTAACGATTAAATTATCTATATCACAAAAACCATCTTTTCTGTCCTTTTAATTTCGAATTTATTCAAAATTTCTCAATCAAGAGCTTCATTATCAGGGAGTTAGATTCACACTCTTCAACAATAAAGAATTGAGGAAATATTACATATTGTAGGTATATTACAATTGGGGTTCACCAAGGAATTAAATGGATAGTTTTCAACAACAAACTTCGATTTAAATATATTTTAAACGCAGCTAATAATTACTGAAAGGTTTATAATTTCTAAATTAGATGGCTTTTTGCACAGATCATTCGTCTATAGATAATTATTAAATGAAGTTTACGGTACAATGTTTAATATAACTACGTAGGAATCTACCGAAAAAAAAAAAAAAAAAAAAATTGAAACTAAATAAATTACGAGCTGATATCTTCACCACTTTTACATCAGAAGCCAAGATTATCGAAAAAGACGTAGGCACTTACCAAATGAAAATCATTGAAATAAAATAAAACACCTACCTACGCTTCATTATTCCGTCAACAGGTCACAGAAGTTTCATTAAACTTGATTTTGTTAAAAAATTAAATTGAAATTATATCAGCTGGTCATCGGCTTTGTTTCATTGAGAATTTTTTTTCACGTTTCGACCAATTTCATACGTGATTTTATTCAATTTACACTCACGTGTTCAATATTTTTTCCAATCAAATTACCCAGCAAAATCATCGTAACTATTTCAAAAGTTTTCGAGATGCGAATTTAAAAAATAATTCCTTCCATCAGTTCTATTCTTGAGTTGAAGTGATGCCGATGATTCAGGATGAGGGTCCTATATGTGATTTTTGACCCAAGTTTCACAACTATAGTCCATTAAGTAGTTCAGGAGAAAAACGCAGCTACGCATCTTGAATCTTTGACCAACAAATTTTGATAAAAGTCAACATTTCGGGAAGCAAATTGTTTAATACTTAAAACATAAGAAGCGTCAGCTGTCCTGGGGTTATTATCAGGTGCTCCTCTGGTGTTTCGGTGAAGTCCGAACACAAATATTTCTTCGAAGATTAAGGAAATGGAAACAGAGTATTCGTCAGCTTTGGCATCAAGTCGTACGTAAGTCAAGAGTTGGTAATTGTGTGCAAATGCCCATTGTTCGGGGATAAGCCCAACCAGCCATATCCCAACAAAACGGTAAACAATGAAAAAAAAAGAAGGGAAAAAAAATCAAAAAGAACTAGACCATTTCGCAGGCATTGTTGGGTAGGGAGAGTCTCCGCGGTAAGAAAGGAGACATCGCTCGGAAAACGGAAGAGGTTTTTGGCGGAAAAGAGGGTCATTCGTTACAACAGTGGGAACAAGGGAAAGTCAGCGAAGCTCCTTCCTTCAACCCGAGCCAACCGGGACAGTCAACTTCAACTACCACCCACTCTGCATTCACCCCCTACCCCGGTGCTCGAAGTAAAGTCTTCCGCAGGTTACCTCCTCTCATCTTACGGGGTGGCTCAGTGACAATGGTCCAGGGGAACCTGCATAGGAAGGAAAACTAACTCTCCCCTTTCTCACTCGTTTCCAGGCTCTTCATCATCTTTGCGGTAGGTCGAGCCACGAGAAAGGCCATTTTCATTGTTATTCCTCCTCATATTATTTCAAGTTCACTGGCATTTGGTTGACGGTTAATGTTGGTTGATGCTTCATGAAAGAAATTTACATATTTAAAGAATCAGTGATAACATGTCAGGCAAAGCTGCAAAACGTGGTGAAATCGATGCGTCTAACATAAAATTCGCTGACTGGGTGCATCAGGTGGGTAAGGAATTATTTATTATGTATATATATACACTCAGGTGCAAAAAATTTGGCCCACTATCTAAAATGGAAGATTTTATGAAGTTGAGACTAATATCCTCTTGTTTTCGACTGGGTTACTGTCTGAACTCATTCAGAAGCATTGTTTATTGTTTTTTAGCTAGACAGATGAAATTGTTTTTATCTCTCAATGATAGGGAATCGTATCGAAACGTGACCGTGTTTCATTCTCTCCTACTTACACGTTATCCTCCAAACTGCGATTATGTTGTTCATCTCTTCCACAGTAGTCTTCAGCTGAGGAGCGAGTGTTTTCCTGTACGTTGAGTGCATTCAAACCAAAAAAATCCATTTAAGAGAAGAAAAAATGTCTTTCTCACCGGAAATGGTCGTACAAGCTGTAGCTCTCGTTAATGATGGAAGGTCACTGAGATATGCCGCTGAAATGCTAGGACGACCTTATAAAACCTTTCCGTGCCACTGTTAGACGTTTTCGAAAGATGGGATCGTACTCTAGAAGGCAGGGTTCTAGCCGCCCATGAAAAACAACAGCCGCTCAAGACAGGTACTTGTACAACTTAGCTTTAGAAATCGATGATTAACTGCTTCACAAGGTCGTAACTGACTTGAAAATGCAACGGGGGTGGATTTAGGTGTTTGGAAAGTTCGGAGACGATGGTGGTATCGGCATTTGTCTGCCAGAAGACCCGCCTGCGTTCCAAATTTAACCCGTTAGCAAAGGATGTTGCGCCTTCAGTTTGCTCGAAATCACAGTGGTTGGAAACTTGAAGAGTGGAGGGATGTCATTTTTAGCTATGAGTCTAGGTTCAGCCTGCGGGGCCCAGATGGTCGTGAAAGAGAGTGGAGAAGGCCTGGAGAAAGGTTTGTTCCTGCCACAATGACTGGAAGAGAGCCTGCCGTCCAAGCATTCGAGCGGCATATCTCAGTGACCTTCCGTCATTAATGAGAGCTACAGCTTCCGCGACCATTTCCGGTGGGAAAGACATTTTTTTTTCTCTTAAAGTGATTATTTTGGATGGAATACACTCAATGTACAGAAAAACACTCGCCCCTCGGCTGAGGTCTACCGTGCAAGAGATGAACAACAATCACAGTTTGGAAGATAACGTGAAAGTGGGAGGGAATGAAACATGATCACGTCTCGCCACGATTCCCGATAGTTGAGAGATCAAAAAAAATTCATCCGCCTGGCTAAAAAACAACAAGCCATGCCTCTGAATGAGTTCAAATAGTAACCCAGTCGAAAACAAGAGAATATTAGTCGCAACTTCATAAAATCTTCCATTTTGGAGGGTGGGCCAAATTTTTTGCACCTGAGTGTACTTTTATTCGCAGAATGTCGATAGCGGTTAAGCCGCCTCTCATTGGTGGCAGAGTGCACTGCCTTGCGGTTTCGGGTTGAGAAACACTAAGAAGTAGGAGGCCGAGACGTACCGCAAGGAGCGTTCCATCGTTTGGTGGGTTTCGATAACTAAATGAGGGCAAGATTTTTTCAGACATCCCGTAGAGGTGTTCAGAGTTGAACGTCTAGTACGTCATCAAACGCCAGAAGCGGATTTGAGGCGTGGTTTTTTTAGCCGTCTCATTACACTGGGCGGAACTAATTTGTAACAGTTTTCCCCTGAAACTAGTGAGTTCACCCACTATGCGACCTATCTATTCAAGCCTACAGCGATTGTGGATTTTCCAACCTTGAGTAACCAATAAAGCCACCTCCTGGCATATTATGCACTGTTAAGATTTTAACTGAACTGTCACACTCCTCGCAGGTTCGTATAAGAAAGAAAATCCACTCCCCCCTTTTTCACTCGTTTCCTGGCACTTCATCATCTTCGTGGTTTCGAGCAACTTGAAATGCTATTTTCATTGTTAGTGACCATTCTATTTCAAGTTTAGTGGAATTTCGTTGACGATTAATTTTGGTTGATGTTTCATAAATTAAATTTACTGATTTGAAGAATAAATGAGTTGATATACTAGGCACAGAGTTGCCGTGGGGTCTAAAATAAAATTCACTGACTGTGTATATCAGGTGGGTGAAGACTTTGGTTGTTTTCGGGGTGGGAACAAAGAGAAGCAGGAGGAGGAGATATACAGAAAAATACATTTCGCTGTTTAGAGTGATTAAAAAACTGGAGAACGGGAATCGTTTAGGACGTTTCACGAATGAGATATACATACGAAGAATATGAGTGTGATGACATCTTAGGAAGACAATGGCAAATCGCAAAAAGATCGGCGCATAGTCGTGAAAATAGCCAATCTCGGTGAACATTCGGGAAAAATGTTACGCCAACGGATTCATCCAGGGAAAGCGACAATATAAAAACTGCACTGAGAATGCGGTTTGATTTATTACCACTGTTCAGTCATACGAGACCCTCCAACAAATTATGGTTCCTACTTGCATAATTTCCGTTCACCCTGCTAATATTTTTGATCTGGCACCTCATTATGTGATTTTCGAAGAACGTTTCTTTCAGGACGACCTAGGGGCTTGAAAGGTCTTGTACTTGGACTATCAGCAAATTGTGCTCTAATTGGTCATACAACTAGGCTTTTGAAAGAATTTTACTTCTTTTTTCCAAGCTTTTCCACCTTCCCAGTGAAATTAAATGGCATTGAAGTGTAACATGTGTGGGGAAAAATTAAAATCACAGCTATCCATAAACTTCCTTCTGGATATTGATTTTTTCATGTTTTTTCAAGAAAAATACTTCTAACAAAACACTGTTTTGACGCATGAGTGGCGAGAATGATTCATTTTTGGAAGTCATAGGTACTGGACGTTGGAACCCAGTTAAATGGTTGGAAGTATTAATTGATAACGGTGGAACAAAAACGTCTGCCAAGTTGGGTGGGCAGTTTAGCTTCCTCACATACTGTAACGTGGACGTATGGAATTAGTTGAAGAAAAAAGTACAAGGCGAAATGATTGATAAGACGACGTTATAAGAAATTATACCTTAAGCGTGCAGAGTTGTATCACCCCAACGGCAACGAAAATTGTAGGAGAACTTCAAGGAGCTATACCGCACAATCTTTGGAAATTTCATAAAAATGGTCCATGGAAAATTTATCTGTTTGTCCATTAGTTTCGGAGTTTTGTCCGTGTCGATCAATTTTGGTTTTGCGCTTGCGCTATAGTTATTAGTCCACCCTTCGGACCAATAGATAAATAGATAAACTGGTCATTACTTTACCAGTAGCTAAGAAATCAACGTTATAATAAATATAAAGTTTGCGCATGCGCACAGACTACTATTTGTATGACTGCAGTGAAAGTTGTAGGGGACCGTCTAGAAGCTATCCCGCACAATCCCTGGAAATGTCATCAAAATCGTTCCATTAGGCTCGGAGTTTTTCCTGTGTCAATCGATATTAGTTTTGCGCATGTGCAATGGTTATTACTCTATCAAACGCGATATAATTTATAGGACATCTTTCCAGAACGTATACACAATTACTTACCCACGAGTTTGAACGAAATCGATCCAACAGATGATAAGAAACCGACGTTATGAGAAATTCACGTTTGCGAATGCGCACAGGCTACTATTGATTCGAAGGCATTGAATATTATATGAGACCGTCTAGAGCCTAACCCACTCAATCACTGAAAATTTAATGGGAATCGAAGTGAAACTTGATATAGTTTTGGGCGTGACAAAGGATTTACCACAGACAGACACGTAACCAAAATTGATCAGCGACCTCTGAAACGCAAACAGCAAGTGGAAATTTAATGAACCCGAAGCAGAAAACTGTTGTGAAATGAATTGGTAAGTAATGCATGCATTACGGGGACGTCATTATGACTGGGTTGGTATAATATTTTAGGGAAAATAACAAATATGTCACGATTTTACTGGAAAGTAACAAATAGATCATAGTACTGGATGTGCCCCCTCCAATATAACCAAAAGATCCGATACTACCCCCCCCCCCCCCCCTCAAAAACATACTTGAGTACGAACTGCTTTTATACTATTAAATCGAGCAAGAAAGATTCACGGAAAAACAGTAAAAATATCACGAATTATCTGTCCTTTCCCCCTTTGTATTGAAATTTGAAGTTTTTGAGAATGGTTTCACAGAGAAACCGAATTCTTCAAGCAAATCGGTAAATAATCGAAAAAAAAAAAGAATCACTAAAACCGGTTGAAAATAGTATAAATATATCCGTTATTTTCCCTTTCCATTACTTTTTCTCGCAAACAATCCAACATCAAAATGAAATTCATGACTTTTCGCAAGTCTAAACCAAAAATGTGCAACTCATTATCGGCTTCCAGCCAGAATTACTGTGACATCAGCATATGTACCTGAGAACTCCATCAACTTTATTTTTGTGGGTTTACTAGTTATCAACAGTCCAGCAAGAGGCTAATCTCGCATTGCCAAGCTGATAATGAAACATAGATCTGCATTGTCAAGCTTTCAATAAATCATTGCAATGAGGCGCGTCGAGATTAGTAACAATGCGTAACTTCGGCACAAC
Organism: Adelphocoris suturalis; assembly: GCA_030762985.1. Taxonomy (NCBI): domain Eukaryota; kingdom Metazoa; phylum Arthropoda; class Insecta; order Hemiptera; family Miridae; genus Adelphocoris; species Adelphocoris suturalis. Next base: position 13,735,675 of record CM061050.1, read on the forward strand.
ATTGGCCTCCTCCCGAGTTCACTCTGTGCCTTTTATCTTCGGGCATGCTATTTCTTGATTGATTAGAGAGAATCATTATTGAAAACTACTAATCAAAATGCATATTCCAATTTTTTAAATGTGAAAACATGCTATTTCTTGATTGATTAGAGAGAATCATTATTGAAAACTATTAATCAAAATGCATATTCCAATTTTTTAAATGTGAAATGTATATTATATACCTCCATCAAAATTCTCAGAGCAGTCAGAAGGCACTGTGATGTATCTGAAAATATGTCTTTAAAACATGTAGAGGCTCAGTATCTCTGGATGTTTTCATTGGTAAAAGGAAAAAAGGAGGAAATGCCAATCTAGGTTTCTAACAGGCCGAACGTTCCGGATTAGCACAAAAAGTCAGCGGCTGTAGTAGTCGGCTGTTTTTAGTCTTGAAACGTGGAAAACTTTTCCGTTCAAGTTTGTTGAAAAACAGGGAAATGAAGCGTTGAAAATGAAATTAACCAAAGGTCGGGCTAAAATATGGGCTCTCGATTGAGCTTTTGTGAAACGGGGTTCACCCTCCCCTCTCAACCCCCTCCGTCCAAGCCCTCTAGGTGGTGAGTTTACCCAATGTCGAAACGCTTGGCTACTCTGCGGACTTTGAGGAGTTGTGCCTACTCCAGTAATTAGACGGAACCTATTTCCCTACAGTTAATTAGGGGTTGTGGAATTGCTCTCTTACTTTTTATACAAAGCTGCTTCAGACTCAACTCTAGAATTTTCCCCCTTTTTGCCCGATCAACATTTTTTCCCCCTCTCGCTCGCTCTTTCTCCGGTCTGGTTTAAGACTTTTGAGAGCTGTATTAACGTTCAATTCATGAAAAACATCAAAGTGTATAGGTTTCAACAGCAATTTCAACTTTAGTTATTTAATAAACTTTTTTTCCAATTCGTTTTTTTTTTTTTTTACCTTTTCCCATTTGTTACTTTCAATAGTGTTATCTTGATGTTTTTAATAATGCACCTTTGTATTCCACCAAGGAAAAAACTCTTTCGATGGGCATTTAGTTGAAAATAATATTAAAGTGCGATTTTATAAACTATTCTTTATAGTTCACTGAAATACTGATGAGATATTTCAAAATACCACAATTATCGTCCCTTCGCAGTTTTTACAATAATGCCCTGCTATGATACTTGAACATTCCCTTATTTCTTATTATTAATCCCTTAATATATAAACCATAATATAGTAGTTAATAGATGAAATGATATTAAAAAAACGTTGCCGTTGGGGGTGTCTAGCCGCCAGTGGTTTGTGTTCATGATGGTACATTTATTGTAAAATGAAATCTTGGGGACACCCCCAGACCCCCGGATTGTTAATGTTAGGATCAAGGATCAAACCAATGAAACACAGAATGTGTATTTCGGGGATTCCCCGGAGGGCTGGTGGCATTCTGGTAAGTTCGGCCGAAGTTCATTCCGCATTCTTGGAATCCAACGCCTTGGATTGTAGACCCACGTGACGTAGACCCTTCCCGGGGATATTAACGTTTTATAAGGTGGCAACCCTGTGACCAATTGTGGTGTGAACTTATGAGTTCCAAAGACGAATAGAAGCATGGAGTCTCAGGTAAGTCGTTTAACAATCCAACTATCGTCTGTTTACTAATTTTCAATAAAATGGGAGCAGTAAGTTAAAAAAGTCGTTAAGCATGTTAGGCATGGACCTATGTTTCACAACTCAATGTCCACATATTGCAATGCATTATACTTCTCAGTAACGAAATCTCCCTTCTTCCTTCGATGATTTTCCATGTAAGCCATTACTTTGGGCCTACGTGACCGACTGCTCATCCCCTCCAAGGAAGGGTAGGGATGGTTAGGAAAACCCTCTGGCCAGGAGACAATTGTGTCTTTAATTAAAACACCCACTTCCTGATGAATTAGTCAAATAATCATAAAGATTACAAGCAATCCAACTATCGTCTGAATACTAACTGTCAATGAAATGGGAGCAGTACGTACCGGTCTTTCTTACCTACCGGCTTATTTATAATATTTATAATAATATTATAATAATGCTTGCCACTATGTATTATATTATATAAATATTATATTATATTATATTATATATTTTAATTTATACACACACTCGCGCGAATGATGGGTCGTAGGGCTACGTGAGTAGGTACTGATTGCCCAGTCCGTAGAGAACACTTGAGCAGCGTTTCCACTCACCATTATCAACATACTAGCCGCTCCGGCTCGCTTCGCTCGCCTCCACGTCACTTTAATCGCTTCGCCTCGCTTCCCCTCGCATTTTGACCGATTTTCCGTCACTTTTTTTGATATCCGATTTCGGATTCAGATTCGTCGGAATCAAACCTTTATTTCGCCCGCGAAATCCGTTCCGAAAAACGTACCTTTATGGGGTATATTTTAATCAGAAAAAACCAAGTTTTTCGTCGGACTTTTCGAGAAAACGGGTCCATACTCTTGCATCAAAAAGCGCACACTAACCGTTACTTCGACCCCCCTCCCGCCCTACGGCCCATGGTTCGGGTGGGATTAGAACATTTTAAATTCCTTTATGCCCCTTTTCGGAAAATCCCAAGAAGATCCCCCCACTCAGCCGTTTGGCCGTGCATAGACACGACAGAGGGGTGGGGTTCGGGGGGGATCTTACGGGACGGACACCTTCAAACCAAATAACCCTCCATAAAAACACATTCTGTGTTAAAACGTGTATATCTTTGCCGAGGACATATTGGGAGCAGAAGAATCGCGTATTTGGTCAAAAGACCTTGGTGACTGAGACGCCATATCCCGATATACAATACAGAATGAAGACATTTGATGGGAATTGTGTTTATTTTTAGTTCTATCAATGTTTTTGACTGTGGAATAAAATGTTTCATAAAAACTTTGAGTTTGTGAGGGTTTTTTAGGTTTTCTAGTAAAATTGTATCAAGTAAAAAGTAGTAAACAACCTTTCAGGTTGGGGCTTTTTGTCCGACAGCCTCGGGCGTCGCGGACGTCATCAGCTGTTCTCCAAATGGAGGATCAGAATTCGTTCTGACGATTTCACTTAAAGCTACTCATAGCCTCGCCCCCATCCAAGCACTCACCACGCTCGACGTTGCTCAACTTCGCTAATCGCATGAGAAACGGTTCGTTGCAACGCCTAACCCGTACGGCAGTATCAAGTATTCCTTTCCCTTATTTTCCAATCATTTCCTGACCGTAAAGATGTAATAAGCCATAATGTAATGTGAATGTGTAATGAATCTGGATCCATATAGACACATCTAGAGTAGCGTTGCAAGGTTGAAATTTCGAAAATCCATGAGAGTTGAAATTTGATTGTGAGACTCTCTGGGTCATTAAGAGCCGATCAAAATGACGGTCTTCCCTGACTGGCTGAGTGAGCTTAATTCTCTCCTTTTCACCCTAGGAAGTTGAAATTTGATATGGAGACTCTCTATAGGTCGTTAAAAGACGATTGAAATGGTGGGCTCTTTCCAGATCAGCTGAATGAGCTAAATTCTCTCTTGTTCACCCAAGAAAAATGAAATTAGACAGTGAGACTCTCTGGGTCATTAAGAGAAATTATGGGATCTTTCCTGACTAGCTGAGTAAGCGTGATCTCTTCTCTTCAGCCTAGGAAGTTGAAATTTGATAAGGAGACTCTCAGGGTCATTGAGAGCCAACTGAAACTCTAGTCTCTTTTCTGATCAGCTGAGTGAGCTAAATTCTCTTCTATTCATCCCAGAAATTTGAAATTCGATAGTGAGACTCTCTGGGTCATTAAGAGACGATTGAAATAATGGGCTTTTTGCTGATCAGCTGAGTGAGCTGAACTCTCTCCTGTTTAGTTGAGTGAGTTACATTTTTGTTACAGCACGAACGTACTTATTCATTATTGAATGATATAACTGGAAACGAGCCTCCCGTGGGTCATTATGTCAATGAAATCCTACAGTAATCTAATCTACAGTATAAGAATCGAAATCTACAGTAAAAATAGGGCATCAATTTTAAGGTTGATCAACATTGATGTCGAGCTTTTAGGATCAAATAAACCCTAAATGATTCAAAATCTATGTTTCATAAACTTTGATCTAGTAGTTTTGGAGAAAGGCTCTGGAAGCGTACAACGGTTCGATTTTTTAAAATTCGATTTTTAGATTCTACGCATCTTGAAACATAAACCAACAAATGTTTAGGAAAAGGGAGGTTATAAATGTGTTTTTGTAGGTCGATTACAAAGGTATGTTATTGAAAATATAAACCAAAATTGAACTTAGAGAAATTTATGCTTGTAGAACTGGTCAAACCCTAACAACCCCTAAACTATCTGAACACAGAGAGATGGAGGTTTGCTATTTTCTCCGGAGCAGCCAGAGCAAGTCTAACAAATAATCAGGGGATGAGTCAAATTTTGAACATCAGACCGGAGCCCGCTCTAGTCCATCGTACCCATATCCGGATGAAGGATGGAACAAGTATCCTGAGCCCGTTTTAGGGCGCCGTCGTACTCGGATGTAAAGGACGAAGCTCCAGGGCCCAATTAGAGGCACCGTCGTGTTCAATACTTAGTACCTATACAAACTGAAAAGCTTTCGAATAGAAATTTGGACCACCCCGAGTCTGTCGGAAACCGCCGTTTGGAGATGGTGGGTGAGGTGAGGTAAGGTACCTTAAGAGAAGAAGAGACGAATTAGGAATGCGAGAATGATGGTTCCCCCCGGTCTCAAGCAGTTACACAGAGTAGGCTTCTTTCCAGGCTTCTGGTTGCAAACCGGTCGGTTTTCACTTTGTTTATTAAGCGATACTACAGTGCACATAGATTGGGCATGACAAGGTGTTTACAGTTTTATTCAGCTCAATTGCTCAGAACTCAGATGTACCATTTCTAAAGCATTCCTTCTAATGCATTCCATGTTAGCCAAAAGGCTGATTCACAGCCTTGGTTAAGTTTCTCATGTAGTAGATGTGTAAATAGGAAGGGGCGCAGGTAGTATCATGCTAATTTGGCTAGCTGTCTCAATCTGTTAATTCATGGTTGGATCCAGGTGTTTCCAACCCCTTAATCATTGTCCAGAGCTGTGGCTAATAGGGTAATCAACCATTTTGCTTATGCCAAGGGCCATCGTGGTAGTTGTGGGTCGTAATGAAAAATAACATTGGTGAGGGGAAGGGATGTACGCGGAAGACTTTTCACGACAACTTGAGCCGCCACAAGGAAGCGATAAGGGCTTGGTGGTTGTTAATTATCCTCGGCCAGGACCCCCCTCATCAAGACGCCGGTTTTATGCGCCGACACGCGAGCGAGGAATGGGGCGCGAACGTGAATATTTTTCTCAGTCCTTTACAACTCGGAAAGGAGGCCTTCCAGACCTTGTTTTCCCCCCTCTCGGCAAGACTAAGTCAGATAATCGGACGAAAATTTAGTATCGTTTAAATTCAAGCACTCCCGTAGAAAGGGATGGGAAACAAGGCGGTTTATCTTGGCTCGAAGGCAGTGGCAGAAAAGGGCTTCGCGAAGGGCGGGGGAGCTCTCCGAGTGACGTGCCACAAGGTTTTGTATCTTGTCCGGGCAAATTTATGCTTCAAGAGGCTATAAGTCTGTTCTCTCAACGGTACCTCTGTAGTGGAACGTTAGGAGCGGGGGTTAGTGGGTTCTCAACACGCGAAGTTTGCGGTTGGAAGGAAGGAAAACGGCTTTTCTTTGCAGACACATGTGCCGAAACGAATTTCAGCCAAATGGGACACTTTTTATTCGGCGAGGTCCACAACATGTTTACAGTGGATCACAACACTACCATGTTTCTCAATCTTCCGCGAATTTGTCATAGGAAATGAAATTATTCTAATACTTCATAAATCGAAGTCATTGATCATTTTATACGATTTAGGAAATTTAATTCATACTTATTATTCAGGGTGGACTCGGATGAGTGTGAACTTCTTAAACCAATCGATTTTAATGTTTGACCATATTTTCGAAATCAACGTTTAATTTTCTAAACGGAAAGTTTCCTTTGATTCTCGAAAAATACCATTTTAAGGCCATACCATTGACCTAAATATAAAATATTATGAAAAAAAAGATTTAAAAAATGTTTGAAACTTTTCCAAACTTCTTCAAAAGAGGTTGTGAAGTTTCAAAACATTTGGGAGAGTCAAATCTCACTAAAACTTCCTTAAATAATTAGCTTTTCGATTTAGTAGTGTAATACAAACTCGAATGTAGAATAACGTGGTCACTATTATTGGAAGGGGGAAGAAGAAGTAGAATCGTGTTCGCAATAGTTTTTTCTGCCAAAACGACGTAATGCTCATCTTTAACTATCAATTTCAACGTTTGACATAATTTTCGAAATTAGCGTTACGTATTTTAAAAGAATATTATTCACCAGAAACATGAAAGATTTTGAAAAATGAAAATTTCTGAAAATTGTAAAAATTTTACTGCTCCTCCTAAAAATATCCCAGACGTTGCCAAATCTCACAAAACTCGTTCAAATAATATTATTTCTAACTTTATGGTCGACTTAGTGATACTGTCCCGATTTCGTAAAAAAAAATTAAGCTGGTATGTGAAAAAACGTGGTCTCGGCTGAGGGGCGGGAGCGGTAGAAGCAAACATTTCCACATTCCAACTTAAATTTCTCAAACAAATCGGAACGAAATGAAAAAGTTCACCAAACCGTTAGATTTGATGATTGGAATTTATTATGAGTTTTGACAATTTCCAGAATTCAACGGAAATTCACTGATTGAGAGATTAAGTGTATATTTGATCTTGAATAGATTAACAACAAATATTTGATACACAATACGCCTTGGATCACCCGTTAGGCGGGAGATAGCCATAAAAAACATTAGGTACTACATGTAGGTACATCAGAATAATAACATAAGAACAAAGGCAGTTTAAATTAAAGAATGCTGAAACTCTACGAGAGCAAAGAACAGAAAATATTAGTATAGTAGAAAAAAATTAATATTGTTACTTTTTAATAATTAGAATTTCAGTCAATTAGTTAGCTTCATTTGAATTTAATTATTCCATTTTTTTAACAGTATATTTTCAATTATTTGTTATTGAATTGAATTATACAATAGATAATCTAATTAAAATTGAGTTTGGTGACTAGCAGTCTTCGGTAGAACCACACTGCTTAGTAATTAGTGCTTTGTAGTTTGTGGTGCATAAATTCAGCAGCTCGATAACCACCTTTTGTCGCTTAATTCCATAGGGGTTACCTCCACAGGTCGGCCAAACCATGATACTCGGGTACCTGGCCGCCATGAAGTATCGATATCTCCAACGAATTTCTTATAAGAAGAATTTATTTATTAATTTATTCGTATATTTTTAATTTATTTAAATATTCCAGTCGCACCTCAACCTGAAAGGTCAATAGCAGCATTGAACGGGCGAGTCGGAGGGGGAAAACATAAGGGGTACAGTGATGACCACTGTTTAGTTACTAAAACGGATAAAAACCTTCAAAAATAAAATACAAATACTAGATCAAGAATAGGCTAATAACTAAATATATCTCACGGTATATATAATCAGCAAAGTGAAATAAAACTATGACTAGATAGGACAAGAATATATCACAGATCATATACATCACAGTACGTAGCAGAGCTCAGTGGCTCTCAGGTACGACAACGGACGACAGGGTTCATTTGCAAAAACGATAAGCGATGAACCAACTATTTTTTTAACATTAAATATGACAATGGAAGGGATCACAACATGGTTCATACATGGATTTAGATGCTTTCACTCCCATCTGGAATGTGGTTCGGTTGAAAACTCGGTATGAATCACGATACTGACAGATACACTATCGTAATTTCAAATAACTTCTCCAGAGGAAAATCGAATACATATAAGATTTCAGGTTGATGTTCGTAAACAGTTACCGCTCACGTGAATAAAACTACGATTAAACGTTGGAATTCGTGGAATCTCAAGTTGAGGCGAAAAACATTCCGCTCGCTTAATATAATTACTCCAGGATTCCTGTGAAACGCATAAAAAAAGGGTGGAAAGTAATGCTAAGTGTTTTGCAGCTGGATGCCTCAAGATTAACTGCTGCGGTAGACTGGGGATATTACCAACGTTTTTCCCCGGCGGCTACGTGCGCGTTATAAGTTCTCAGGAAAAGAAATATTAGTTTAAAAAAATACCGTGCTACTGTTTTCACATTTCCGGGACAACGTTGGACGGTCCTTTTAATGAAACTAGTCATCGATGCTCTTCTATCACAACATAGCACAAACATACAAATGTATACATTTCTAACGTCTGAACATTTCAAATCGGTAATATGAATATTTTGGAAGTTATGAGTGGGGGAAGTACACACACTGACAGACAGCAATAGTTAAAACTATTTCATTAAATAAATAATAGATTAAAACCAGCAGTTTCTACCAATCGACACGTACTAGTTGGATTACCCGGCGTTGCCCGGGTTTTGGGCGAAAATGAGACGAAGGAATATTTCCCTCGATTGACCAGACCTCAGCCGAATTTTTCCAACCCTAATTTTCTTTTGTTTTTGCATTTCCTTTGCCCTGGATGTAGTAGTACATTTACTCAACACGATCCTGCCTTTCAAAATCGGTGTTGTGAACCACTGTGCGAAGCTTGAAAAATTATTCTTATTAATTATTACTTATTATTATTTCAAAATAATGACATCTTCTATCTAGAACTTTAAACAATACGTCGCCACGAGGTGGGTTTTGTTACTATGAATAGATATTCCCAACATCTTAGCAAATTTTAAAAGAAACTGATCTATTGAAATCGGTCCAAAACTTTTAGAAGTGAGATTTTTGAAAATCTAATAGAAATTCTATCTAATAGAATTTTATTTTGGGACATTTTGAAACGAATCTTGCATTTCAACATTTTGCTTCCGAGTCTACCTAAAGGTAGCGGAAGCATTGTTTTCACTTTCGGGAGAAAAAAATGTTTGGTCTCCAAAATCAAAATTTCCACTCGCATTTTACGTTTTAGACCATTCTGAACAACTTTGGTTCCGTGTCTGTCTGTCTGTGTGTGTCTGTGTGTGTACCAGGGACACTGAAGCTTGGGACATTACCCAACAGTTCGACGAGGCCACCACACCTTATAAAAATACCACACCTTATCCCCCACTTTGTATCTTGGTGATATAGCCTTTATATAGCCCAAAGTCAGCTCAGCTGGTTAGAATTCCGTAGAGGCGTGTTCTGTCGCACGGTAAGCCAACAGAACAAAAGGAAGCCACTTGTCCCAATCCTGCTGGTTCCTACTGACGACTTTTGACAGCAATTACCATAAAGTTCGGTTGAGCCGCTCCACGAGGCTGTCGCTTTGTGGCCGAAGTGGTGCTGTCTGTGTTTTTTTATTTTTCAACAGAGTCATTACTTCTTCAAACACAGCTGCTTCAAATCCACTCCCTTGGTCTGTGTGGATCTCCTTCGGTATCCCGAACCGTGAGAATTCTGTGTCTACTAACCCTTGAGCAACTGTTTCAGCTTGGATGTTGGGCATTGGGGTTGCTTCTGGCCATTTGGTGAAGTGGTCAATTGCAATAACAATATAATGATTTCAACGATCTGTTATGGACTGACTATGTCAACTGCCACTCTCTCAAACGGAACCCCAGAAACATAGTTTTTTGAGAGGAGCTTTCCTTTTACACAGTCATCCTCCTCTCCTTCCACAAATAGCACAACTCAAACAATGCATGTTCACATCTCGTTGGAGGCCTGGCCAGCAGCACTGAGATCTTATGACCGTTAAAGTTCTACGTCACTCAAAATGACCAACATCATGAGCCCTTGCCATCACCTCATCTCTGCGTACCTTAGGGACCACTATTTGGTGAACACATCGCAATAAACCGTTGTCTTCCCATTCACGTAGCAGAACTCCATCTTGCAGTTTTAGTGAAGAAAACATTGCCCTCAAAGAACCAAAGGAAGAAACGTCTTCCCAAACCGGTCTTACTCCTTTAACTACCCAGGCTCTAATCATCTCAAGTTCTTGATCATTCTGTTGAACTTCCTTCCACTCAACCCTAGGCACATCCAGTAGGACTCTACAGGCTGTATTTACCATCTCCTGCTTCTGTTTCAGACAAATATAGTTTTAACAGTTGTCATCAATGCAGGGTCTTCTTGACAACGAGTCAGCGTTTGTATGCACTTTTTCCCGGTCTATGTACTATTCGTAAATTGTATGGGGTTAGGAATTGAAACCATCGTGCCAACTGGATCAAGATCTTTAAAGCTATGCAACCATTGATGTGTAGCATGGTCTGTTCGAACTATTATCTCCTCCCCACTCTCCAGCCCAAAGGAGTGGAAATGTCTAAGGGCTTTTATAATGCTTAGAAGCTCTTGCTGAAATATGAAAGCACCTTCTCTTGATCATTTTGAGCTTGAGATAACACAACACCCACAGCATCTGTATCCATCAAAAAGGTTGTGCCTGGAATCGGGTGACCAAGTATTGGGGGGTTGTTTCATCATATAGGCCGGTATCAGGAGTAGCTGCACAAGTGTTTTTACTATACGTTAATGAATTGATGAACCATAGAATAAGTGGTAGTATTAGCTTTGCAGATGATACCGCAGTTGCTTTTTGTGACCATTAGTATTCGAGACTTGTGAACATGATTCAGAGAGAGCCGTTTCTTGTTAGACATTTGTTTAATCTGAATTGATGAAGTTTAAATATTGATAAAACCGCAGTTGTCAGATTTTCAATCACTGGAAGGGGTTTTCCCTCTAATGAAGGCATCAAGCTCCATAATTATGAATGCTCATCTGGTCGTTGTTCTTGTGAGGGTAAGCCCTCTAGGGAACAATATAAATATCTTGGTGTAATTTCTGATCACAGATCGAATTTTAAATCTCATATTCAGGTACTAGTCAGCCGGATAAGAAAGTTATTTTATGTTTTTAAGAGTATCAGAAAATTTCTTTCATTGAAGCAATTAAGAATTGTCTATTTTGGGTTACCCTATTCTATCCTAAATTATGGAGTGCTGGCAAGGGTAGGAGCCTGCAAATCAAATATCAAATATTTAAAGTTCAAAATTGTTTAATTAAAATTATGTTTGACAGGCCTCGTAGATACTCCACTAGGGCATTTTATGATGAAGCTAAGCTACCTAAGATCAAGGAAATTTTCTATTTGGGGGCATGTCTCCATGTATTCAAGAAACACACTCGTATTGCTGATGATTCGAATTTGAGATTATTTGTGGTTAGAACAGAACTATTTAAGCATACAGCGTACATTCAAGCTGTTACTTTTTTGTACAAATATAAAATTAATATTTTTAAATTTTCGAAATTGAAAATGTTCAAACGAACTGTGATTGAACACATTTTGGGCAGTGCCTCGTTGATTTTTTTGTTTGTTACATGGTTATTAGTGGATTTTGTTTGACAACTCTACCGGAGAGCAGAAGAATATTTACTTAATCTCCTGTAGGCGGCAGTAAAATCTCTCTCTCAAAGTCATCGCTGGTGTAATACCCATCGACTCTCTAGCCAAGGAGAGACGAAGAATCTGTTGGAGAAAGGAAGAAGACGCGTCTAAAACAGTAAAGAAGGAAGAAAGGGAAGAAACCTTGCAAAAATGGAACCAAAGATGGACGGGGGACAGTAGAGGAAGGTGGACAGCACGCTTAATTCCCGAAGTGAAAACTTGGGTTGAAAGGAAACAAGGCGAAACAGGATATTATCTGACACAGTTCCTTACTGAAAAGGCGAGTGCACCCACCCGTGTGCTTTGCCATATTGAAGATGATGACGCACACCATACATTTTGTGTGTGTCTACTATGGGAGACCTCTCAAAATGCGTTAAGAGGAGAGATTGGCGAAACGGACCCCGTAAACATTATGGGGAAGATGGCTGCGTCTAGAGGAAACTGGGACGCTGTAGTGGGATATGGGATAACAGTCCTGAAAGCCCAAGAGACTTACAGACTGTGGGAATCAGAATAGATGGAAAGCCAGAATAACAGTTAATTAATAGAGCTGTCCCGAAGTAATACGAAAAATTAGTTCCGGGCGTGCTGCCATACTATACCAAATGAGTCAAAATCGGAAGAAACACTGACGAAATACTGAGCGGCACAAGAGCGAGTTTCAACATGTGCTTCATGGAAAGTAGTGAACAATTTATTTTAAAACTACCAACAAAAGTCCGATGTTACCTTCAATTCAATTGTGACAGCCCGATCCCGTCGGTAGGACCAATGATTTACGTCTTTGCCTGGAATAGGGATAGAGAACGGCGGGACCGCACTCCTTTCTTTGCAAAGAATGTGAGGCAAAAAATTGAAGAAATGGGAACAGATTAAGAAATCTTCGTGATTTCCCATACCAGTACTATCATAATACTCATCCGATAAAATCATGTATAAAATAAGTTAAGTTGATCCCGTTCACAATGATTTTCCTGCATATGAATAATCAACAGATGATTTAATATACCTGAGAAGGGTTCTAAGATTGATAAGAACATCCGTATGAATTTCATGAATGACCTCTCATATCCGTCATATCCCATGGTTCCATTTCGTTTCCCTCCGACACTGTAGGACCTCCAGCATTCGTGCGACCTCCAACCCTCCTTCCGTATGTTTTATTCAGCTCCTCACTTTTGGGGGAGGGCTCCCCATTCAAAATCAACTTAGCCCCTCATTCTTCCAACCGTCGAGACACGTACCTCTTCGTGCGCCTATTCCACTTCGGTATTTAGGGAATCTATCAAATTTTCATATCCTTCACCGTTTTCTCGGCCCTCTTTGGCACAATTTGTCTCACGAAACTGCAATAAACCTGTGTTTGTAAAAGAGCCTTCGTTTGAATTTCCATTTCAGGAATGATTGGTTTGGAGTGGGATAATATACCTAGGTACCAAACCTACTTCATCCATAGAATAGGATGTAAACATAATCATTCGTACCTTCTTTCCATGTTCGTTTTGCTTCTTTCCATATCTAAATTCCTCTAAATTTTGATTCAATTCAATATAATAATAAGATTATTGTGTGTCAAAATATTTATCTGCATTCAAAATTGCGGATCTTTCTGAACTATTTGATTATTTTCTGTTATTTACCTAACCATCGAAATCAGTCTAACATTATTATTCATTTTTGTCAAAATAGACAACTTTCTTCATTATCTTCCGTTTACTTAATTGAAATGGGTTTCCACAATATCGTCGCGAGTGATTTATGAGTTCGTATACAGTTTATTTATCCATTTTATACCAATGTATAAAGTCCGTGTACGAAGTGCGTGACCACTTGATAATCTAATACGCAGATGGCTAAAATTCAATGCCTCCTGAAGTATACTGAAACTTAATTTTGTATCCTTTACGAATATTACATAATAGTTCCAATGTTACGGTACGCAAACATCGATGCTTCTCTTTGGTACCGCTATTTAAGGAAGTATCTATGTTTTCAATAAATTGCACATAATATAGTCTCCTTTTTTATATGATTCAGGGAAAAAATTAACCTCAGCACCTTAGCATTCTGCTGTTCGGGGTGGTTTCGCTCATTCTAATCATATACTTACTCTACCTGACCTAGGAACGCTTCCCTATTTCTAAAGAATCGTGCGTATCTATAGCAAATAGTTTTACCACAATTCCAATGAAGCTGAATGTAGTGCTAGTGACTTGATCGTGAAAGATAGATAGCTTGATTAACCACCTGAGTAGATTATCACAAGTTTTCAACAAACGAACTTGTGTATACCCAAGGTTTTCATTCATTTAGTAGGTCTATTGAGGTCAGTTGAGAATAAGGATACCTACCAAGCGAGACGCTAGTCTCGCATTACCAAGCCAGACAATAGAGACAAGCGTCGCGTATATATATAAAAACGCTGCAAATTATTTCACAAAGGTTTATTATATTTTCAATTGAGTATGATCGTAGTTTTAGTTGGCTTGCGTACGTCATAAGGCCCGTCGAGACTCCTCGGCGTGTCCTATTTCGAGTTGCCACAACCTATACTTCTATAATTATATACGTATGTTTATATTTCTCGATTTGAGCTCCTATCTATTCAAATAGTTATTGCCTTAATAATATCATTATCTAAGTACGTACGAAAAGTCGAGAGGATACGTTATTAAATATGCGTAGGAAAAGCATTGGTATTAACACACAAATATTACCTAGAAAAAAAAACATATATTCATGCCTCGAAGGAACGCCGTACCCACCTCATGGTGCCGCGGTGTATTATATGGGTATAAGACGTAAAAGTAATAAATATCCGTTCTCCTACAACCCTCTGCTACGCCCCTGGTCATCCCAGACTCCACAAGGTGCCGCGGCGCCTCCTCTCAATCCACCCCCACCCCCCTCACCGCCCACCGTGACCCCCTGCCAAGCGTGCGTCTAACACTCAAATCCTTGAAAAGACACTTTTTCGCCCGTTTTTGGCCCATAGCATCTATGCGAGTAAAGCGATCGGGATGGTTAAACGTTAAGACCAACTAGACTCCAAATGGAGTCTTTGTGCGAAAGAACGGGTTTTTAAGTAAATTCTTAGGCCTTTTATGGCCCGGACGGCGGGCGGCAAACGGCGGACGGCGAACGGCGGACGGCGAACGGCGGACGGCGAACGGCGGACGGCGAACGGCGGACGGACATTTCAAATTTGCATTCTACGCACCTTGGAACGTAAAGTGACAAAGTTTGAGGGGGGATTATAAACATTTTTTACTACACGATCACATAGGCTTATTATTGGAAATAATAAACCAAAAAGAGGAACCTCGAAAAGTAAAGTTTTAAGAACATTTCAGAACTAACAGAACTGTCAAATGTTAAATGTTTGTACGTACTTGTTTTCCCCGTCTATTTTTCTTATGGGTAGGCCATTATTTTATCCGAGTAGAAGGGCTATCCTTTTTGAGAGGTTGGAAATACAAAGTTCAGAGTAACTACCTTTCGACGGAATAAGGAAGAGCTGCTCCGAAAACCAACATTTTCGTCTACATTTTCGTTCACTACAATCGTAAAAATGAATTTCACGTCTCGAAACTCGCATGGGATGAAATTGGAACTTCAACGAACATTTTAAGACCAACCCGAGCAAAAACCGTCGAAATTTACTTGGTCTAAGGCGGAAAAAACCACAGCAGGGAACGCATTTTTTCGTCATTTTCCGCATTCTTTCGCTGATTTCTCCGGGAAGACAGCATCTTTCAGCGATTTTGACGGCACCTCGTGTTCTATGGGTCCTGAAACGTAACTTTGTCGCTGACATACAAAGGGGTCTCGAACGTATTTTAATGTGGCAGCGGATAGAAGATCGGGCGATCGAAAAAAAAACGTGCATTAAAACGGGCCCGAACTCTTTCATTTTTTTGACGCATTTCCCGATACTTTTTTCGCGATCCGATCTCTCCTTACGAAACCTTTTCCAGAATTTTCGACGGGCGTTTAGAGGGGTAGGGGAAGCGGGGTAATCGCAAAGAACGGGAAAATGCGCCCGAAAAACGTCAAAATGTTGGTAAAAAACGGAATTTTAAGGTCGAAAGAGTAGGGGAAAACGAATAAAACATAGCCTATATTCTGACCGGGAGATTTCCGGTCACGATAAAAAATATAAAAAAAACCCCGTTTGGATCCCTTCGTCCGTTCGGCCGTGATAGCGACACTCACAGACATACGCTCACAGAGTTTCATTCTAATAATATAGTGGAGATATGCTAGCGTAGTTTTCTCGCTCGCTTCGCTCGTTCGAGGTGGGATGTGTAGATGAGCGAGCGGTAGGTAGAATGATTGTAAACGGTAGAGGAACTCCTTGTGTTAATTTTCTTAGCATTTTCGTTGACCACATCATGAACTTCTACACCACAGTGATGAACTATGAACTGGTGGCGCGTTTGGTCAGCGCTTGTTTTTGCCAGAGAAAGCTCTGACTCTTCACGTCCAGAAGGTCCATTACTTGCAGTCTATCATGGAATCTTCTTTTCAAAAGCACGGTACGGTTTGCTGTTTTGGGCAAACCCATCTAACATAATGTCAATTTTCAAGCTACAGGAAAGTATAATTAGAATTCTCACTGCTACTTCCAGCTCGTGCTGTGTCTTCAAGAGAGAAAAGTTCCTTACCCTACAGTTTCTTTATATTTCACAAACTCTTTCTTACTGGCTTTGGCGCTATGCAGATCTAAATCTCCTCACATTTCGCCACAACCATCTCAATCACTATTGAGATCAGCCGTTATCCCCAATTCTTCAAGAGTATGTGGGATAATTCTGTTCAACAATCTCGCTTTTCACATCCAAGATTGTTTGCCCTATCAACTTTACTGTCACCACAATTATGCAAAATCTTAAGAAAAAATATAAATAAAAAACAAAACATGAAATAAAAAAATTAAATAAAAATAAATAAATGTGTAAATAAATATATAAATTATACCTCCTTTTTCTCTAAATTTGTAGTTACCCTAACCTAATGATTGTAGTATATTCTTTCTATTAATGTTTTGTTAACGTGGTGCTCCACCACCCATGTTACTGCTGATGACAATAACGGATCATCTGTTAATAGTGCTATTTTTAAAGGAAATAACACTCGAGATAACAATATTAACTGTTAACTTTGTTTGTGCCCATGTTGTGACGGGCTCTTGAGCCTATAAATTAATGTAACGGTATATTATCATATCCACAATGTGACTAGTCGCCGAACTTCCAGTGTCGTGAATCCGTAAATGGTAAGAGAGTTGAAATGGTTTTCATTGCGTTGGAAGATATGTTCAGTTTAAATATAAATATTCATGTTAGTTTAAAATTTGCGTGGGAGTGATCAGTGAGAGTGACCATAAATTTGTGAGGAAAATATACGGAGTAATGATATAGGGCCCAAAATCTTCCTTTTGGTACGTATGCTCTTAATTTTCTCATCGTAGACTGTTTGTTTTGGATCATCACCGCAATTGAGCGATCAGTTAAATAGTGACGACCCATGGTAGAAAGGTTATTGGGGATGTATGTAATTATTAATGGGAGGAAACCTTCGTACCATATTCTGTCGAAAGCTTGCTCTAAATCGAAATGTACTGACATGCAGTAATTGCACTTGTGGAATGTATTTTTGATGTAAATATTTGTGACTGTTTAAATCTTGCTTACGCATATTAGTCTCAGGCGGAGAGTTTTGGTAACAGGTCGGGATGTGAATCCAACATTCCTTGTTTGGAAGGGAGTCATATACCGCTCGTGCTAGTAGACATTTTATTACTATACTAATTTACGCAGTCTGAAGAATGGTGTGAAACCCATTATCTTCACTTTATTCGTTTCATCTAATTAAACATCCGTGGATTTAACACCGAAGGAGAAAAGGGGCAAGTTCGAAATAAGAGGGACATATTGCCAGCCGACAACTGGCAAAACGATATTAAAGTTCGGCGTTAAATTAGTTTAGGGATTCTCATAAGTTGCGGTTCTCGGAAAAGGGCGAACAAAGCGGGGTTTTGTAGAGTACGAGGGAAAGGCAAAGAGGAAGTAAAAATGATACTTTGATAAGACGACCGAGAAGAAAAGGGTTAGGTTTAATATTAACAGCGCAGTTATAAATCAGAAGGAGAGAGGATGATACTGAGGGGAAGAGGAAATACAGCAGAAAGCTAATTATTGCCCCAGCAAGCTGACGACGAAAGAGCAATAAGACCTTTGAGCGATAATTGTGAAATTACGAAGTGGCGCACCTCAAGTGCTATCGCTGGGCCCCCAGGTGTTTAATAAGTAGAACTGGTAGGAAGGAAGTACGGTAGCTTGGCATACACATCTCCCAGTTTACGTTTTCCCTCGTAATCTTGACGTGTGGAATATTTACAGCTGCGAACGACTTCGGGCGGAGTTTACGAGACTTTTAGTGTGGGGCGGGGGCGTGCGACGTGAGATCGGGAAATATCAAAATACATTGTCTTGAATAGGTTATTTCATCTTAATACGGAATCTGAAACACATAAAGTTTGCGGTGGTTGTCACGCAGAGGTTTTAAGTGCGAAATGAGCTTAGTTTTCATTAATGAGATCCAAAAACCATTTCTCGGTCTTACTGATCTGCATATTTGCAATGGCTCCGAAAATTTGGAAACCAAAATTTTCGAAAAATTCCTTCGTTGAATATTTTGAGACAGTTGAAATGTTTTGACGCATTCTAAAACGAATTCTAGTGTTAAACGCTTTTATATATATATATTGTTCTTCCTAAAGATAACTCTCCTTAGGATTGAGGCAAAAAAAATCAAGCATTCTAAATGAAAGAACGAGTCCGTTGGCCATCATTTTTTGAACACACTAAATTGGTCAAATTTCAAAAAATTCGCTGTAAAATAACTAAATATAACAAAATAATAAAAATTGTTAAATTTATTTTTTCAAGCAGAATATTGCTCAAATAAAGTGTATTAACTATAAAGTAGAACATTCAAAAATTGATTTACAAAATTACTCTGAATGCAGTACTCATATTTCATTAAAATGTGCTAAAAAAATCAATAAAAACTACAAAAAAGTTAAAAATCCAAAATCTCTTTTTGAATAGCAGATTATTATATAGAACGAGTTTTTGGCCTTAATATTAGTAGTTAACAATTTCTTTTCACTCAAAGTCTTCAATTTTCAAAACAATGTAACATAGTATAGTACGATAATTAACGAAAATTCGCTCATACGATCATGCTGCATGACTGGAACTTTAATTATTATAATTCAAAATCATGGGTCTCACCGATGAGGAAGGTTTCAAAATTTCAGCGCGTTTTGGCAGGGAAAGCTCCAGTCTGATCTGTGTTGTTTGTTTTACATTTTAATGATCGAGTAAAATATGGAGGATACTCAAGACCGCAGGTATTTTGATATCACAACTTCGACATCTTTTATTTCTTCGATAGTCGATCCTACCCAATACGTAAATGGTAGAGATGAGTCGATACCAAAATTTATCGATTCCCGATACCAATACCGATACCTAAAAAATCGATTCCCGATTCTCGATACCGATACCATCGGTGCATAATACCTAACTTACCTGTAGGTGAAAAACAAAAATTCCTCTTGAACTAGTAATACATTCAAATTTTTTTGTACAACATTTAACTTACTTAAAAAATTAATCCCAATATATTTGCAAATGAGGTAATTTTTAAATAAATACAAAACATGGATAGTAAAAACTTTATTCTCCATCTGTTCTACTAAAGGTTTTTGTTTAAAAAGAGTTATTAGTCTAATTAGCTAATATATTTTCCATCTCTATTTATTGTCATTAGGAGTTCTTGTTCCAATGAAGCTTTAATGCTTTGGTTACTTATTAAAATTAAATAAATTTAAAGATTAATTCTTATTACAAATTCTAAATTTCAGAACCATCGTTTAATATTTTCATTCAAGGCTTTTAATCTGTTAGTCTTAGAACGGAAAATGATATCGCAATTTGATTTGTGCAAATACAAAAGGCTTTAGATATTTTTTTGATATTTTTATCAAGTATCAATTAATAGGCAATTTATTGCCTAGGATTGATTTCTTTCTGAATAAAACAAGTTAAGCAGACTGACTTGATTTTTTAGGTTTTTCTTCGGCAACTGTAAGGCATTTCCAAATAAGACTGGCTCTAGGCTTTTATACTTGGAAAACATAGCTTTGTCTAATGCTTCTGTTGTCACAAACAAAATAACACAAGCCTACTTGTAAACAAAGTTATAATTGTAAGTTGTGTTTTGGACAATTCATGTTTCGCAACTGCTAACTTTACACAACGGTTGCACGGTACAACCATCTTCGTTGTTAGATGGTTGCAATAGTACCGTAGTGTAATAAAACGCCCATCACCGGGCGGTATCGGTATCGGCTTTAGGCGATCGATTCTCGATACCGATACCAATGCCTAAGAATCGGTGGTATCGAGAATCGGAAAAAAAAAAAAAAAAAAAAAACCCAGTGGAAAATGTGCTAAAAATCTCGGTGTCGTTTCCTATCAAAATTTAACTATTAAAATTGGAAGAAAGTTACTTACATTAAAGGCACGATTGAGGCTACCCGGAGAGGAGGGGAGGCGGATTCGTCTTCCTAATTTTTCGTTTAGTGACACCTCATTTTAGAGAATGTTTTCGATAACTTATTCCGTGATCAATGTGGTGCTGATGAACCACAAATAAACCCCATTTTTCCTTTAAAAATTAAGGTTTTTTTTAACCCTCTTTTTTATGGTTTATCTGCTCTAGTCTTAGAACGGAAAATGATATTGCAATTCTGGTTTCACCATCGTGTTAAGCGCTAAAAAAAATCGTTAACATTACCTTCAAACCACCCTCGCTTCGGGGGGTGATTTTTTCTTCATTCTCAAAGGGTTAAAATGAAAACGAAATTCTATTTAGTTTTCCAATACCTCCCCCCCTCTCCTGTGGATAGTCCAGAAATACTTGGTTTTTTTTTCTCGCCTATAAATTAATATTAGGTACTCTTAATATACGCTCTTCAATCTCTCATCGATATCTCAAAAATGTGGGAAAAAGTTTGGAGGAAGAAGGAGGGGGGGGGGGGGGTGTTAGTTTAGGGATTTCCCGTATAGTGATTATCCCAGAAGGGCTATACCCTCATAAATATAACAGAACTAATACATTTTTGTGAAATGAATGCAGATTCGATTTTGGGGGTGTAAGCAATAAATTTTGAGTCAGTTGCTTGATCGATATTTCACCTACATTACGAAGGATAACTATGGTTGCTTATTGAAAACAATCAGCTCCTAAGTCAAATGCTGGATGTGATTATCCCGAAGGAAGGAGAGGAAAAATGAGATAAAGGGTCAGCCATCTTGGATACTTCATGCCCTGATGCCACGCGAAAACTGTTCTGAAAAACGTTCTGAACAATCTAGAAGGCTATGGGATACGAAGTCTCTGTCTGGTGATGTCACATGATATCACCCAAAATGACCAACCCTCATCAGTGAGCTGGCAATAGGCAGAACTTTTTCCCACTAAGTACTGAAAAATTATTTATGTGGGATAAATTGAAGTTTCCAACGTGTGGTAAACGACGAGACCTTCTCGAACGATCAAGTTTGTCCCCCACCCCGGCAACTACTTGGAACCGTTCCCTACAAGAAGAACTGTGAGTTCTTCAATTCCGTTCAACGCGGAGCAGCTCATTAGTCACAAATGAAAAGTCACATTTACGTTTCTAAACTGTTATGTGATCGCGTTATGACCACCAAACTATGTACACTTCATTCTGATCTACATATCCAACTAATTTGCATTTTTACTAAGGGATTGACTACTTGATGTTATGTATTTTTGAGATGCGAGCTTGCGAGCATCCAGACCACTAAACTATACACTTCATTCTGACCTACATGGAATTGAAGAACTCACAGTTCTTCTTGTAGGGAACGGTTCCAAGTAGTTGCCGGGGTGGGGGACAAACTTGATCGTTCGAGAAGGTCTCGTTGGTAAACGTGTTTGTATGGATGAAGATGTTAGTTTCACATGGCAATAAATTTAGGTCGGTGGCTACTGGAAAATATTGGAAAGCTGCAGCGCTACATTTGTGATACATGTTCGAGTTCAGGGCATGCTATTTTCCATGCAACTATGCATCTCCACTAACAATGTTCAAGAAGGATAGCGGGAATAGACACGCACACAGACACGGAAAAAGGAGTTGAAAAACGAGATAGAGATACTTTATTGGTGGTTTGAGCGGACTGAATGTTATGTAAATGTATGAAATGTAGAAATGATACAACAGCTGACTAAAAGAGGGCTGCACAAGATGTTACGAAAAGATGGCGATCAACTGTAACTTATCTTATGCAATAAAAAACGGAAGATCAAGAAGAACGTTGTCTAATTCCACGAAAATAAAAAGTTCCAATGTTAGATCGATGTCGACGGTCAGGTATCATCAGTAACAAGCAATAACTTATGATTTAGTTTGTTATCTCATGCACTCGTGTCGTAGCGCAGAGAATGTAAACTTGGGGGGGAATATGTGCCACCATCATGCAAATCCGACCAAATATCTTATCCCTGTTGGGTGTTGGTGACCTCTGCTTTTTGTGTTTTGGATGTACTTCAAAGGGGGAATCAGATTTTTTTCTGGATTCTCTGGTTGGTCCGAACATGTGCAGTAACCCATTCAATTACCTACACCCCAAGCTCGGTGATGCATAACATCTCTTCATTAAAGGTTCATTGCAGCTCAATCCGCAGGACGGCTTTATTTCGTTGTTCAAGGACATGTTCCTTGTTGATTGAGATTGTTAGTTGTGAGGGAGTTGGGTCTTTGAATGGCCAAATAACGTTCTCAATGATAAAGTAAAACTCAACTCTACTCAACATTCATTTTCTAAGTTAGGTAATCGCTCACCCTAAATGCACCATATAATGGGAACGTTGCTGATCGGCAAAGTCAAACCGAAAAAAACATTGAAGCACCGAATACGCACATCCGTTAGAGAGCTGGGGCCCCCGTCAAGTTAAAAGGGTTAGAAAATGTTCCGTGCTAAAACATTGGCGGGATTTTGACTCATCGGCACTCACAAATACAGTCTGTGGAGCATCTGAAGCTAGACCGTCACCTATGAAGACGCTCAAGGTGTATAGTTTGGGGTATTGATTGAGCATGTACACTCCTTTATATCCTCAAACGCCACTCAGGTATACAGGTAAAGATGATCAATTAAATGTCACTCGAAAACAAGTGTTCACCAACTGGTTTATAACACACCTACCGGAAATTGAAGATTCTACGTTTGTTTTCTACAAACATCATACACTCACATCACATCATTGTAACACTCAATCGTTGCGTGAATAAGTATAGAGCAAACCAGCATTAACTTCTCCCAATTTCAGCACTCATTGTTAAAGACCAGAATTTGTTTCACGATGCCCAAATCTAGATTACCACAAAACTTTACGAGACCGTCTCGAACGATCAAGTTTGTCCCCCACCCCGGCAACTACTTGGAGCCGTTCCCTACAAGAAGAACTGTGAGTTCTTCAATTCGATGTAGGTCAGAATGAAGTGTATAGTTTGGTGGTCTGGATGCTCGCAAGCTCGCATCTCAAAAATACATAACATCAAGTAGTCAATCTCGCGGAGCAGCTCATGAGTCACAAATTAAAAGTCACATTTACGTTTCTAAACTGTTATGTGATCGTGTTATGACCTCCAAACTATACACTTCATTCTGATCTACATATCCAACTAATTTGCATTTTTACTAAGGGATTGACTACTTGATGTTATGTATTTTTGAGATGCGAGCTTGCGAGCATCCAGACCACCAAACTATATACTTCATTCTGACCTACATGGAATTGAAGAACTCACAGTTCTTCTTGTAGGGAACGGTTTCAAGTAGTTGCCGGGGTGGGGGACAAACTTGATCGTTCGAGAAGGTCTCGTCAAAACTTTAGTTTTGGAGCAATAGTAATAATTTATTGTTTTGTTTTTTTTTTCGCAATTTAGATGTCAGAAATTGGTTACTCCCAAGCTAACTGTGCCCGTAGGCATATTAGAGAAGCGGAAAAATATAATTATTTTCAACATCGCAGTGAAGAGCACAAGATCGCAAGTGCACGCACCTAGACGTATGAATTTTGTATGCTTACCGAAAACTAATGAGTCCCAGTCGTCTCATAGATGGCATTTTTTCAACCCCCTCACTCACCCATACCCCGTCTCTTCCGCCGAGTTAATGGCCTTTCATAATTTAATCACGATGAGAAAAGGCAAGCTAATGAAAAATTCATATAATATGTGTCGGGGAGCGGTGTTTGAATCAACAGGTCTCCTAGCCGTGGAGGAATTAATGGTTCCACCCTCGTATACTAACCCTCCCTCGTCATATTTTATTTAACCTGGCAAACCTTTTAACATGACGGGGGCCCCAGCTCTCAAACGGATGTGCGTATTCGGTGCTTCGATGTTTTATTCGGTTTGACTTTGCCGATCAGCAGCGTTCCCATTACATGATGCATTTAAGGTGATTAACTAACTTGGAAAATGGATGTTGTGTAGAGTTGAGTTGTACTTTATCAATGAGAACGTTATTTGGCCATTCAAAGACCCAACTCTCTCACAAATAACAATTTCACCCAACATGGAGCATGTCCTTGAAGAACGAAATGTATACTAAATAAGTAATGTATTAGCTAGTGTGACGAATGAACTAAATTCTCACTTTTTCACCCTAAGAAGCTGAAATTTGATTTGGAGCCCTTCTGGAGACTCGAGTCGATTGAAGTAATGGGCTTCATTCTGATCAGCTGAGTGAGCTACATTCTCTCCTATTCAACATAGGATGTTGACATTTGATTGAGCCCCTCTGATTAGGGTGGTTCAAAAAAAAAAAAAAAAAAAAAGTTCTGAGATTTCTTGTCCCTTGTTTTTTTTTTTCCTCGGTATGTCAGGATGACCCTCCTAAATGTTTAGCAAAAAATATTAATCCTAACCACTTTACCTGGGTCGATTTTGGCCAGTTATCGACCGCTATCGTAAACCAACCTCTAAATTGGTGCCGAGGTGATGATTTGAAGGACGGATTTCAATTTTTTGTGGTCAATTTATGGGTTTTTGCATGCGCTGAACACGATGAACTTATTTATTTTACGCTCCGTCCACTCCGGTAAACTGGCAGAGGGCGCTGCTTGAAGTTAAGTAAAAATCGAAAATTGTACCGGAAATGCTGTGCCTAGTTAAGAATTGTACTAGAAACTTTAAGCTATTTTCTCCATTTTGCCGCTATATTTGGCAAATGAGTACAATGCCGGTTTAAGTCCTTGCCAAATTACCAACGGCTTTGTACCAAGTATCCTGGAAAACAGCCAATTTTATCGGCACAAGGTATTTCGGGACTTTAAATTATCAACGCGACATAATTTCTGGTGAAATTAGGGTGAATTGGTGTATTACCCTACAATTAATTTGAGGTTTATGGCCGATAAACGAAGCAATCATCGGCAAAAAAGTATAGTAAAAAAGGGATCATGTTCAGAACATGCCAAAGCATATTATCCGACCATGTTTCTAGTACAATTCTTAAACTGGCGATAGCATTTTCGATGAAATTTTCGATTTTTACTTATCTTCAAGCAGCGCCCTCTGCCAGTTTACTGGATAACTAGTGGACGGAGCGTAAAATAAATAAGTTCATCGTGTTCAGCGCATGCGAAAACCCATAAATTGACCCAAAAAATTGAAATCCGTCCTTCAAATCATCACCTCGGCACCAATTTAGAGGTTGGTTTACGATAGCGGTCGATAACTGGCCAAAATCGACCCAGGTAAAGTGGTTAGGATTAATATTTTTTGCTAAAAATTTAGGAGGGTCATCCTGACATACCGAGGAAGCAAAAAAACAATGGGGACAAGAAATCCCAGAACTGTTTTTTTTTTTTTTTTTTTGAACCACCCTACCTCTGATACACCAAGTCATGAATTAAATGAAGAGGCCCATCCTGATCAAATGCGCGAATTCAATCATTTACTGGCCATTCATAAAATGTTGAAGTGTTGCAAGAGTCCAGCACCTAGAAAACTAATTCGGGAAATCCACTGCTATACCCTTGCCGTTATTTGAATAGACTTGGGTCGCAGGAACCAAAACCTCTTTTCTATACGATTTGGCAACAACCCTGACTCATCTTTCATCCTATAGAGGTCCCATTGATTTCCGAACTACTCACCCCGTAACGAAAAAATGGAATTCTACTTGTTGTGCTCCACTTTTCATGCAAATCACGATCTACTATATTTGGATCCAATATGTTTAGTTCAAGCTTATAATTGTTTTGTTCCAATTTTTATACAGATAACGATTGAGGTGATGCAATGAAATGATGAGCGAATCACATTCCAGTTGTATGGAAGGGTAAATTTTGGAATTATTGCACTCAGACATCGAGAGCCGACAGGTTGTTAAAGTATGTTCCATGTTTTTTAATATGTAATATGAATCAAATCCATTCAGATAATTTCGGATGATGCTACTCATTGCCTTGCCTCCTTGAGCTTCTGTTGTTTAATTAATTATTTATTCAAACTTTCAGTATAAATACTATATGTTTTGCTTATTTTATAGGTATCAATTTAGTACATAAGTACAATGGCACCTGTGATGGGATCTAGCGACAGTCCCACTTATGCATTTATAGTTTTATTATAAATAAATAAGTATAACAAATTGTCATTGTTATATAGTACACTCTAGTAATATTGAAATATGATAATGGATAATAAATGGATAAGTAATAAAACAGTCGATTTTCACATCAAAATTAAACGCTATTTCACATTATTGCACTTCAGTTTAGTAGATCCGTTGCTCTCTTTCTTTTTAGTCATCTTGGTTGGTGCCTGTTCCATAATGACATCAAGTTATCAAATATTGGGGTCGGATGTTTTGAGATAGAGACGTGAATGCGGCTAACGGTCATTTTTATACCGTTTTCAGGGATGTAAAGGTCTAGGGGTATAGCACAGCGTTTTTGACATACCAGGGTGCATCAGCAACGAGGCGAAGTGCTCTATTTTGTTGGGTTTGAACCTTCTTTATTTGGATTCTGGTGGCTCAGACAGAACAACCGTATTGCCAGAACGGACGTTCTAAGGTAAGGTATAATATACGTTTTGTGTCTAGTGATAAGGGTGAATCGCGACCGACTAAGGGTTTAAGAAGGTTCAGTCTTGAGCGAATTCTTTTGACTAATTCTCCTATATGAAGGTCATATGTGAGTCGTTGTTGCAGGTAGGTAGAAGCCTAGATACTGGACTACGTCAACTTTAGGAATTCGAATGTCATTCAGTTTCATTGGGTTGGTGTGGAAATCGGTTTTGAGTGTATATCTGGTGGCAGTTATCTAATATGTACGTTGTCAAATTATCAGGATAAGGGTCAAAAAACGAATAAAAGTCCTTATCGCCGAGCTTTCGGTTTATATAAAACCATCTTCAGGGGCTATAACAATCAGAATAAAAAACGTTCAGTCTCAGCACTGAAACAATAATGTTATTGTTTTATTATTGTTTCTGTGCTGAGACTGAAAGTTTTTTATTCTGATTGTTATAGGTCCTGATGATGGTTTTATATAAACCGAAAGCTGGGCGATAAGGACTTTCATTCGTTTTTTGACCCTTATCCTGATAATTTGACAACGAACAATGGTTTTGTTTGTTTCTTCCACGACCCTGTGGAGTTGTTGCTGACAAGAGTGGAGGGCGCGGAATCCGAATTGGAAGTTTGATGTGACTGGAATCAGATATGGTAGCAGTCTTGGCAGCATAAGTCTCTCAAATATTTTTGAAAAAAGGGAAAGTAAACTTGTAGGACAGTAGCTGGTCGGGTTGTTTGATGGTTTTTGTGGATTACGGATTTATTTATTTATTTATTATGAGTACGGGCAAGCCCAATTTACAAGAAAAAAAATGATAGAGAGTTGAAAAAAAAAAAAAAAATAAATAAAAATAAATAAAATAATAATAATACAGATATTCAAGAAAAAAAAAACAGTGTGTCACGTGAATAAAAAATGGAAGAAAAAAAAAATTTATACTATTGAAATTCGATAAACATTTAAAATCAAAATAAAACAGGGGATGATAATACAAGTGATCTAAGTTGAGATACAGAGCTATATTGAAAAAGTCAAAATCGGGATGAAGGTGAAGAAGTAAATTGGCTGAACGGCGGATACGGTTTTAAGGGGGAATTTAATAAATAATTGATGCTGAGAACGGGATGTGAAACAAGGTGGGATGGCGACTGGTAATACGAGGAGTGGAAAGCTGGAACTTGGCTAGTAGAGATGGGCAATTGATTTTATTATTGAGCAGCTTATGCAGGAACACCAAATCAGCAAGAATTCTTCTTTTGTCCAGTGGTTGGGCTCTGCAGGTCTCCAACAGGGAAGAATAATTGATCTCGTCGGACGGGATCCCCAACTTAAATCCGACGTACCTCAGGAATTTATTCTGAACTCTCTCGAGGGCATGCCGGTGGACTGTATAAAAAGGGCTCCACACCGTTGATGCTTATTCAAGTTTTGGGAGGACCAACGCCTTATAAAGCACAGCTATCGGCTTAATATCTGCGAATTCGCGGGTGTGACGCTTCAGAAAGCCTAACGCTTGCATGGCATGGCTTGCCACTGTCCCAATATGCCTGGAGAAAGAGAGTCGGTCATCGAACAAGACGCCCAGGTCCATAGTCTCGGTCGCTCGAGAGAGAGGAGAGCCTTCCAGAATATATGGGAATTGGCATGTGCTAACAGAACGATGAAAGGAAACTACAGAGCACTTAGCCGGGTTAAGTCGCAAACTGTTCTTAGTGCACCAAACACTCAAACGAGCAACCGCCCGTTGCAGGATTTCACCGTCAAGAAGAGACTCGACAATTTCAGATCGTCTGCGTACAATAAACACTGAATATCAGGCCCAAGATAATCAACAACACTGTTGATCGCCAACAGGAAGAACCAGAAATCATCAGGATCATGATTATTTCAGCATGCTTCCAACGGGATGGGAAGTATGTCGTTCGGAGTATCGCGTTGTAAATTTGAGTAAGCTGAACAAGAGTTTTACGAGGAATATTCCTCAGGAGTTGCGCACATTAATGTACCTATGTTCCAGCTTTCCATGGAAAAGCTAAAGGCCTGCTGCTTCCACGGGCGTGATTCTTCAGAAGGGCTGAAGGGTCACGTCGTAGTTACAGTATGCGCCTCTTTCTGCCTTGAAAGGCCTATATCCACTACTATATTACTATAATACCAATCGTACCATGGTATCATATTTTACGGGAGTACTGTATTTTTTCCTTACATGTACTTACGTTTCTGTCTACTACTACATGTTTTAAGTGTACAGGTGGTCGTCCACTAGGTCGACAGAGCGGCGCGGCGCGGTGCGACGCTAAAATCTTGAGGTTTGTTCACTATGGGGCGGATTTCATTTTTCGATTCGTCGTTTTGCCTGTCCCGCGTGCAGTGAGGTACCTCTCTGTGAAAAATGTGGTCGGACGGAGGAATGTTTTTCGTTTCATTTAATTTCATTTATTTGGCAAATTCAAAAATATTCACATTACAAAAATTAATACACATCTTTCTATGAATAAATAATGATTTGAAAACAAATAAATAGAAACTTTGCCCACAAGAAGAATAAGTTCAAAAGAACTTGTGCTCTTCAGTGGAGTTGCTGAGCCCTACAATAAGCGAATATAAAGTAAAATGTGAAGTTGAAAAGCAGATGAAGAGAAAGAAAAAACGAAGAAATAAACAGAAAAAATAACTACAAGAAGTTACAAAAATAATACCTAGGTATTTTATGAACCTAAGAATTTATAGCCCAGTCAATGGAGGTAAAAAAAATACCCTTTGTCGCAACAAATTAGGGGAAAGCTGAATTTTTGCAGGGTGTTAGTATACATAGTAGACAGTAAAAAATGACAAAGTCCCGACCCCCACCCCTCTTGCTTTCCCCCCCACCCCCCCTCAAACATTGCAAGAGCAGTACTTTGGTTAAATACTCATAGCTCAAAACTAATAAAGTTACAGGCGTGATTCTTTTTTTATATTACTCCTAACGATATGGTGAACAACTTATGTAGTACGTACTTTTTATGTAGATAGCTTAGTTTAACCGTAAAACTTATATGCGTGCAAAAAAATGCCTCTGCTGATTACAAAAACCTACTTTAACCAATTATATCTTTTTATCCTTACACTTTGGGAAGAAACACATCTAGAACGACTTGTAGATAATTTAATTAGCTTTAAAATGGTGTATCTAACATTGCTTACGGTTAAAGTTATGGCTTTATAGAGAGCGTGAAACAGTAACGGGTACCGCGCCACGCCCCCGCCACTCCGAGCAGTGTCGTGTTGCAGCTTTGTAACTCCTTGCATGTCTCCATGCGTATGACTGCACGTTGTAACTTGTTTGTATACAGTCCTCAGGTCGTGGCTTGTTGAATAATGTTTCTGTTCGATAATAGTGGGCCGTGTCTGTTTAGTTTACGCTTGAAGGCCGGGACACACATATCCGCACCGTGTCCGCACCGCATGACGGCCGTGTGTCGGACAACACACGGAGAAGAAGTTATAAGAAGGGAGTTTACCAGGAAGTCCCCACCTATCCGCACCGTCTCCGCTCCGCGTCAGTGCTCCGCGTCCGCACCGTGTCAGACTAGTTTGGTTTAGTTTTACACGGACGCGGTGCGGAGACCTCGACGATGGATAATGAATTATTGATTGAGGAATTATATTACAGTGAAACCTGGATAATTCGAACTTCTTTAATTCGAATTCTTCTTTAATTCGAATATTTCTCTTGGTCCCTAGCATTTTGTATTTAAACAATGCTAAAAAATCGTGGATAATTCGAATTTTATTTTGGATAATTCGAATTTCCGGCGTGCTAATTAGGGTATAAATTTTAAGCTTTGGCTTGTGAACCCACGATTTTGTCTCCAATCTTCGTGTTCTTCCTCCAGTGCGAGTGCTATCACTCCTAACTCACTATTTGAAAAACA
Organism: Adelphocoris suturalis; assembly: GCA_030762985.1. Taxonomy (NCBI): domain Eukaryota; kingdom Metazoa; phylum Arthropoda; class Insecta; order Hemiptera; family Miridae; genus Adelphocoris; species Adelphocoris suturalis. Next base: position 13,766,302 of record CM061050.1, read on the forward strand.
TCTCAACATGACCCATGACCAGCGTCTTGTCTGCTCAGAGTGCAAACCGAATTGTGATAGACCTCCGTAGCACGGCCAACACTCGGAACCGTGTGGCCTCCCACCTCCGTCTCCGACACTCGGACGTGTTGCGGAGAGGGTGCGGTGCGGACACGGTGCGGATTATGTGTGTCCCTGCCTTGACCCTTGCATTGTGCGGTTCGTTGCGATTTTGCGTTTCGTTATAAAGTGTTATTTTGTGTACACAAATATACGGTTGTGTTGTGCCAAGTGAAGTGAAATGCTAATATATTTGTGCTATTGCTATGGATTTTTTAACGAGATAAGCAAGATGGAAGGGAACTTTTAAAACTGGTAAAAACTTTTCATGTCTCAATTCACCAAGTTGAATTAATATAGTTATGTAGGCCCAATCTTCAGTTACTTAATAATGACTGATTTTAACAAAATATGTGTTATATGTAATCATGAAGTCCAAGATGACGGAGTAACTGTCACTAAGGGTATAAATACTTTAGTCAAATCCAGTATTGAGAGAAAGGACGAAAAGTACCTACATTCTACATGTAGACAAAATTATACCAGACCTAACAACATTAAAGCAGCATTAAAAGCGCAAGATGGAGAACCTTCTACATCGCAGCACTTTCTCAGAATATTAGACAACACATACATTCAATTTCAAGCATGATTGTTTGTTATGTAGAGAACGTGCGGTTTTTGACGCTAAACTTCCATATAAATAGGTACCGAACCAAAATTCACGAGGTTTCAACTGTTGAAATAAAGCAAATGCTCCTCAATGCTTGTGATGTTAGGAATGATAATTGGGCCTGTAAAGTTGAGTCTAGGCTTTTAGATATAATTGATTTAGTTATAAGAACCTTTGTAAACCTAAAAGTAGTGAACAAAAGGTAGGACGGCCATTATCAGCAAAGTCTATAGATCAATTTAACCTGCAACGACAATGAATGCCAGTTTTCACTGAAAGAGTTACGAGAGATTGTAATTAAATTAAGTGGTTCTGATATAGACTATAGTGATTATTATCTTAAGTCAAAACTTTTAGATTTTTTCAAGGATAGGCTAGTTGTGCATAATTTATCTGGAAAGAAAAGTATTTTATGTAGGTATGTAACATATCAGTCACAAAGTTTTAGATACTTGATACAAAAACAGAGAAAACAGTACTGAAGAAGAACGCAAAAGAATTGTTGAAACAGCAGCGGAAATGTTAGGGAAGACATCTAAAAAATGAATTACGACTGTGGAAAATATCCAAGTGAAGAGGAAGTAAGTACCATATCAAATGATTTGATTCCTGAAACATTGGCACTATTTACGTCTACAGTGACCAAAAAAAGAACTGAAAACTCGAGCTCTGACATTAGTAGAAAACGTGCTGTGATCAACCATTTAATAATATTGATATTGTTTTTGTACCAAGTATCTAAAACTTTGTGACTAGTATGTGACATACCTACATAAAATACTTTTCTTTCCAGATAAATTATGCACAACTAGCCTATCCTTGAAAAAATCTAAAAGTTTTGACTTAAGATAATAATCACTATAGTCTATATCAGAACCACTTAATTTAATTACAATCTCTCGTAACTCTTTCAGTGAAAACTGGCATTCATTGTCGTTCTCAAGGTAATTGGCAAGCAGGTTAAATTGATCTATAGACTTTGCTGATAATGGCCGTCCTACCTTTTGTTCACTACTTTTAGGTTTACAAAGGTTCTTATAACATTGCCCATGGTAACGAGCTTCAGCGGCAACTAAATCAATTACATATAAAAGCATAGACTTAACTTTACAGGCCCAATCATCATTCCTAACATCACAAGCATTGAGGAGCATTTGCTTTATTTCAACTGTTGAAACCTCGTGAATTCTGGTTCGGTATTTATATGGTTCCTTAGTATATAGTTCCCTTCCATCTTGCTTATCTCGTTCAAAAATCCATAGCAATAGCACAAATATATTAGCATTTCACTTCACTTGGCACAACACAACCGTATATTTGTGTACACAAAATAACACTTTATAACGAAACGCAAAATCGCAACGAACCGCACAATGCAAGGGTCAAGCGTAAACTAAACAGACACGGCCCACTATTATCGAACAGAAACAGTATTCAACAAGCTACGACCTGAGGACTGTATACAAACAAGTTACAACGTGCAGTCATACGCATGGAGACATGCAAGCGCCTGAGTCACAAAGCTGCAACGCGACACTGCTCGGAGTGGCGGGGGCGTGGCGCGGTACCCGTTACTGTTTTCACGCTCTCTATAAAGCCATAACTTTAACCGTAAGCAATGTTAGATACACCATTTTAAAGCTAATTAAATTATCTACAAGTCGTTCTAGATGTGTTTCTTCCCAAAGTGTAAGGATAAAAAGATATAATTGGTTAAAGTAGGTTTTTGTAATCAGCAGAGGCATTTTTTTGCACGCATATAAGTTTTACGGTTAAAACTAAGCTATCTACATAAAAAGTACGTACTACATAAGTTGTTCACCATATCTTTAGGAGTAATATAAAAAAAGAATCACGCCTGTAACTTTATTAGTTTTTGAGCTATGAGTATTTAACCAAAGTACTGCTCTTGCAATGTTTGGGGGGGGGTGGGGGGGGAAAGCAAGAGGGGTGGGGGTCGGGACTTTGTCATTTTTTACTGTCTACTATGTATACTAACACCCTGCAAAAATTCTGTTATGATAAACAAAGAATCTTAAAGCCGACACATTGGCATTTCTTTTAAAAAATTCTGTGCGGGTTTTTGGTAACAGACTCATTATAAAATTACTATCTCATTATAAAACTCATTATAAAATTCCTATAAGTTGACAATATTGAGGTAGTTTTCTTCGGATGACGAGGAAATGTTCGTCTTTGCGGCAGGTCTGGAAGCTGAAGAGAAGGAGGAAATTGCTGGAAGAAGGAAGAAGCAATGGATCCATCCCATCAACGCGAAAAGAACGGACTTGGTAGAACACAACCCCTTTTTCCATGATTTATTGAGCCATGAAAGGAAATTCGTCCAATATTTCAGGATGTCTCAAGAATAGTTTTTTGAGCTTCATGAAATGATTAAGCCACTGATATGAGGCAAGACACTACATTTCGACGAGCCATCCATCTATTGGAAAAATAACCTAGAATGTCCTAACAAGTTCCGGTCATGCAGCATGATCGTATGAGCGAATTTTCGTAAATTATCGTACTATATTATGTTACACTATTTTGAAAATTAGAGACTTTGTGGGAGAAGAAATGGTTAACTACCAACTTTATGGCCAGAAACCCGTTCTAAATAATATTCTGCGATTAAAAAAGAGATTTTGGATTTTTTTTAGAGTTTTTATAGATTTTTTACGCACATTTTAATGAAATTTAAGTACATTTTTCTGTATAATTTTGCACATAATTTTCCATGTATATGATATTTTATGCACAAGTGCATACGAAAATGGCCGAGGTCGAACATTTTTCGCTTCGACTTTCGTCCACTAGGTCGATGGGGCGGTGCGAAATGTTTTGGCGTCGCGCCGTGTTCCAGAAGTTTGGAGAGTTGTTGAGAGCGAAAAATTTTCCACTCACCCGCGCCGCGCCGCGCTGTCGACCTAGTGGACGGTCTGCCATTTATTTACATTATATTTCTAGAGAAAGATTTTGGCGTCGCGTCGCACAGTGGGCTGAAATGGCATATTTTATTCAAAAACCTGATTTCAAGGAAATTTGTCAAAATTAAAATGCATTCCCATGGTTTTTTTCATTTTTTTATTCGAATAAGACTAGTTTCAGAAAAATGCGCACAGTCGTTTTCAAGATATTTCAGTTTTGAGGATATTTCAGCGACCGTGCTGAACTGAAAAAGTGAAATAATCAAAGTATTACTTGTAAGTCACTCATTCCGTTTTTCCGGTTTCGAAAACTTGATACAGTATTCATAATTTAATATTAGTTTATTTATTTAATTATTGTTGTTGCTGTCTTAGAAATTGAGAAGGGTAAATGAGAGAAAAGTTGAAACGGGAACACATCCTTTCGTACTGCTGTATTTTGTCAATAGTATAACAAATGGTGCGTGGTAAAATAACATTAAAATATGGAAGAAAAAAACGAAAATTATGCGTCTTTCAAAATAAAAATTAGCCGACACTCGAAAAGAGATCAAGTTTCTAAAATTGAAGAACAAAATATCTTTCTTAAAAAAAATTTTTTTTACAATATCAATTCCAATGCAGTATCACTGAGCGGAAGCTGTTTTTGGTATTGGCCTCTTACTAGTCAGTGTGACAAAAGGTCATAGACATTACCAGTCCAAAGAGTGTTTACTTATTCACAAGCTAACAATTGTTTGTTTACTCTTAAATAAACTGTGAAAAGGGTCGGCGGAAGTCGGCGATGAAACTGATGGAGAATGCTCTTTAATACCTCACCTTTGTTAATATTTCACTGTCTCAATAAATGCCGGTAACACTTTTTTTTCCTGCTCTTCTCATTAATAAAAATACGTGATTTTTCAGCTTAAATTACAAAAACTGTAAATTTCTCGTATGATTAATATTTAAAAAATATATATAACCCCCATTAACCGTTTAATATCTATTTAATTTAACGGTAATTTAATTATTAAAATATATAATACACCATATCACGATCATAGGTATATAGGTATCATAGGTACCTACTGACATGACGCAGTCGTGCGAAACTGCCTGAAAAAAAGGCCACTATTAACCTGTCGTTGGAATATTTGAAAATCTACTACGTACAACTAATCACTAGGTATCTAGCTACGAAAAAATAACAAACCCAGCTGGATTGAAAATATATATTTTTTGGGGTTTTTGAACACTTCAGTCCACACTTTGCGTCGTGCCGCTCTGTCGACCTAGTGGGCGGACGTGAAGGCGAGCGAAGCGAGCCGGGGCGGCTAGTAAGTAATGGTTTTCACATTTAAGGTGGACAGCTCTTCGAAAGACAACGTCCTTGAGCGGCGGAAATCCTCAAGAAGAAAGTAAAAGGAAGACATTTCCACTCCGATCCCTTACTTTCCGAGACCATCACCGGACGCTATAAATCCCCAATCGGAAAAGAAAACTCTCCTTCTAATCAGCATTATCCGAGGAAGCGGGGCAAAAACCTCGAGGACTTCATCGGCAGAGGGAAAGAAGTGAAGGGGGAACTCCAAAAACGGGTGGATGGTTCGAGGGCTCCGGTTGATTTGTCCGAGAGTTTTAAAGGCGGACAGAGTGTGGGAGAGCAGCACCGGCGGTGGAGGAAGGGAGCCAAACAAACTCAGTCTAACAAGAGGGAAGGGCGACCTGGCGGAGGGGGGGCCTTGCCGCGAATAGTAATGAAAGGTTGAAGAGTTTTTCAAACCCCTCTTTTCTTACTTGAAGGAGGAAAAACTCTATTTGTTAGGGATCCGATGCCCAGATATTTCGAGAAACCCCGTTGGAAGGGCTATTTATTCTTTTAAGGGCTCATGGCTGACTTTTAGTTTCGAGTTAGTAATTACCCATTTTCGTGGTAACAAATGAGAACTTGTGGATTAAGCAAAAGTGGTTTTTGTTTTCACAGCTCAGAGTCAGTATATTCTCCCGAAGAAGGGGAAAAAAAAATAAATAAATAAATAAATAATAATAATAATAATTAGAAAAAAAAGTAAATAAAAAATAAAATAAAATAAAAAAATTTACTTACCTAAGTACTTAGAATATGATCAGGAATAATGAAATTGAAGATAACAACACTTCGACTTTCAGAATAGTCCAGCATTCACCCCCTCAGTGGGTGGATGTTCTGTCAGGACTAGACAAGGTCCAGTGCCTGTTGGTGTACCTGAAAGCCACTGAGCTTTACAACGAACTGTGATATTCTGATCTGTGATATATTTATTTATTTATGTACATCTAGTTATACCTTTATTTAACTAATATGTATATAGTATTTATCATTATATATTTATCGATAATATTTATGTATTTGTAAGGATCAACTAGTCGTAGTTTAGTTCTTATTATGGGGTATTTTTATCCGCTGTAGGGGTTACAAAGCGGCAGTGGCGTAGTTTGAGGAGAGGCAGGGTGGGCAGAGCCCCCCCCATAAATTATAGAGGATGCAGAATTTTGTTGTATGGATATAGCCAAATTAATAATTTTACGCTTCTAACTTCAGTACCCAACACCTTCAATTAAAGTATGTAATTAGTAAAACACAACTACTATTATTATTATACGATTCTGGTTGCCAAGCGGTCTTGAGACGCTCTTAATAAAGAAATTTTTATTAGGTTCGTCTGTGTAGGGGCAAAATGGCGTGGATATTGTACAGCCCCACGGAGCATAGTAAAATCACCTAGTCGACGAAACGGAAATGTGGATACTACAAACTGAAATCAAGTTGTTCCCCACTACCTTCTGGGGCGAGCCCATATGCGATTTTTCCCTAGAAAAATATCCACCAATTCCCCTATGAACTTCCCCTACTTTTCAATACCTACTTGATCAAGCTTGGTTGTTCCTTTCAAAACAGTTTCCCGTTGTATTATATCATTAATTTACGAATAAAATCCCAGTTAAAATGAAGCAAGAATACAACAAATAGAAGCCTGCAGTGGTGATTGAAATAGTTTAATAGAAAATAATTAAATAATCTAGTGTAGCAGTATTTCTATTCTAACCTAGCATATTGCAAGTTTGAGTTTGTTTAAATTTTTTTATGTTTCTTGATGTCGATTTCATGCCCTGTATTTCATTTCGCGTAGGTAGGTACCTGTTTATATAATACCATTTTATGATATTGTCCAGAAAAAGTTATTTTCACGAGGAAGTAACAATTGAGGATAAACCTGTAAGACAGCAAGTCCACATATGTAGGTATATAAATTTGCATGCAGTCAATCTAGAATAATAGTATAAAAAAGCTAGTGCTCCTCAATTCATTGGTAGGTACCTATTCGTATTTATCGTAATTTTTCACGTTCTGATTAGTTATTTGGATAATATTTTTTCTTAGTAGTATTATACTTTAATAATCTATAGGTAGGTTTATGAATATGAAAGCGTCCGTTATTTCAGATCATTACAAAAAGCCATTGAGCACCTACCTACCTACTTATATGAAGTTTGGCAGTTTATTAAGAGTCTTCGTATACTCAGCAACAAGCACTAGAAATTAATAGCAAAACTATAAAATAAAATGAAATCCTCGACTGTTGCCCCTCCATAATGAGCACTCTGGTCACAGAGTGTGAGGCTGTTAAGCTGACCATGGCCGGGGATAAAACAGTGGTGATGTTGCTAAAGGGTACCCTGAGTTCTGAGAGACCTCCCATTGTCCGGGTGGGTGGTGCCAGATTGAGGTACGTGTCAGAGGTCAAGTACCTTGGAATTACTCTTGGGGAAAGACTGTCTCTCTCTCTGCACGTTACCTCGGTGTGTGACAAGGCCTTGGCTTCTTTTATGAAGGTGTCCCGACTGGCCGGTTCTGAGTGGGGTTTGGGGTACAGGGAGCTGGTTGTGATTTATCATGGCCTGTTCCTTGGTATTCTACTGTACGGGGTTCAGTACTGGGCACCCCACGTGGGCCAGGTTGGTTGGAGGAAGCTGGGGTCTGCACAACGCAGGGCCCTTTTGAAAGTCAATAGGGCATACCGGACATCTTCTACGTGTGCCCTGCCCGTTTTGGCTGGGGTACTGCCCGTCATGTTTGAGGGCTATAGAAGGTGGGGGGTGAGGAAGATTGGTAGAGGTGAACCATTGGTGATTCCTCGTATTCTGACGGATGGTGGGGAGTCAGGCCAATCTCGGAGCCAGCGGGTTGACAGATTAGATCAGGCCCTCCTCACTGCTTGGCAGGAGGAATGGGATAGTGTCACCACGGGGAGGTTAACTCACCGTCTCCTTCCTGATGTCAGGGCCCGACGGGACATGCAATGGATAGTCCCGGTGCATGAACTGACACAGTTTGTGATTGGGCATGGCGAGTTTTCTGCTAAGCTCGCTAGCATGGGGCTGTGTGTCGAGCAGCCTTGTGCGTGTGGTGGGATAGAGCTGGCAGAGCACATACTTTCGGATTGTCCCGAGTATGCGGCGTTGCGGGTGTTGCATGGGATAGAGGGAGTTCCCTTCTCTGAGCTTCTTGCAACACCTGAAATGTATGGAAGACTTTTGGCATTTTGCTTGGAGGTGGTCCCTCTCTTAGCCTTCAGGCATAATGTTAGAAACCAGGGGGGTGATTAATGAGAGTAGGGGGGTGGGTAGGTATAGGTATACTGATAGTGCTGTATATATGCCGATAGTTGTTCGGAGTAGGGGGGTGGGTAGGTATAGGTATACTGATAGTGCTGTATATTTGCCGATAGTTGTTAGGAATGTATGATAGGGTATTTAGGGGTATAACTTTAGGTTAAGTTAGGATTAGGGAAAAATTTCGTGCCACCTGATTGCTGGCTGGGAGTACTCTCAGAGGTGGTGTGGAGTGAGCGGAGAGGCAGGGTGCCAGCGCCCAACAACATCTTGGGGCACCACGTGACATTCATTGAGGGCTTTCGCTACCCCTTTCTGAATCCCCATCGCAAGATAAAGTGGTAGCACATTGTGCGGGCTTGTTTCCAGTCACAGCCTTAGGATTCCTTATGGAATCCAAACTGGTAGCGAAACGGGTACCACAACCCTTCCTCACACCCTCATAATGTTTGAGCTGTGGGGGTCCACTAAGTGGTTGGATGGGGATCCCTCATAAACCCTCATAAGGTTTGAGTTGTGGGAGTCCACCAAGCAATTAGATGGAATCCCTCAGGTGTGGATAAAGTGGTAGGTGCAGAGACACCTTCTCTGTGCCGGGCCAGCGACCATTCTGGCCTTAATGGAGGAGTGCTGGTTGGCGCTTTCTCCAGTAAATGGTACCGCGGGCGGGGGGAGCCCCAGGCTACCGGTGCATAGACTTTGTCGAAGCACCACCTGCCTGCCCCCCAGTTGAGGTGGCTTCGCGGGGGCAGTGGTTTTATCACCCCTAACATGCAGTCAATTCTGCAGATGAGGGGGAGAGGTTCGTGAGAGTTGACTCGCGGGGGTGAGTCTCCTTCCACGAACCTCGGCATTTGGAGTTATGTGGATTTCCATAAACTCGGGTACCAACCTGCTTAGTTGGTAATGTGTGCTAGAACACATGCCTCTACCCGTAGGTCAATACGGGTACTTGGCAGATGTCAAGGACATTGACTGGGTGTGCAGTCTCCTCTCAGGAGGATCTTCCCGGCTTGTCTGGGGGGAGACCACAAGGCATGACTGCCTAAGGACTCCTTAAACACGACTTCCATTCTTTGGAAGGAGATATTGGATTCTTCTGCCCCTCCTTAAGAAATGGCTTAGCTACGCCACTGCAAAGCGGTCATCACAGTATCCCTTGAGGCAGAGTGCAGCGATGCCTCGTTTTGCGATTTATTATTATTATTATTAATTCTCCCCCTCCGATCTGCCAGTGGATTCCGTGATGGCAGTCCGTTCAGTGACGGACGGTCAGCATGGCTCCCCTTAGAATCGTGCTCGTTGCTGTGTCCTTTTGACACCCCCTTCTTGATTGCCGCTAATGACCCTTCCGGTTGAGACGCGGCTTAAATTCTAAAAAAAAAAAAAAAAAAACTTCGACTTTTCCTAAAATTGTACGATAATGTACGATGCTCTTGGTCGTCATCATTTGTTTCTAAAGTGCTTCAGCTTGTTTCATTATTTGATTCATTTGAAAAAAGCCGTACTTGTCCAAAAACTTTTAAGGTAACAATTTTCGAAACTATCGGCTCTCTAGAGCTAATCAAATAATTAATTAATCTAATCTAATACTCTAGAATAAGCACTGTTTGCCCAAACTAATTTTTCTTCTCCCAAGGATTTTTAAAAATATCATTTAATGATTAACAGGACAATTTCATTATTTTTCCGACCGAACTCCAACATGAATGCAGCTGTACGGAAAGCATTCATATGATAGTAATGTTTGTTTACTAACATATGGTCGTGAGTCTCAAATGAGACTTCTGAAATGATCTGGAATTCAGCGTGTAGCCTCCGTGACTTTTTCTTGGCGATGGCTTACGAACGGAAAGACGCGAGAGCCAAAAGCGCTCCTCACCGATTCTTCAAAAAGAAAGGACAGATTTCGTCAAGATTGGGTGCCGTATATTTGTGAATGATCACTGCGGAGATCATCGGGTGTTGCTAGTTTCTACTTACATCGCACCGCAAACTTCGATGAAAGATCTGGATGCATTCCTCTTCACGCGTCTCTTGATGTACACAACTCGAATGGGCAAAATTTATCAAGAATTTAACGGATATAGCGGAAACGTTTTGGTAGAGTATTCCAAAATTCCCATCATATTCAGCGGAGACTTCAATCTCGACTTGCGAAAACCGGAGAATAGAGAATTTCCCGATTGTATGCGGAAATGGTTCGACATTGATCTGAAGAGTCTTCCGAAGACTCGAAATCACGCTTTGGTCGTAATCGATTTGGTCTTACTCCGTGACGTTGATTCGTTGCTGTGCTTCAAACTGCTTTTCCTACTTCAGTCATCATCGACCCATTTTGTCTCGATTTTCCGAAACAGATTGAATAACGTTCGCCGAAAATTAAATAAAATTAATCATAGTTTGTTCAAAAGGTTGCGCTTGTTAAAGTTTTTCTATGACACAGTAAAATTGAAGAACGCAGGTTCTATAATAATATTAATAATTGGTAGGTAGTATAGGTAGATAGGAAGGTATTTATTTACTTTTATTATTGATGAAAGAATTTAAAAAAAAAAATATTATACTATTTCAACACAGAAATAAGATGTTCGGCGGAGCGTCGAGCTGTCACTCTTCCTAAAATTGACGATCTTTTTGTAAGGTCCTGACCGTTCCATAGATCTGTTATTCTCTCCATTTCCACCATTTTCCCGGCTCGATCACGTTGATGTTCCAAATTTCCAATCATACTTTTGTGTACCGAGGTCTCGACGAACTGTGGAACATATGTACACTTATTAGTTTGGGACCCTAATTCTCTTTAGGAGCCAGTCATCTCCTTTAGAGAAACTTGAACCACTACTTTCTAATGGCCCCATTCACATGACCTCCGTTCATCGCACGGGTACGTTGCTAGTTTATTCAATAAATATCTACTTTGTAAATACTCACTTTCCACCCAGGTCGATGGGTAAAAGGCATTCACCAACAATGACGCTTCGGAGTCCGAAGAAGATGGCGAAGCCTTGAGTTTCTCTACATTTTCCTCGGAACTCACATTTCCCTGTTTACCCTTCAATTGACGTTTCCGGGATCTCCTCTTTGTCTTATCGTTCTCGGACATTGCACCACAACTATCGTTCTTGCTGGTTTATTCAATAAAGCCTCTAATGAATAAATCCTCTAATTTGTGACGTAAAATAAAATTTGATTACACCGCTGGAAAGCTGAGATCTTGGGCTAGTTTTTACAGATGAGGTATGCGAAAAACAGTTCAGAAAAGGGACACTTACACCAGTTTTAAAAAATAGGAATTTCTCATACTCGTGGAAGTTTCATGTTCAGGCAGTTTTTTTAATCACCAAATGAATCCTTTAAGAAAATGTTGAATTGGTTCTAGATAGGAAGGAAATTTAATGTTCTTTCCAACGGTATCCTCAAATTTAAATTTATTGCTTTAACTATATTAGTTATTGCCGTTTTAATGACTTATGGTCGAAAAATCTCAAAAATTAAATTACTCGAAAAAAGCGAAAAAATCTCTAATATAATTTTTGTGAAAAGGGAGGCTCTAAAGTATAAAAAAGGCAGAAAAAATAAAATAAAATAAAAGTGGATTAATACGGAAGAAAGATGAAGAGGTAGGAAGGATACACTATTTAGTATTGCCATAAAATTTGATTAAGCCACTCTTGAACTGGCTGATCGTGGGGATACGGGACCTAAGACGAGAGGAAGTGCATTCCACAGCCTCGGTCCAACTACTCCAAAGGAATTAGCCATAGTATGGGTATTGTGGCGAACAATCCTCCCGGCGTTTGAGCGAGAATGGTCAAGAAATAGCTTTAGAAATGACAGAGTTGAGATAGGACGGGACAAAGGAATGAAAAAAATTTTGAATATGAGTAAGAGGTGGCGAAGGTTAAGATAACTTTTGAGTGGCAAAGAAAATAAATTAAAGTGGAAAACTGAGTTATGAAGCTTAATATTGTGAACAAAACGGAGGCAGGCATTGTGGGCGACTATGAGTTTACGCAAGCAAGTGTAGGAGAGTGCGTGGGAGAAAATGGAGTCGCAGTATAAGAAGTGTGGGGCAACCAAAGCCATCACCAATTTCCACTTGAGATTAGGCGGGATAAATTTGTTAAGCTTTTCGAGAGGGTGGAGAGAGGTCCCCTCCTGCAGACTTGATTGACATGGAGGTCCCAAGTCAGGGTGCTGTTTATCACCAAACCCAGACTAACCACAGAGTTAGAGAAAGGGACAACCGAACCACCCAACAGAACTGAAGGGATAGAATTAGAGTTGATGACAGTAGAGTATTGACCACCTTATGCGGGACTTAATAGTTATAGATCAATGACTCGCGTAGAAGGGGCTAAAGAAATAATAAACCTTTGTGTAATAATTTGCTTCGCTTTACTGCACTTTCGCAATTTTAAAGTCCAACAAGCGTCATTTTCTCATTCTGATCTCGCTCATGATCTCGCTCAAGGTCGGTTATGATGGGAAATGATTTTCCATTAGTTGGGAAATGATGATTTGATCACCCCACATCAGTTTTATAATGATCGTATCAGAAGTAGCTGCTGCATATGTGCGTACCTTAAATCCTAGAGACAAGCATGATTTTTAAAGGTTCGAAGTCATTTTCAGGTATAGAGTGCTTTATTTCGGTTAATTATTTGCAATAATCGTAATCGTACTTTTTTAATCGACCAAGAAAATATTCGTTAAACCCCCCCCCCCCCCCCCCCTTTCAACTTTGTTAGTTTATGTTCTATGGTCCTTAGAATCTAGAAAAAGAAAAAATATAAACCTATATATCTTCCATCCGCTGTCCACCGGCCCGAGTTTATGTTTATATTCGAAACTACTAGATCTAGGTTTATGAAACTTGGGCCATAGATCAGATTCATTCTAGTTCGTTCCATAAGCTTGCTATCAATTTGATCTGTGAAAAACCGGTCTGAAAAAGGTTGTAGGCGAGTTTACACGAGTTTTGACTTGTTACAGAGATAGGTAAGTGGTCTGGATGCTCGCTAAGGCCTAGAAGTTAGACTGGAGGAAAATAAAAAATCATCTACATGCTAGCAATCTGAACTGGTGCGAACATAGTCAAATCGAAATATCCTAAATTAGGTGGCAAATCCTGCAAAATTGTCCCTGCAGGGGCGAGGGGAGTGAAGATGAAAAAACTTCAGTCCTTTCTTCCCTGTGAGGGAGCGTCAGTTTAATTAATGGTACCGGTTTCGGTCAGTGGTCACAGACCTTCTTCAGCCACAAACCCAGAAAGCTCTGACCACCCTAGGATATACAATACGAGTATAACAGGCATAAGCGTCAACAAAAGAAAACAGCTCATCAAGGCTAACTAAAAATTAGAAGAAAATGTCAATATATACCTTGAACATACTATACCTATACTATACCTTGAACTATACCTTCCCTAGTTTTCTTTTGATAGTGGCTATTGTTGTACTGGTGTGGGGTTCTCCCTTTCTTTCGTTTCCAGACGCTGTGAGGTTGTAGCACTGTTGCCTCTCTCCTCACTGTAGTTTTGACGGAGGATTTTTTAAATTTCTATAAATTCTCTATTGTTGATGATGTTCAAGGTATAGTATTGACATTTTCTTCTAATTTTTAGTTAGCCTTGATGAGCTGTTTTCTTTTGTTGACGCTTATGCCTGTTATATTTTATATCCTTGACCACTGACCGAAACCGGTACCATTAATTAAACTGACGCTCCCTCACAGGGGAAGAAAGGACTGAAGTTTTTTCATCTTCCCACCCCTCGCCCCTGCAGGGACAATTTCGCAGGATTTGCCACCTAATTTAGGATATTTCATTTCTTGACCTGCGTTGTTAGGTAATAGTAAAAGTAAGTAATAGTAAAATCGTCTGATAAACTGTGACGAATGTATCATCTTTTATAATTCCAAAGGAATTCTGACTTCGCGGAATCGAGTTCATTATAACTCTTGTTAACTATAGATTGACTAGTGAAGCATATGTAGGTGGTTTTAACTCCATTAATTTCCAGACTGCCGTCAGAGTCGGTATAGGTACATAGATCCTGGGGAATAGTTAAGTGTAGATGTATCATTCACTTGCTTTAATTTCTGAAGGTGCTCATATCTAGGTTGGCATATTGATGACAAATTAAGCCTTTTGCCCGACCACCAAGAAATTAACTTACGCAAACCGATTACGACGTGCGTTTCTCTGGGGGACCCATAAAGCTTCTTTCGTTCTTAATTAATATACGATCCACAAATTTGAAATGAACTTGCATCTAGAATACTATTCCACTGCACAGAGGCCCACTGATCAGCTGATGGACTTCTGAGCCTTATTTGTTACTTAATCCACTTATTGTACTGAAACCAGAAATGGAGCTTCTTTAGGACATCTAGTTTACAATTAAGAAATATAGAGGGACTCTGATCAGCTGAGAGGACTACGAAGCTAATTCCTTTTCTGATGGACTAATGGTGCTGAAATTCAAAATAAGTCTTTGGAACATCTCGAAAACAATTTCACGAGATATGGAGGAGCATTTTATGAGCTGAGCGTCTTCTGAGGCATATTAAATTTATTTTCCCTGCTAATATTCATTAGGTAATTCTAATTTTAGATTTTATTAGCAAGAAAGAAACATAGTTCCCGACCAATATAGAGTCCACGATACCCTTATGTTTGTCGGGTACATGAATTTGTTATAATTCGTAAAATTATTGGTTCCTAGGCGAACCCATTTGCTAAGCGCGAAGCTCTGAGTAATATTGTAGACCAGTGATCTAAGGCCATCTAATACCGAAATCATAGACCTTTGTTTAATAATTCGTTACGTTTTTATCTTCAAGTACTTTAAACATTTTAATGATCGAAGTTCATTCGTGTTAAGGATATGTTGAAGACATCTCCCTCGTCATTTCATGAAATGGCTGCCCAAAATAATATTTGTCATGCTTCAAAGCAACGTGCTGATGCCTCCCAGCGGAACGTTTAACAGCTAATTTATACAGAATGAGAAGCTTATATAAATGAAAGAGATAAAAATGAAAGGAAAAAATGAGAGAATCTGTTTGAGATAATGTGTTCTTAAAAAAAAGTTAACGAGGATGAGTTTCACGCCCAAAGTCTGAAAAAAAAAAAGCTGACGCAACATGGCCCGTCAATAGGAGGAATCGAAAAGACCTCATAATTAGGGTTGGGTAAACAAGCCGAGAAGGGCTGTATCAGCCTGACCCCCTGCCCACCTACACTGATGAACCTGATGTAATAATTGGGCGTAGTTTGTGGAAGTAAGTGATAGGGTCGGGTCACGTGATCTGTTTATCTTAAGGCGAAAAGGGTTTGGGATGAGAGAATTTTGGGGGGGGGGGGGGGGGGGGGGGGGGGGGAGCTTAGCCAAATTAAGGGAAAGGTAGGAGCCAGTACTAACAGCCTCATCCTCATTCACCTTTTCCACTTAGCCCTTCCTCGCCCCCTTTCCCTTCTATTTGAGGAGATTCATCGGTTCCAGCTACATTAATCTCTCGTGTTTTATTGCAGTTCGATAAAAAGGTCGTTTGCATTTACCCTGTTCGGTGTGTAAGAGGAAATTTTTCAGAGCGTGGCTCTTCATTAACGCACGAAGCGCGGTTGCAGATAAACCGGAACGTGCTGATTTGAACCCTTCGTTCACCGCATTCGATCCACAAACTCTTAGAAAACTGTAAAAAACGGTGGGTGATAAACTTTTCCTAGTACTTAGACACCTTTCTATTTAAATCATGTACGTGCACTTATTAAAACTATGAAATCACCTGCAAGAGTACAATGTACAATGAAACGAACTAAATAACTCGCGACGAAGTTGTGGAAACCCATTTCAAAACGGAAGTTAGTGAAAAACGTTGTCTATTTCCACGAAAAATAAAGAGTTACACTGTTAAATCGATTTCGACGGTTAGGCCATCATCAGTAACAAACAATAACCGTCAGTAACAATTGTTTGTTACTGATGATGGCCTAACCGTCGAAATCGACTCAACAGTGTAACTCTTTATTTTTCATGGAAATAGATAACTTTTTTTTCACTAACTTCCGTTTTGATGTACAATGAATTCAGCAGATTAACCTACTTCAACACATTCGTACAATGTTTACCATCTCACCGCCACTCGAATGCCCTGAATAAAAATTCGGCATCTTCATTCCAGGAAGACACTCAGGACAGCGTATGGTGGAGGCACCGGTAGTAGCCACTCCCTGCTAGTAGTAGCCACCCATGAACTTTAGATTTGAAAATTAACGGTTTGGCGCCATCAAGACATTTGGAATTAGCACCATTTTAAAGCAGAAGATGTCAGCTGCGCATCCCAACCAATCTCGCCGTAATCAAGTCACCTGTGAGATTAACAACACGCCTTATAACCCAGATGGACTGCCTCTGCCAGTTGATCAGATGAGCTCCTGACCAATGGTTTTGATTAAGGACGTAGTCCTTGTTTACCTACCTCAATATTTCACTTCATTCTAGGACTTTTCGAGATAGTTTCGTTTTATTCACGTTCCTTGGTTATTTCTTGATGTATTTCAAGTTGTTTCACGTAGGATTTTAGACAATTAGGGTCATATTTGTGGAGTGGCTTCTACCAGATCTTGAAAACCTAGCGAATTCCTGTAGTAGCCATGATGTGGCCACTACTGTGTTTTCATGTTTTTTTTAAATTAAACATGAAAATAAGCTAGATTTTCATCAGGATCACAGTGATATAATTAGTTTTCCTGAAAACATAGAGGTTCCAGCAGTAGACAGAGGTGGCTACTGCTGGTCCCTAACAGTGGCTCCTAATAAATATTTTGGTGGCTACTACCAGTTCTTGAAAACCTAGCGAATTTCTGTAGTAGCCATGACGTGGCCACTACTGGTTATCGTGTTTTTTCATATTCAACATAAAAATAAGCTAGATTTTTATCAGTATCACAGTGATATAATTAGTTTTTCTGAAAAATGAGTATTTCCAGTAGTAGCCAGGGGGTGGCAACTACTGGTCCCTTACAGTGGCTACTACTAAAGATTTTGGTGGCTACTACAAGCGACAGATCTTGGTTTCCTTTTTTTCAATTTTCGTAAAACTAATCAACGCAGTTGATTTTTAAAAATAGCCAATCAATATGGCAGACATTGGGGGAAAGGAAAAACACGGGATTGGATGTATTTTTATTTGTATTTAGTTCGGTCCTAATTACCCTCAGTAGAAACAATAAGTTATTTCTCACATTTCGTTTGAAAGGATAAGATAGAAACTCCTGCAATGCTGTCCCGAAACGAATGATTTCTTATTAGATCGAAATTCTATAATTGAGGAGCTGACATGGAAAACCAGTTGAGTCCAAAAATCAAATTTCATAGGAACTCCCTCTGAACTCTTATCAGATTTTTTTGGACATAATCTCTTCTCCATGCAAAGGTCACAAATTTATTCAGGGTGCGATCTAGCATGAACGGGAGGACCTAAGGCCGTTTACGCGTGACCGTTTACTTGCACTTCGACGAAAAAAAATGGCCTTTCGATTTTTGGACTTAACTGGTTTTCCATGTCAGCTCCTCAATTGAAAGAGTCCAGTTCTTGACAAATTTGGAGTGAAATATCAATTTTACTTTTAAGCTTGCCAAGATTGCAGAAAACTCTTAACAAACCTCAACCACCCCACTGTAACACCCCTGCTGACTTAGATGATCTCAAAACGAATTTCTCCAGTTCACAAAGAAACTTTTGGACTTTCCTCAGTTGAAAGAAACGTCTGTTTAATCCAGATTCTGGTTTAATGAATACAACATTAATTCTCATAAGTCAGAACCACGTTGATGATTGAGCGTAGGTTTCCAGGGCTATTCGGCATTTAGTATTAAGCCAGTCATAATTCAGGAATACAATACCAGGTTTCTTAAATACTACGATCGAGAAAGCGAACATTTTCTCTTGTAGCTCCCAGACTTAGGCAATGCTGTTAATGCAGCCACAGAAGAAAAGTAATTGAATATCCTCTTCAATATTTTTCTGAATATCATCCGCCTCCGCTTACTGCTTTGGAAATAATAGAAGGAGTTCCTCATAACGAGTTTGTAAATTCACCAAGAAATAGTATCAAACCCAAGCACCTAGGCCCACAGGCTCTGGACGTGAGAAAATGCTGATGACTCTAGTACAAGAGGTGTTCCACTGGAGGCCGTAAACAGACCAGGTGCCTTCAGAAATCAGAAGGTTGGTGCCTCGGGTCGTAGTATTGCACTTGGTGATAGCAATGCTTAGAATACAACAGAAATTTCATATATACCATCTACCTAAACACAGATCAGTCGTTAACCAAATGAATAAATAAATATTATCATCTTCCTCTTGCTAGTTAATTTGCACCATATATTGCTGTTGCCAAACACGAAATGATTTGGTCTTGCATTATTTTCGGCTCTAAAAAGGAATGAGAGAGCATCTTCGAAAAGAGACAAGGTTGCGCTAAAGGAAATGCGTGAACTGGGGGTAACGGACTAACGGGGGATACGAGGAAAAGCACGATAAATAATTCGGCTCGACTAATATTCAAGAGAGTTGGCTGAGTGGAGGGAGCTAGGAACCTAATTAGCGAGAGAGGGAGATTGTTTAATCTCTCACCGGCGTTAATTTCGAGTAGGCCGGACGAAGGCGCGTGCAATTTGCGACGTGTGCTGTGCGCACCAAATATGAACAGGACCGGAGAAAGTTGCCGATTGTATAGGTGATTTATTGCAGGAACGTACGGAAAATGAAATGTATATAACAAAGTTCACAATTCAGGGAAATCTATAAAACTAGCAACTCCGAGAAGATTTAGAATAACAATTAAAAATGTCTCAGTCATGCAGCACGGTAGTATGAGCGAATTTTCGAAAACCATCGTATTATATTTTGTTAGATTGTTCTAAAATTTGAGTACATTGAGTGCAAAGAAATTTTTAACAAGGTAAGTACCTATCAATTTTGTGGCAAAAAAAAAAAAAATAAAGTCCGGTCATGCAATGACCCCATGAGCGAATTTTTGAAGAAATCTTCGACATTTCAGTCGCTATTGATCGTGTAGAGAAATTTTAGTTTATGATTTTGATAGACAAACATGGAATCAAATTCTATCTACAGCATGGTTCTAGCCTTAAAACAGCATGGTTCTAGGATTGGTTATACAGGTATACTTCCATAAGAGTAGTTCGATCTGAATTTGGACAATGTTTCATGCAAATAGGTATTACCGATTTTTACAACTAGCGAACGGCATTATTTCGATTTTTGACTGATTTTTCAACATTGAAATTTTTAAAAACTTGACACATATTCTTATAGGAAATTTTACGCTGATTCCGAATATACCACATGTTAGTATGCTGAAAAAATTATTTCGCACAACAAATCGCAAAAAACAGGCTATTTTGACATTTTTGACTACATTTTTGAAAATTTCAACCCGAAGATGTAATCCGATCATGCTGGCCAACGAACTTGAACTTTCGTTTTGTGTCCTTAAATTTTAAAATTTGTTTGAAGTTTCTAGCACAATTCTACGGACAGTTATCGTCTGGAATGACACATATATACATACATACATACATATATACATACATAAAAAAATGCGTTAAACTTCAGAATATGATTCAGAATACCCTAAAACGGATTTCTGCATAACAATTTTTCAAAAATTCACATTCTACAAATTTTGAGGCGAGAGCAATAACTTAATTTTCTTCAAAAATTCGCTAAAAAAATAAAATAAATAAATAAATAAATAAATTTAAAAAAAATATAGACAGTAATAAAAAAATCAATAAATAAAAATAAAATCTTTCTGAATTATAATCTTAAATCCAAATTATACGAATATTTGCTTATTTCGTACAAAATGAAGATGCAATAGAAAATGCTGATCACTCCAAAAACTGTTGAGCATTTTCTTCATCGAAATCCGTTTTGTGGCATTCTGAAACGATTCCGGTATGGTCATTCCGGACGATAACACTCTTTTGGATCGAAATAAAAATTCGGTTCTTACGCCAAGAAAACAAACTTTCCAAACTAAGGGGTAATTTTTCACAAAAACCCTCGATTTCATTGGAAAACCCACGTTTTTCTACATACAAACATACTTTTCTCCCCGGATTACCAAAGTAAAATAAAAATTGATCATACTGTTGGAAAGCTGAAATTTTGGGCCAGTTTTTTCTGCAACACGTATGGTGTGTTACAATTTTGTTCTAATTCTTAACGCACCCTAAAAAACAGTAATTTTCAAGAAGTGATAAATTCTCATGTTTAGTCCATTTTCTTGCATACGTCACCTACCGTAAAAATTATCCAAATACTTTAGGAAGATCGAAAATTTGACGCTATTTCCAACAATATATCATTGTAAATTTGGGGAGATATGGGCATTTTAATGATGTAAGGTCGAAAACACGGCAAAAAAAAAAAAAAATACACTGCCAAGGAAATGGCACATGAGCTTCCTCGTGACCTTCACAGTACGTCACCATTAAATTCCAGAAAACTAGAAACGACCGGTTCTGGCATCAGGGAATTAATAAGGTGGGAAATTGGAAGCTGAATGGTACATATAATAAATTAAATTAATAAGGAAATTTTTGATTTTAATATGGGACCATCCAGGATGTAGTCCGCATGTTCCCTGAAAATTTCGTCTAAATCGGATCAAAACTGTGGAAATTACGGCTGTTGAAAGGACCGCAACAAGAATATTTCGTTCACGCATGCGCAGAGCGTACCGCTAATGCAATTATTATTATGGTCTTATGGGACCTCAAAGGACCTTACCCACATCATCCCTGAAAATCTGACTGAAATCCGTTCAACATTGACCGAGTTATGACCGTCACAAGGAATTCACGTTAGCGCCTGCGCAGAAGCTACCGTTGATTTGATCATGATGAAGTTGATAGGGGACCATCTAGAGCTTAACCCACACGATCCCTGAAAATTTGGTTAAAATCGGATCAAAATTGTGGAAGTTATGGCTGTTACAAGGAAATGTGGACGGACAGAGAGACAGACAGACACGGAACCAAATTTGTTCAGGAGGCTCTGAAACGCAAAATGCGAGTGGAAATTTTGATTTTGGAGCAAAACATTTTTTTTCATTTCGAAAGTGAAAACAAAGCTTCCGCTGCCTTGCAGTCTCGGAAGCAAGAAACAAGGAGGAACTTTGTGTTGGAAATTAGTTGTAGAATCGATCCTCAGGAGGTTAGCAGTCTTAAGTGTGAACACCCTGTATGTACATGAAAAAGTGATAAAATCCTGGAATCGTTTTAGACTGTCGAAGAAATTGTATTCACAGTATAGCTTTTCATTTTATTAATTCGGGGAAACCAAGAGAGAAAGAGGTAGTTGAATTATGATGTCACTCGTTTGCATTTACAGCTCTTTTCCGCCAAGATTCATTGAAATCTGGAGGATTTAAAACTGCTCCCTCTTTGTAATGGAACGGGAGCGCCATCCTCTAGTTCTAATCTCATCTTTTTTCATGAACGCCGAAGTTGCAGCAGGAATAATTGAAAATTGCAGTTTCGTAGGCAACCATCCAGTAACTACCGATCTGGGCTTGTTCCATTTTCCATTCTCTTTTGGAATGCTGATAATTCATGATGTGAGACACCTTCACATGAACTCACTACAGGTGAGAAAGACGCTGTCAAGTCTTCAGCGGCTTGATCATACTTTTAGTGTTTCTCCTGTGCTGCATTGTCTTCCATCCTTAAAATGTAATAGGAGGCGTCAGCATTAATGCCACGAAATGGATATCATATAATAAAATCATCCTATCAATGATTTTACATACTACAAACGAGTTTAGCGTCCCCGAATCGATATTTCGTGTTGTACGATCCGTGGCCCAGCATGCTATATAACATAAAGAAAACAAGCATTGTGAGAATCATTAGATATCAAACAAGAGAAAATTAAAGGCTATAGAATGTTCATGTTTTTACAATTTTAGACGCAGTCTTCAAATTGTAACATGAGGAGGGGGGCAAAGCCTCCAGCCGAGATCCAAACCGCCCAGTTTTTGCAGTTTTGGTTTCAGGTAGTTCTGAAACAGATTTGTTTTTGCAGGTTCGATTTTTTACTAGTTAAGTGTCTTCTACTTCACCCTCAGAGCAGAACTTTGAGGCACATGCTAGATAGAAATTCAAGCCCGTGTGGAAATGTGAAATTGCTGACGTTAACGTTATTTTAGGCTAACTTAGACAACATTATATAGTATTATTACGGGTTGGGTTGGTTAGCCAAGGTCTAGTTTCTCATGAATTTCATTGTTGTTGAACCTTTAATTTCGTCGCATTTTGTCACTCGCTACAATTAATTATACATGTTACAACAAGCAAGTGAGGTAGGTATACTGCCTCCCAACTCGGAAGTAATTTTGTTGGAAAGAAAATTCAATATTCTTCAATATCCGGTCGTGTGGTTTGAATTGTATTGAACGTTCGACTCGACGATCCCCTTGTACCTACCGGGTTGATGCACCAATGTGACAACCACTGGACCGGTAGTGGAGGATTACAGGTCGAAAAGGGAGTTAGGCCCCTGTTTTGCGGGATCCCTCTCAGCTATTCTACCACAATTCCGCCCGTGTTCTCTCCCCCTTTTGATTGGTCACTTGGGGATTCGGTGAGCGGAAACACAGACATCACAAATAATTTTGGAGTTTCACTAACGTCCTTTCTACCCATTCGGAAAAAGCATACGGAATTTTCACAATTTGAAAGCCCAATAAGTTTTCACTAAACAACCAAAAGATTAAAGCGCTTAAAACATCCGCCTATTTTCGGAGTAGCTTCAACTTTTCCAACTAAATGGGAAAACGTGTTTCTTTTGCAGCTAGATGAATAAGGGGATGGTCTATTTTGTATCCATTTTTACTGAGTCCATTTTGAGTGTATTAATTCTTCATGCAGATGAAGTCTTGAAAATCATAAACCTCTACTCAGAAGAGGATGATCAGCTTCTGGTAGTACTACTGCGAACAGATATTTCTGTACTCATTTTTCCGGCTTGACAGCCTAATATGCATCTCTATTAAATCTTATTTTGTCTAAGAGTACCTAAATAATTTCACTGTGTTTACATGCCTATAATTTACGTTCCCAATTATTGTTCTACTTTGAGGAGTGTTCCTCAAAAGAAGAACCGCTATGGTTCCCATAATCCTCAGCTTTCCGAATCTTCTCTTACAAGATGTCTGAAACGGGTTCTTTGACGCATTTCCCCCACATAAAGGTCATGGCCTTCTAGAAAAAATCCCATGTCTCAATGTGCCTTCGAGAGACCAGTTCATCGATTGCTCAGCCAAGAGCCAACGGAAAGAAGTTAGGTAGCTTACTACCGTTTTGCACCTTACTACTAATACGTTACGAAATTCTGATGGATGGAGGTCATCATTGTATTTTCGAAGTATCACCGACATTAACTCTAAGTACTGTGACCCAGATACCTGAAATACTGATCGTCCAACAGCCCTTTTATAATCGTCAGGCATCGTTTCGTGCCATTTCCAATTTCCTATCTTCTGGTTATCTTTGCTCCTAAAAAATCTGAGCGTCACAATGATGATTTTCCATGGAGATCTCGTTAACTAAGTTTCTAGTTCTGCTAGGCGTGATAAACTAGTATATACAGAAGCTTATCGACACGGAAATATAATGAACCTTTAGGTCATAATTTGCAACGTTTTCAAGTACCAAAAGTGGGTTTCTCATTAATTTGCTTAAAAAGCGGCCTTAATTTACGAATGTGTTAGTGCAAAATCGGTACCTATACGGAAAAATATCATTATTACATATTGTGATCTATCGGGGCGTAACTAACAACATTTCATTATTAAACTTTTATTAAAATGCCCATCACCCAACATTAACCCACAGTATTAAGAAAATCTATAGTTTTGGAACCTCAAATTTCGAGTAATTTTTGTCAACCGAATAAATTCGTTGTATCTCCATTCATTGAAACTGTTTAATTTCAATGAACTTACTTTCCTTCGGTTTTTGTTCAGTTAGCTAATTTAAACCCATGAAAGTGGCGAGGAAACGGGAGCTGATTACACCGGGCCCCAATTTATGGGGTTCGCGAAAGTTAACTTTTCCCTTCTTAGCAAAGTGCAAGCAGCAAAAGATCTATATATCAAACTGATTTATATGCTTCGACACCGAGATTATCATCAACTTGATGCAAAAGTTCGGAAGAAGAGGGTGGAAGTTGTCTAAATTTACACTGTTACTCGAACATGCCCTTTCAAGAATATATTGAACTCAATAAAAGTAGATCCGGAGGACTCCATTTTGTATAATTTGCTACTTGGTTCGAGGGCCTGAAGTTGTTTTACGAATAATGATCCTAAATATGAACTTCCAACAATATACCATGACATATTCTAATTACGTGTTTATTTGACTCCGTTCTTAGGCTCATGGCACGTAGTCATCATGCGCGTACGTGTGGCTTGAATTTATGAAAGGTTTGAACACAACATACCATAATCCCTATTTGCAACAGCTCTAAGTTTCATTCAGGATTGATCAAGAATTTTAATTTCTTTCTTTCGCTAATAATGTGTTCGAGTATCAACTCACCTTTCGTGGTGGTTCTTCTTGAGAAATAGGGAAGGAAATTTTGATGAGTATTGAAATTCTGCTCCTTCCCGTTCATGTGTACTACCCATGGGTGTGGAAAACTTACTTTTTCCATTTTTAGATGGAAGTTGATTTAATCCTATGAAGTTTGTCATTAATTTCACTCTCCTACGATGAGTAGTGTTCTCAATACTATTTTTAAATACGGTTCGGCATAGCAAACCCCCTACCCCTTACTTGGGGGTGACTCTCTATGCACAGTGTGATTTTACCGTCGCACAGTAGGTAGTAAAAACGGGCAATCTAGGTGGACATTAATATAATGTCAACAGATCGGCAAATGTACTTTATCCTGCCATCAGGAGATTAGTCAACACTGCGATTAGTTTTACCCTGTTAGTGAATCGTGCTGATATTTTATTTTTGGGCCTCCTTATTGGAGGTAAATAGAACATATTTATCCAGTAATTAGGTTCTGGAACGTGTTCAATTTTCTGGTAGGCTGACTGCAAATTGTCCTCTAAATGATCAAACTTGATGGGAAAAACAATAGATCATGGATATGTCTAGTACCTACTGCTTACAAGTACCTCTACCATGTAGTGCCTTCTTTTCACATTATTAGTTCATTATGGTTACTTAACAATATAAGTTTACAACTTAGCGTAATAAATCAGCTTTCCTTGACTCTACAAAAAATTAGGGATCATGAGATGTTGTGATAAAATTAGAGCATTCTAGTAGCGAACGATTTTCCTGCTATGAAACCTGCAGGTGTTTCACTTCGCTAGTAACGCATTGGTTGAACGTGAAAATCAATAGAAAATTTCCCCCTGCGAAATACATGTTTTGTGTCTCAATTAACTTAGCTCAGTCAGAAAAGATCCAATCAATTCAATCGTCTCAGTTTTCCAGAGTCTCCATATCTAATTTCCTAGGATGAATAGGAGAGAATTTAGCAAACTCGACTCCTCAACTTCTTAGGATGAGCAGGAGAGATTTTAGCTCACTCAGCTGATTAGGAAAGCCAATAATTGCAACCGTCTCTTAGTGTCTCAGAGAGCATCCCTATCAAATTTCAACTTCCTAGAGGTAACAGGAGATAAATTTGCTCATCCAGATGATTGGGAAAGAGCCAATAATTTCAATCGTCTCCTAGTGTCTTAGAGAGTCTCCCTAAGTATAAATATAAGTAAGTATAAAATGCTAAGTCCCGAGTCGCTGGAGTTCCGAAGGAGAAACGTAAGAAAAAAGGGCAGGAGAGACGTTAACAGCTGCCATTCCCTCTGACAACAGACCATTGCAGTACGAAGATCACCTTGAAACAGTCACGAGGGTGCTCAAAGAAGAAAGGCATCATCGAGAAGAAAATTTGAGTCGTCAAAGTGACACCATAATACGGCAATTAAATCCTGCCAAACAGAAAGTTATGAAAAGGGTCGAAGGATCTTCTCAGTGGCTGACAGTGCTCCCAAAAGCAAGTGACGGCTTCGACCTGTCTCCAACCCAGTTTAGAGATGCCCTTGCTTTGAGGTATGCCTTTACACCCCTGAACTTACCCAACAATTGCGATGGTTGCGGGGCTACCTTTGAAGTATCGCACGCCTTGAACTGCAAAAAAAAGGGGGGGGGGGGCTAGTAAAAAGGGACCATGATGAAGTTATAGATGCAGTGACAGGCTTGGCAGAGCTGGCGTGGGGGGGGAGCGACAGTGGAACCAGTGATTAAAGAAACCGAAGGCGGAAGCCCTGCTTTAGTGGCTGACATCAAGGTCATGGGGGTTTGGGAGCGAGGGAGGCCGGCGTTTTTTGATAACCGCATAGTGAATGCTGACGCTGCCTCTTATCGCTCTCAAGAATGGTTACAAACAGCCAACATAGCAGCCCAAGCAAAACACGCCAAGTACGACCGAGCAGCTGAAGAAGTTCGAGGTTCCTTTACACCATTGGTTTGTTCGTGAGACGGAAGCCTTGCACCGGGGATTAGACACTTTTCTGAGAAGAACAGCTCACGCTCTTTCAGAGAAATGGAGTCGTCCTTACTCGTGCGTTGTAGGATGGGTGAGAGTGACAACACAATTTGCCATAGCAAGGGCGGTGTCACTTCGTATAAGAGGAGCCAGAAGAACTATAAGGTCACTCGGAAGGGAAGATGGAGCGGCTCTTCCAGCATTGATCAGTTGCTAAAACAGTTGGTTTCCCATCTGAATTATTCAGGATATTTACATTGCTTCCCAACTTTCTCAAGTGTGTCACCCTATAGATATTCACGAGAAACATGGGTTATGATTCAATCCTTTCTCAAGAAGGGATACTTCTGCCGGATAAAATGTGACATCGGACAGGTTCTCGACTTTTTTGAAATGGGTGAGACCTTGTTGGTGGAGCTGGAGTCTTAGGGACTGGCTTTTTGGTCTTCAAAAGTTGTAATTTATCTTGCAGAATCTTCTTTTTCGCCAATCCTGTCTTCCATGCGGCTTCGACTGCATACTGCTCGATAAGTTCCCATTCACAGGAGGTGTAGCGGGCGGTGAATTCTTGAAACATATAGTAGAGTTTTCTCCCGGGCAATATCACGACCATGTTGGACTATATTATGTTACATTGTTTTGAAAATTAAGGACTTTGAGGGAATATAAATTGCTAACTAAGTACCAATTTTATGGCAAAAACTCGTTCTAAATAATATTCTGCGATTCAAAACGTGATTTTGGATTTTTAACTTGTTGCAATTTTCATCGATTTTTTCAACGAAAATTTCAGAAAATGCAAACGAATTATTTAAATAAAATCACAGAGACTCATGGGAAAAAAAAAAAAAAAAAAACGCCATTTTCCTGTAAATCACATCTAATTTTAATTTCTGCAATTAAAAAAGTGTGCAAGTTCCTCGTTGTACTCCTTACAAAAAAATGTTTCCACGTATCAAGGATATTCTGCAACGAAACTGAAAAATCATAGAATGAAAACTACTTCTAGTAGGATAGTGCAGTGGGTGTCAAATTTCGAAAGATGTAATCTAATCTCTTTCAGAGAAAATATAAAATGAACAGAGTAACGCTAATTTTCCAAAAGTTTACAAGCTAGTAAGGCCACTACTACGGAACTACCCTCTGTTCCGTGCTATACTTGCTGTACCTATCCATGCTACACTTGAAATTCTCCACAATGGCCAAATTTCAGTGAAAATCCCCGACTGCATATTTTCAGCTCAAAATTCCAAATAATTTGGGGGAAAACGCTGATAGGAAGAAAATTAAATTACGTCATTGATCGATGGAGCTGACGTACCCCTTCCCCATTAGGAAGATGAGGGTGAGGCCCATCATGTGACATCATTCAGCTTATTTTTCGCTGGTGTTATGGCCAATTCAAGTAAGTGGTTTTATACTTTTCATATAGCATCTTTGAGTTGATGCAATAAAATAAAACAGGTGCATTCACCTTGGAGATCATCATTGTTGAAAAATTCACTGAAAAATAAATGCAACACAATCTCACGTGCCCCGGTATGGTATAGCAAAAAGACCACCCTAGCTCTACGTCTCTCAAGATGAAGTATTTTTCTCATCACCCCCGAGATTTACTGCCCCTTACGCTCTCTTTCTCATCGCGCCACAAAGCGCCCTCGACCCTTGGAAACGCTCCTGTCAATTCCTGCGTATTTTCCTCCCCGGCCGAAGATAATTGAAGAAGATTCTTTCGGGCATTGTGTCCGTTGTAGAAGAATGAACAAAATGGAGGAAAAACCCCAACAGGAAGAAAAGCTTTTGGAAAGTGTGGAGCGGAAAAACACTTAAGGGGCGAAGATCATAAAATAAATACCGTCCACTACCCCTCGCTCCTTCTATCCAGTATTTATGAAGTTTCAGTATCTTGAACAGTACCGATAAAGGAAAAATCTCGATTGACTCGAGAGCCGTATTTACCACAGCTTTAGAGCTTACCAGTTGAAGAATGAACTACTATCTAACTTTGCGGTAGGTACTTGCTTAGTGTCCAGAAAATTAATAGTTTATTTTATATCCGATTTCCCGCATAGAGTGAATTTGAAATAACACGCAATGATCTTCAGGATAACTTGAATTAGGGTTTTTGATTGCGTTATTTTATAAAAGATTCATTGAAAGAAAAGGTAAAAATGGGTGGACTTCCTGAGTTAGGGTTTGCGAATTCAAACGTGTTTCAACTTCGTTCTAGGAGCCAAGAAGCGGATGGGTAATATTTTTTCGGTAGGCCTGCACCTTTTATTTATACAACTTATCATTAGACGCAGGTATGCATCTGACTATGCAGGTAGTTCGTTTTTTCCAGTACGAGTGGTAGTCCAGGAGCCAAGGCCGAAAATAAGTAATAATTTGAGGAGAATGTTTGAGATTAGATTTTGAAAATTTAGTCCTTTCTGAGTGAAAAAATCTTTGTCTGCCACCTCAAAGTCGGTGGAATACAAAATGACGGCCTCATAAAGATGAATTAATTTGCTCATTCAACAGTTTTTCTCATATAATTCCTAATCCGTACTTCCTACAGAAATTTTTATGCGTAGCAAAGTTGTAGAGCATGAAAAAAAAAAATATATATATATTCGATCCAAAAATGAATTATTTCTCAAAATAAGCAGATTGCAAACAATTGGAAATTTGGCTAATTTTGGGCAGGTCCTCATCGCCCTGTCTAGACTTTCGCCCTTCAAAATCACCTAGTGGCATTAATATTGGTCTGATTTCAGTCTGTTCAAGCTCATTCTACTCAAGATTAAATACTTTCCAAAGTTCATATCGAGCATATTTTAGCTCGGACATTTTCCCATTGACTTACAGCCGTACTTATTAATTTTATGTCATTTTACACATAAAGTTCGCAAAAATGGTCTTTTACTTTGTACTTGCTCGCTACGAACTGTGGAAAGTATTTAACCTAGAATCGAATGAGGTATGGCAGACATGAATCAGACCAATATTGAGGTCGCTAGGGGTTTTTGAAGGACAAAAGCCTTGGCGTCTTTAAAGGACCCCCTAAACGGTCAGTCTAGTTGATCAAAAGATTGTACGAGCAGATTGAAGCTCACTTCAATCTGTTCGTCAATCATGTCTTCAGTCGTTTGAATCAGTTTCGTCTAGCTGTTCGACACGTGAAGTGAGACGACTAGCACGTGTGACGACTGCAGCAGTGATCTGCTGAAACGATGGGTTCCAACCAGGATTTGGCCATGCTTTTACTGTCTGTAGCTGCCCTCCAGAAGAAAAAGGATCAAAAGAAAAAGAAGAGGAAAAGGCGCTGGTCAAAAGAGTGGTACAAAGTGAGACACCGTTTCAGTCATGAACATCTTCTCAGCATTCTGCGCGATACGGAGCCAGAGGATTACAAGAACTTTCTGAGAATGAACGATGAAAGTTTTGACAACCTGTTGGAGTTAGTACGACCGAAATTGAGAAAAAGAACACCGTTATGCGCGAAGCGATTCCTGCAAACCAGAGGTTATCAATCACATTATGTACTTATCTACAGGCATGGATTTGGAGGACATCGTTGGTGCCGAGCGCGTGACTGAGGGAAAGATCATTGTTCAAAACGATCCTAGTTTAGGGGGTCCTTAAACGGTCAGTATTTTGATCAAAAGTGGTTGATCTATCGACTGAGACAGCCAAGATTGAGCGTCTAGAAGTGCGTTTGATGATTGAGTCAGTGAATGACGAGATTGATGAAAAGTTTGATTCACGTCAATGACTGAAGAGGGGGTTTGAGCGTCTAGGAGCGTTTTGAACAATCTTTCCCTCAGTCACGCGCTCGGCACCAACGATGTCGGAACCCTCGTCGCTCTCGCCTTCCGTCAACTCCGCCTCCAACAAGGGTGAAACTCAATCAGATCGCGAATTCTGCAGTTTGCTGATTGAGTTATACCGCGATCAACCAGTGTTGTGTTATGCATTGCGCATAACGGTGTCCTTTTTCTCAATTTTTGGTCGTACTAACTCCAACAGGTTGTCAAAACTTTCATCGTTCATTCTCAGAAAGTTCTTGTAATCCTCTGGCTCCGTATCGCGCAGAATGCTGAGAAGATGTTCATGACTGAAACGGTGTCTCACTTTGTACCACTCTTCCACTCTTTTGACCACCGCCTTTTCCTCTTCTTTTTTTTTTTTTTTTTTTTTTTTGATCCTTTTTCTTCTGGAGGGCAGCTACAGACAGTAAAAGCATGGCCAAATCCTGGTTGGAACCCATTGTTTCAGCAGAACACTGCGGCAGTCACACTTCACAAGTCGAACAGCTAGACGAAACTGATTCAAACGACTGAAGACATGATTGACGAACAGATTGAAGTGAGCTTCAATCTATTCGTACAATCTTTTGATCAACCAGATTTTTTTTTTTTTTTTTTTTTTTTTTTTTTTTTTTTTTTTAGATTCTTTATTTCTTTTTCATAATACAAATACATAAAAATTGAAAATAAAAATGCTCTTTAAAAATAATACAGATTGCTTAAAAAAAATACAGAAACTTATCCCCTATGTGGGCATAGCCCGTGGCAGGGAGATGAGTCGTACCTCAGCTAGGAAAATAATAAATGTTCATTGTTACTTATTTAATACATGTTATAATACATGTTACTTATTTTAAAAAGAGAAGAAGAAACACGCTTCTTTTAAAAAGAATACAATAATATTGTTCCAGCTGCAATGGATCGGAGTGCAATGAAAACAAAACATGTACCCATCCAAGATAGAAAAATATAATAATGAAGTTTAAAAACAGAAGTATAGCAGAAATTATAACATGAGGAAGTGTGTTTTGAGTTTCTGACTATTTTTACAGTTTTTATTCAAAAGTGCCGATCTCAGGGTTTCTGGAAGAGCATTAAACCCACGTACACCTCGTGCTGGGTATGAGTTGTAACCAAGAGTAGTGCGAAAATATGGAATATTTTCATAGAGTTGCAAGAATGGAATCTGGGGTAAATTAAATGGTTAGGCGTGGAAAAACTTTTTTCTTTCAAGATCTGTTTGATGCAATGAAGCTCCATCAGCGAGGGAAATTTTTAAATATTCAAATGTTTAAATAAGGGTTCGGTACGTTCCAAAAACCTCTTCTTACTTATAATTCTTATTAGCTGTTTTTGGGTGGTGATAATGGGCAATAGGGTAGTGGTTTAAGTGGCACCCCATGCAGGAATACCGTACAAAAGCACTGATTGGACAAGAGCCAAGTAAAAAAATTTTAATAGAGGCAATGATAATATTTTATTTAATATAGCAAAGATGTAAATTAATTTTCTTAATCTTGTGTTGACCAGCGAAACTTGTTGCTCCCACTTAACCCGGCTATCAAACACAACCCCCAAATATTTCACCTCTGAAGCTCTTGTTATTTTTGGGCATGTTGCACGACATGTTGTATTACAATCAGCTCCATGTAATAGTACCTCCATGTCCTGCTGGCTCAGACATTGAAGATAGATGAAATGGTAGCCATAGGGTTTTGTTTAAATTTATGGTTCTTTTCCGTTAATTCACTACCATTATTGTTTTGGTCTGGGATTCCGTTAATTCACTACCAATCATGTTTGTACTTAAAGTAGGTATGGTTTTGGTTTTCATTAGGTAATTGTGTTATTAAATATGTAGTAAATACCTGGTATCGCACTCACTAGCAATTCGCAACATGTTCATGGCTACTGCTACCGCAACAATGACTGTCTGGACTGGCCGCCCGCCGCGCCGCGCTGCTCCTATCGCTAAGAGATAAGATAACAATTGCAGGAATCCTACACGGCTATGAAAACACAGAACACGTATTCTGATGTTTATGGAATAGTTTTGTATCGAATAGCTTATATTTCAATGGCAGTGAATTAACGGAAACCAAGAAGAATGTTTGGTAGTGAATTAACGAAAAAGAACCAAATTTATAGTTAATTTGTTATTAATAAACCACCGGTTAATTTGTTGTAAGCAGAGATTTGCAAAGTTAAATGTGGAGCTCCAGTTATCAGATGAACAATATATAATCGAGTCATCCGCAAAAAGAACTATTCCTCCTGGAATATTTAAAAGCCCTATTTCATTCATATAAATAATAAAATATAACGGCCCTAATACAGTTCCTTGAGGTATTCCATAGTTGGTTGTTTTTAAATATGAACTCTTCGTATCATTTAGTTTCATGTGATAAGACTGACCGATTAGGGGGTCCTTTAGAGACTGTCTGTTTATGATTATCAGAGAGGACTGACCCAAAATTAGCCCGATTTTTCATTGTTTGTAATTCGCTTATTTTGAGAGATAATTCAAAGTTTTGGGATCGAATCTATTTGTTTGTTATTCTCTACAACTTTGCTAAGTATAAAAATTTCTGTAGGATGTACGGCTTAGGAATTATTAGAAAAAAACTTTAAAATGGTCAAATTAAGCCATCTTTATGAGGCCGCCATTTTGTATTCTACCAGTTTTGAGATGGCAGACAAAGATTTTCTCTTTCAGAACGAACTAAATTTCAGAATCTAATCTCATAACTTCTCCTTGAATTACTACCTTTTTTCGGCCCTGGCTCCAGGACTATGAGGAGATTTGGGTAAAATAAAAATAAAAAACTTTTCCCTATTAATAGAAACCGTTGGTTTCAACGGTTGGAACGATACATTCGCATCGGGCACATACGAGTGGTACATACATCACCCGTATCTCCGATAAAATATTTCGACCTCCCACCACTTGCAGTACCACGACACCGCTAGTTTTATCGCCCCATCACAAATCACTCTGCAGAAAATAGTAGAAGGGAGGAAAAACAATCATATTAAACCAATATCAAATCTACTCGACCCAATGACCGAGAATTTCGGCTCGGGTGAAAACCAAAGATACCGCTACCCTAGCCTAAACAAATACGAATGATCGCGATGCTTTCGAGAAAAAAACTCCGGCCATAAATTTGTTGTTTTACCAATTAAAATCCGACCAGATACGGGATCTTGATTGATGCGGATAGGGAAAGGCGGGTAGGGTTCGGAATTTGTATCCCTCCCGAAAAAAAGAACGCAACCGCAGTCACATGAATTGGAATGTTTGAATCAAACACACTCACACACACAGCGTGAGAGGCTAATTGAGATGAATGTTTTCAGAGCGATACGGAAATAATACGCGAATGAAAAAGGTGGAAAATGAACTACCTCCTGTACAGGGCGTTATGAATGGGACGTTGAAGTGGAATTAGCAGGTTCAATGGTACGGACAAAATAATTGGGTGCGATTTTCGATCATTTGGGCGGAGGGAGGGAGGGACCTTTCATTTCCAATATTGTTGATTATTTAACCCTTTTCTTTACCCTAAAATGAATATCGCGATCCATATTCAACAATTTTTTTCCCCTCTGATGATTTTTTTGTTTATTATTCCAATTCCAAGGTTTCCTACTATGAGAAAAACATAGGATCATTTGATATGCCTTATTATTAATCAAATCAAATTATTAATATATAAATGTTCGAATGGGTATGTATCTTGGTGCATTTCACTCCAATATAATTTCATCTTTATAAACAATCAATCTTACAATCTGCTATACTTATAACCGTAAAATACCCCTTCAGTATCATCGCACTGCCTGAACTATTTAACCTAGAACCATGAAATTGGGAACGGAATTTCTTTTTTATTGTATAAGCATCCGCTAGGAATGTGTTTCTACATGGATGGTATAAAATTGAGTAGTAGGTACCAACTGGTAAGCAGTAGGTACTAGACATATCCATGATCTTTTGTTTTTCCCATCAAGGGAGAAATTAAAATGCTTGATTTACACTTTAAAAATTTTTGCGAAACTCCCATAAGAAGAAGTGAATTTCCGAGAAAATCCAGTCAGAGACTGAGAGGAACAGATAGACGTAGATGATACGAGACGTAACTGAAAGCTAGCCATGCATCCAGGGAAGCCCATGATAAAAGAAAGTGAGGTGGGTGATGGAGTCATCAAACAGAAGAAGTTAAATTTTTCAAAATATTTCTAATTCGAAATTTCCCAAAACTCTTTCATATTTTGATTCATCATTTTCAATAATGAACCTTTGTGATCGACCAAGAAAAACGCAGTAAATTATTACAAAATGGTTAATTATTTCTGTGTTAGATAGCCCTTCTACGAGGATCATTGGTCTATAATGATTGAACCCCGTATGTAATATATGATCAGAACATGACGCATCGTGCCTCCAAGAAGAAACAAACCTATTGTGATCCGGTCAAGGAACAAAACCAAATCGCAACATTGTAAACACGTGGAATCGAACTTATAACGTTTAATTTTTTAGAAAAAATAAAATTCCAGGGGGGAGGGAGGGGGTGTAGTGTATATACCAGACCCGTGGATCCTTATCTATGTGTACTTTGGCCTAGTGGGCTTAGCCCCCATCCGGGCCACCCTGTATACATATAAGGCCAGGAGAAATCACTCCATATCCATCAACTAAGAGTTCTCTGTTTTACCTGCATCCTGCTGTCACAATTATGTTATTTGGTTTTGAAATATGAACACTTTAAGTGCAAAGAAATTGTTAACCAACAATTTTATGCCAAATAAACTCGTTCTAAATTATACTTTTACGATTCAATACATAGGTTTTGGATGTTTCAGCGAGAGTTAATGAGAGTATACATGAGAGTTAATTAGTTCCACTCTCCAGCAAGTACCGAGTATAGTGTGATACGTTTTGAAAATGTAATCTGAGGAAAACAAGATTATTACAACGAAGGGAGTAAATATTTCGAGCTGGGATGGTAAAAATGTTTGAGTTCTTTCGGAGGTATCGTGTTTGTGTAATACTCTTGACAAAAATATGTTACCACTCTTCCCCTACCAAGGACAGATGTCACTAAGGACCGGCCAAAGGAAGTACATTTCAACCCTCGTGTGTGTGTGTGTGAGATGGGAGCTAGCTCCCTCTCTCGGTTCGAGCTCTATAAGCTCGCTTTCCTTACGCCGTTCACCCCCTGGCGCAATATATGTAAACATATTTCATTTTCAGAGACTAAACATCACGGAGAGGTTCTCCAGGGGGTTCGGGCATAAGGTTATGACCTTCTCTAGCTGTTTAGAAGTTTTTATTCGTATCACCCGGGGGCACGAGGGCGGCGTAGACAGGGAAGTTTCGGTTAACTGCTGAACTCGGTGTATGGTGGGGTTTGTCAATAAAACCCGAATGAAAAACTGGAAAAATTCTTATTGGATTTCAAACTCTGTAAGACAACAAACTTATCTAGAGAAATGACAATAAATATAAACCCTAGAGATAGAGTCTGGAAAGTAGATTCTCCTTATTTCGAACTCAATTGCTAGTTAAATCGCCCGGCGTAGAGTGACGGAAAAAATAAATTAAAAAATAGAATACATCTCAATAATCTGAATCGCTTAGTGCATGCGTAGAAGCTAATAATAATCCTTCCACGGTGAAAGTCGTATCGTATGATGTAAGGTACCACTGAATAACCGAAAAGTAAATTAAATTGGATGAATATTATTGATTATCGAGTGTCAGGAGTTATTTTTGAGGTTGGGATCCGCAGCCAAACAAACATACTCGTATATTTACGTAGGCAAGACGATTCGAGAACCAATACAGATTCATCAATCTTACAAAAACTTTATTTTCATCAAGGAGTAATTTTTCATGAATCGAGTTGTCAAAAATACCACAAATGATTTGAGATCTTAAAATGAGGGAAGCGGTCGATTTCTTACAACCACTGGTAAACTCACAAATAGAGGATAGCTGTCATAGTTCACATTTTTTCTGTTGTGCATTGTATGAATGCTTCTAGATCCATAATTTATTCGGAAAATCATGTTTATGATTGGGGATGTAGGTATTAGTCGACCGCATGGTATTTTTGAAAAGAGTTACTAAAAATATCTAAATGCCAAATGTTGGTTTTCAAGTAAGATTAGCTGTTTATTCGTTAGGTATATTACTCTGTAAATTCATGGCTATGTTAAAAAAAGAAATATGTATAGTAAACATTATCCAAGTACTATTAGTAATAAAAAATACGTTGCCTTGATTTGCGATAACTAGAAATACTTATCAGTAACTACCAAATGCAAATAACCTTTCTTATAAGAAATAAATTTTTGAACTCCTTCAGAGAGTAATATCTAAATAACAGGTTCCTGGAACGAATAAATACGGGTACCTACATCCAAAGTAGTTCAGAGATGGAGCATAACAGTCTACCGTAAAGATAAATAATCTACAGGAGTGGTAGAGGGAAGGGATGGCGGAGTGCAAAGTGGTAACATGCCAAAAGAAATATGGCCTAGCCCCATTAGCTTATTAGTTAGGTGGCTTGCCGTGGTCCTGAAATAACTTGGCTATATAAATTCCGTTGGTTTTTTTTCCGGTAGAGTACATTAGTTTTTATGACTACCCTCGGAAGTTGTTAAAAATTGTTGCACTTCTCGTTGTCTAAACAATTTTACTCATTCTTAGAAATGAAATAAATGGAATAAAACTCGTCACTGATAAATAAAATCTGTCTATTTTGTCTCGTATTATTTGGTTGTAGCGCAATAGCACATAGTTTTCACATATATATAATATGATTGTATAGGTTATTGAAATGTATTGCTGGGGAAATTTCGAGTACATAGATTTGTAAGTTGTAATGCACCAACAAAGAGAAAATGAAATAAGTTTTTTTTTTTTTTTTTTGGTATTCATCTGTGAATCAGAGTGTTTATGAAATGTTGAGTTTGTGTGTGAGAATCGGTGGTTGATCCTACATGCTAGGAATTTCATAGAGGTCTACTCAGAGCCAACCAGAAGAGTAGCTGACTATTTCATTTCATGGAACATGTCAAACCAGCACCCTTCACAGATATCCTCAGCAAAATGATACTATTTGATCTCAGCATGTTCGATGGGTACTTATTGCACAGTTGAAGCGATTCTAGAGTTCCTCAGTACCATACTCTACAATAAGAGCAGAAACTGTGGACAACTCCTCCGTAACCATCAATTAAATTTTAAGAACTATGCATGAGCCCACTGAATTACCTTCTTTGTCCAGCACTTGATTGAACAGTGGCTTGTACCGGAAAAAACATATGACAAATCAACACAGGAAATAACAACTCAAAACTTGGCGAAAAACACCTTTCTGTCCTTGAATTGGTTTTTTTATTTTGAACTCGGGTGATGGGTATTTAGTGGAATAATGAGAAAAAAGATTCGCGTGCAACTCAGCACACCCTATGGCCAGAGTGGAATAATATAGCCGTATAGAGCGGTATAAATATATAATCCAGCCAAGTGCACATTTACCATGAAACCACTTGACGATGAAAATATCTAGATATCGATACATCCAGCTGAACTATTTTTCTAGATACCAGTTTGTATCATGTTGTATCTTAAAGCTGCACACGAAGGTAGTGTTTTGCACAAACTTGTAGCTTTGTTAAAAGGAAAAAAAAAATATCCTAATGGTATTTTGGATTTC
This sequence comes from Adelphocoris suturalis, assembly GCA_030762985.1. Taxonomy (NCBI): domain Eukaryota; kingdom Metazoa; phylum Arthropoda; class Insecta; order Hemiptera; family Miridae; genus Adelphocoris; species Adelphocoris suturalis. Next base: position 13,804,715 of record CM061050.1, read on the forward strand.
AATACCCATCGATGCACAGGTTGGACACCATATGCCCCATAATATAGACAGCTGCTGTAGGATCCAATGACCATTCGAATGCTACCTTGGGTACCAACTAAAAATTAAGAGCTACGAGACGATTAATGTAAATGACAGTCCTTATTCTCAACCACAATCAATTAGGTATTATTTCCTTGCTTTGGAGTCAATCAGATGCAGAAAAGAAGTTTGTTGATATTGATTTTCGATTGAAAAAATTATACTACCACATACAAAAACAACAGCTTTCTATGTATTAAGAACAAAGTCTTTCAAGAATCTGCTGTAATCTATTTCAAGCATTGCCTCTATCAGGGTTTCATGAAGATTGCGAAGAGAAAATGTGAAAATTGTCGGAAACCATCCGCATACAAACAAAACACTTACGAGTAGATTGATAAAATTCGGGTAGGTTGATTTGATTTTGTTTGGTAGAGTTAGTTTTTGAGACAATATTTTCATCAACCTGAAGTTGTCTACAGTAGTTCTTGTGTTCTTATGACTGTTATGATTATCCAGTTGTGTCATGCGTTTAGGTACTTGTTTGATAGAAAAATCTTTAACTGTACTGCTTAACAAAAATATTAGAGTTCCTAGTAGATCCGTCAGTTTCAATACGGCGTGAGGTATTGAGAAACATTTACCGCACCTTAAAGTCACGTCAAGTCCTTAACGGATCTAGTGGTAACGCTGGATCCAAGGATGGAGGAAATTATCCCCTGGAGGTTATTTGAGTCCATGGAAGGAGTTTATTTTAGACGATTACGTTTTTTCCGGATTGCGATCCGTTAACGTATCTGATCGGAAGGATGCGTCACCGTAACTCATTGCGTCAGAGTTTCGGCGCCGGATTGTCGATACCGCACGACGTATTGTGTTTTACGGATCCACTAGAAACTCTCTATTATCCAATCCAATCATATCCAAACGTATTATTCCAGGTGTTACATATGTTACTCTACTCTAATTAGCAATAATTTTGTAGAACCTTAGGCGCCAGGAAATTTCTGAAAATATTAAGAACTATAATTGTTAGTGATTTTTTGACATGGATATGTCATAAATGTATTTCACGAAAAAAAAAAAAAAAAAAAAAAAAAAAAAAATGTAACGCGATACCAACAAACAAATTTGGTAACTATACAGCAACAATGAAGCGGCACTCTTCGGTTGCTGTGTGAAACACGACACTACTTTCCTTACACAATGCTAAGCAATATCTTGCTATAAAAGATTAATGTCAGCACCTTCACGCTCAAACACGTGGACGGATTCAAACGGGTTTTTTTGCGAAGTTGTGTCTCCCTTGTGTGTGTTATGTCTCCCTTCTGCGACCTATTCTAGAATTTTCCCCAACAGTATGGCTGCCAATTTATAGTACTGCTAAGGGGCAAATAGAGCGCATCCAGCGTAAATTCCTGAGATATCTGTCCTTTAAGGCAGGTCACGACTGGGAAGATTTCCATTATGACGGATCTTTGGTCGAGTTCTGCCTCTCAACACTGGAGCAACGGAGAACGGAGGCTGACATGCTCTTCCTGTTTAAACTCGTACGCAGCAGGATCGACTGCCCGCACCTGCTGTCCTTGCTAAATTTCAACGCCCCTCAGTACGCGACCAGATCTTCGCAAACTTTTTACATCCGCACATCTTCTACGAACTACTTGAGAAATGACCCGATGCGGAGAATCCAAGAGACGTTCAACCGGCTATCTTACCCAGACATCCTCGCTACGGACATCTTCAGTTCATCTGAGGGAGAATTTAGGTCAGGCATTAGAAGATGCATATCCATGGCCCAAGCCTAGAGTGTCGGCAATATTGTTTTTGTATTCGCGAGTTTGCCAAATAGAACTGTGATCAGATCACTGCAGGATTTTCCTTCTGTTTTTGTTATATATTATCTACTAACCTTCTTATTGTTATTGAAATTGGGCGTAGCCCGTGTTATTTTCTAAATAAATAAATAAATAAAATAAATAAATAAGGTATCGGGATGGCTCGGGGAAGGTTTTTTCATGAGAAAATTTTTAAAAAACGTCCAACCTGATCAGCTGACTTAGCTAAATTCTCTCCTATTCGCCCTAGGAGTTTGAAATTTGATTGGGTGAATCACTGGGACGTCGAGAAACGAATAAAATGATTGACTCTTTCTTGATCAGCTGAGTGACCTAAATTCGCTCCTTTTCACCCTAGGAATGTGAAATTTGACAGGGAGCTCCTCTAGGACATTAAGAGACGAATGCTATGACGGGTTCCAACCAGATCAGCTGGCTTAGCTTAATTCTTTCCTTTTTACCCTGAGAATTTGAAATTTGATAGGGTGCCTCTCTGCTACATAGAGAAACACTGGAATATTTCCTGATCAGCCAAGTGAGCTAAATGCTCTCCTGTTCACCCTAGGCCATAGGTAAAAATTACTCGCACAAGTTGGTCCGTGCCATTCACGGGTTACCTTCTCGGCAATCCGATTGCTTGGTTTCTAGGGATTGCTGAACAACTTGACTTCGACTGTTCAGGCTAAAAACCTGATATTGGCAGACGAAAAAGACGCGATGTTCTAGCAACTGTCTGCTCAAAGAAACAAAGAGTTGAGCTGCCTGTACTTACGGCGTCATCGTACGACTCAAGTGAAAACTGTGAACGTTTTGCGCAAGTAGGTAAGCCTGAAAGGAAATGCGTGTTTTGTGCAGCTATGATGTGGAAGGATGAACCAAAAGGAGTTTGTTGCCTTTCATTGGATTGGATTGGTGGCATTCTAAACAAGAGTGGTTTTAAACAATGTAGGTCGTGTTTAATGTATTCATGCTTGGTTAGAAATTTGTTCTTCTCTAAAAATAATGATACCGAGTATATACTTGAATATTATTTGTCTATTTAGGACCACAGAATTCGTGGCCTGACCTGATTTTTATTTCTTGTTCAATTGTTTGTAATCATGTTGTACCATTTCATGTGAAAATACTCTACCCCATATTGAATTAATTAAAATTCTCATATTTATCTAATCTAATCTAAAGACACTAAAAATACCAAAATAATAAACTTTTTGGGACTAAAGTATCTCCTTTTATATACTTATCATGTTCCGGTCCCATAATATTAGCAGAATGCGTCGGTATGAAAGAATTCTTAAGGATTGCTGCTGATAACAGAGAAGGGCACATTCGTAATCTTGAATACGAATACGAAATTATTCACAATAAACCTGTTAATACGAGTATATTCATTTTCACATATTTATATGAATACAAATACCTGCGTATTCATATTTACGTATTTGAATACACTTTTATTCACACAACTGAATACGAGTGCAGTAATTACTTGTGTTCGTATTTGTGAATATGAATGCACATTGAATGAATATGAAATATTTGAATATGAATGCAGGCATATTCGTATTCAGTTGTGTAAATACAGGTGTATTCATACACACGAATACGAATAAAAATGTATTCGTATCCAATTGAATACTCATATTCAATAAGGGTGTATTCGCACAAGTGAATACGAATATATTCGTATTCGTATTCACAGAATAGGTTTTCTGTGAATATATTCGTATCCGTATTAATGATTACAATATGCCCATCTCTGGCTAATAAATTGATTTGAACTTCGTAATTTGACATCAAACATAAAATAGCATGCGATCAATTACTACCTAACTAAAATGGGAGTGCAATTTTTTACACTGATTTCTATCACATATTTCCGCTTCCGTTATTTTCATTTCCTACATGAGATGCAAGATCTTTGAACCCTCAGTCGTGTCAGTTTTGTTTACATAGAACGAATGTTACAGCCGTGTTGGTGTATCTCGTGGGAACTACTCCAGTTAAAATAGTGTTTTATTGGTGGCGAAGTGTAAGGCGAAAAAAACCTACATACTGTCTCCGGGGGTGGGACGAGCCAAGCGCGCGATGTGAATAACAGAAAAGGGGGTTGTAAGCGCTCCACGAGCCAACCCGTACCGTTGCGCTCACCGTAATATGCCTTGCCACAAAATGTCATCCTCCCTACGGAGATATATTGCCGAGGATATTTTACCTCGTGATTGTTTCCATCTTTCCATACCGCCTTTTTATCTTAAGACCACCCCCTCTTCTCGCCAGGGAACAAGGCTTGAATGAGTAGGTGAACCGTTAGAAGAATATCAGTTTTTTTACCCCTCTTTCCTACACCGTGATTAGGTCCATAAATTCTCCTTGCTCTTGCCATTGCTATTCTCTACATTGGTTAAGGAATCTTCCTGTTCCAGCACTCTTCCCCAACTATACGTGAGGTAATTCCGCAAAGCGCTATGACGATCTGTCATACTCCAGAAGGTTCATATATCGTCTCCACGTTCTCCAGAGTCTTCTTGATTAAGTTTTGGGGAAACCAATAAATTTTTATCCTCCCTCGAGACGGCGATTGTCCAAACGTAAACGTGGAAAATAATCAATTGCCAAATCTCAGTGTTGACCATAATTTTATTTCACAATTTGTACTTATTTTGCCTATGTTGGTGATATGTAAGTTGTACACTGATTAATGAACTTGAACTGCCACACTCCCGATACAAGCCGTCCAAACCGTTGACATCTGATTCCAATTTTCCTTGAAGAAATTGCACTAATACTGGTCAAGTACAGACGGGTTAATACTTATAAGGATCATTGACGGGTTAATGACGGAATAATTCTAGAATACGACGCAAAGCTCGTCAGTGGCAGTGGATTCTCCTTGTTTTCCAAAAACCAGAATAAATAGCTGAATTCTGATAGCTTCGAAAGAAATTATTAAGCACAGATTTGAGTCAATGCTTAATGATAGCAAGTACAGTTTGTACAAAAGTCTCTTTTAGTGGATCTTTGAAGAAAATGAAGCTATTGCAATGGCTCCGAAAATTTTAAAACCAAAATTTTTGAAAAATTTCTTCATTAAAATCCATTCGACAATGACTTTCCTTTCTAATTTGTTCCACCAGTGTACAAATAATATGCAATAAGGGTTCTGGTTCGCAAAACCACGCTGCTGGAACATTCCTCATCAAAGCCCTTGACCCAGTTTCTTTCAATGACCAAGGCACTACATTGACTCTGATGAAAGATTTCGCGTTTTACAAATAATTCCTCCTTCCTTCCTTTTATGGATAAAGACAGTTATCTAGCCGCAAAAGGTATTTTTGGCTTGATTCCACGGATGCAAGCATCCTCAAATTCTTGGTTGGCTGGCTGCACTCGCCTAGTGCAAGTAAGCCGTGCTGCGCAACGTGTCCTCAAATATCTTCACGATGGTATTTCAAATTTCTCCAACGCCCAATAAATGAGGTTTTATATTTTTCTTTCCCTTCCCTTCATAAACCACCGACTCCTGATCTCTGGATGGCCCAAATGGATGAATAGAGCAAGCCAACTTCTGTTCCATAACCAGTATCACTAACGGTTTTTTCAAAGTGGCGAATTATCATTTTATCTTCTTGAATTCTTCATTCTTCATAAGTTACCTTCTTAGCATATTGCAATTGAAATGAATCATTCCTACACTCAAAATTTTGTTGATGAATTGAAGATTTTATTAACGTTGAGGGAATACTGTTTAGTAAAAAAAAAAATCTGAAGCTGATATAGGAATGTCTTATTGTACGAGGATGCAATGAAGTTCATTATAATTAGAAGATCATAAATTTCGATAATCAGAATAAACTTCCAGATGTTGGTACGTTCATTGGGGAGGGCATGGGATTGATTTCCAACTAAACACCTGAGTCAACGTAGCGAGCCTGAAAGGGGTCAAAAATAGGAAGGGGACGTATTGTGACCGGAAAATCACGCCTGCCTACATCCCATTGTTGGTTTTTTGCAGTCGTCGCACTTCCGATGGTGGTTCTGGCGGAAAAGGAATCAAAACCCGGTGACCATCCACGGGAAAGGGTGACCTCACAATAGTGCATTGTCAAAGGCGAGGAGAACACGGATTCAGCGTGTTCTAGTGGCGGTTTAGTCGCTGAGCTTCGAAAACGGAATGCGATGCGGGGGCTGACCTGGATAAACTTTCTTTGTCAGTACCGCTCCCGCCGGAGAAGTTTTAAACGGCAAAATGCGTAAGCGAATTGCAAACTCTTGTTAGAGGGTCAATTGGTTGGACCACTTATGGAAGCAAATATTCCCTGAAACAACTAATCAACAATGGATACTTTAAAGCTACTTATTTATTTCGGGTTAAGGCCTGTTTTTCTAGCGACAGGTTTTTTTCGCCGTTGACAACATGATACGACGGGCGTTCAACGTCGACCTCTGATTCCCTTGAATTTAGTTAGGGTGTTTTCCAAGAGAGCGCATCACGTCAGCGTAGAACGTGTTGCGTTGACGCGACTGGCCCGACTGCTCGAGGAGGAGTCAACTGCGCAGTACGCTAGCATTCCGGTGTTTGTGTTGCTCCAATTTTCGATTTCCGAGGTTTTCAAGATGTCCCAAAGCGGGACACCTTCTTGGGACACCCCAAACCTTTCTCTGGTCAGTCTGAAGTATCTTTGGAATTTCTCTTCATAGTCAAGCAAATGATTTTTGACTAAAACGCTGAACATTCCTTAATTTCTGCGATTTGAGAATACATCACTCACACGTTTCCTTACTCTGGCATATTTTGTTAATATGAACTCTTCTTCTATCACCCCTCTATCATCTATCATTTCTTTAATTATCAATGCAGTCATTACATTTGTCTTTCTCATCATGTTCTCCATTTCAGCAGTAGGTGAATGTTTTCACACACACAAACACGTGCTACCTTCAACACAATTCAACGCCAACTGAACAGATAAAACACGCCGCTAGGAAAACACTTTTACGCTGCGTAATATACTTCACGCTCCTGCCGACGTTTTTCAGGCAAATTCGGTTCCTGCTGCGCAAAAAACCTGTCGCTAGGAAAACAAGCCTTTAGGCGTCACTCCTGAGTAGGAAACGTACCGAAGATCATGGTCTTGCGTTTGTTGAGTTTCCTCATAGGGTAGCTTAAACTGATCAAATAATCTATTGATCAGTAATTTATTGATAGTAAATTTACCCTTCCCTACTGTGACACAAGGAGACACATCGAGTAAATGATTTTTAATGACGAAATAATCCCTCGTCGCCCCAAGGTAGAAGAAAAAGGAGGTTATCTGTTTTACCTGTATATCAATTACAAAGGTTCAATATTCAAAGTAATAAACCAATAAGACAAGTTGTGCCCAAGCATCATAAGGATTATACTGTTTTCCTCCATTTTAGATCCCTGATGAGGCCGGGAAGCGAAAGTACTTGGGTAATACACTTATGATGAGGAACAGCCGATTTTATTCTTGCTCACCTCAACCCCCCTCTCGCTCGATCTTAACAAATATAATGTATGTAAAAAAATAATAATGCATTCAATAAAGTAATTGTGACAATTTATCTGTTTCTCACAACTTCGATGAATAAAAAGCCAATAGTTGTTTGAAAACACATTTTAATGAATTAAAGTGTGTTTTCAAACAACCTTGTATGTCTGAAAAAGGATCAGTTGTTAATGTTAGTACTGCTTGCTGATACAATTTCTCTCTTCCTAGATTAACGGTTGGAAATCATTAACCGGATTGGAAACTACCCCATGTAAGCCCACTACTTATACGACCATCGTTATAATATTGCAACCGTTTTCGTCCAGTTCGTACTCGCTAACCAGATTACCTATTTGTATCGAGTACTGCATCAGTTTCAGGAAACTTCCATTTGACGGATTTTACAGGTCTGATGTGTCCTGATTTTCATACCGACAGCGATTTTTAAAGTGTAGACGTGTGAAATTTACGTTCGCGTTTGAACATATCGGATGAGTGCAGCTATGGTAATTCGAAGATTAATCTCTCAAAATCGAGTGAAAACATTGGAAAGCATTACCTGTATTAAAACGCCTTCATGGAAAATTGATTCTGAACATTTCGTTATAGGGATTGAGGGGGGAGCTTCATGTAGGATGAGTAGGGTAGTCAAGGTTTATATTAAATTTTATAAATATTCAAATTACGAGTAGGATTTAAGGCAATAATGTACACCTAATTTCATAGTTTACTATATTTAGTTTGTCTTAGGATAGAGTATGTGTAGATTATTTCAATGGGTGTAGATTAGATTTAAGTTCTTACTCTCTGCCCGCTGGCTGCGATTACTCGCAGAGGTGGTGGTAAATGTGTGGAGTATTAGGGAGCCAGCACCCAACAATACCTTTGGTCACCACTTGACGTTCACTGAGGGTTTGGCCACTTTCATTTGAACCTTCTTCGCAAGATAAAGTGGTAGTACATTGTGAGGTATTGTTTCCAGTCATTGCCTTGGGATACACCAGTGGATCCAAACTGGTAGTTAAATGGGTAGCGTCTCCCTTCCCCACGCACTCATAATGATTGAGAGCTGTGGGATTCCTCAGCGGTTGGCGCAGAAATACTTTTTGTATGTTTGTCGGGCTTACGAACATTTGGCCCTGATGGGTGGGGTATGCTGTTTGGCGCCTTATTCATAAATGGTACCACAAGGGATGGGTGTGGGGGACACACTATAGATGCACAGACTTTAGACAAAGCACCAACTGCCTGCCTCCTAATTGAGATTAGATTCGCAGGATCAATGGTTTCATTACCCCTCAACATGCTATCCGTACAGCAAAAATGGGGTAGAGATCCTGATAATGTTGATTTACAGGGGTGAATACCTTTCCACGGACCTTGGCGTTGGGAGTTTTGTGGTTATTTAAAAACTCGGGTACCAACGTAGGTTAACAGTACGGCATTAGTCAAGGAGACTGACTGTTTGAATAGTCTCCTCTCAGGAGGACTTTTCCAGGTTTTATCTGAGTGAGGTGGGACCACAAGGTACAAACCCTAAGGAATACTAAACATGACCTCTGGATTCCAGGAGGTGAGTTTGGATATATTCTATACATAATGATAAGAAAGGGAACTATAAACAGCAAATAGTGTAATTATCTTCATGACTACACTGCATATTCGTTATGAACAATAATATCATAAATTAATTAATTTTAATAATAACCTAAAAAAATGAGTCAGGATGCAAATGTTAGTAAGTGAAGTCACGTTTTGAGCTATTTTCATTGAAGTTTCGTTGTAATTCATTTTAGCAAATATGTTTCGTGTTTTCTCCTATTTTCTTGATTTAATTCCTAAAAGTCATGTGCTGGACATATTAAGGAGGAAATTTAATTTTCTACAACATTTCTATCTTACACATTTTTTTGTTCTGATCATAATAGTGTAAAATTAATGAAATTTGAGTATATTTTTCTGCATTATTTTGTGAATAATTTTTTCAATGTTCTAATTCATCGTTTATAAACTTCTTTTGATTAAAATTTGGCTAAAAAATAAAGATTTAAAAATTTTTACCCGTTTTTAGCCATTTTTAGTGATTTTTTAGTACATTTTTTGAAATTTAACCAATTTAATGTGATCAAAAACTGTTTGCCAACGAACTCATTCTTGATTTCACAAAAAAAAGTTTTCGAAAATGTTGATTTTGAAATTTTTGGAGCCATTTTCTATGAAAATTCGCTAAAAAGATAATTTTATGCTCAACCGACTTCTTTTACTTCCAGGGTCTGCTTGCTCTTATTGGGAGATAGTTTTTCTGTATTACTTATTACAGTGGTGTTGTATGTATTTATCAATTATCCTTTTTCGGAAATAAGTAAATTATTTTAATTTCATTTAATTTTCAGACAGATGAATAGGGTGTGAAGCAATTTGAAAGACGAAGAAATGTTCAGAGAGATTAAAAAAAAAAAAAAAACTATTTCACCGTAATATATTTCTATATCACATATAACTACTTAATAGTGTCGGAAGTGATTTGTCTACATGAGTGGTTTGTCTACATCGCTTTTATAAACGTGTTCGGCTAAATTTGAAGATGTTGGAATACCAAAACTTTACTTTTCATTCAATCACTGACAACACAACTGCCAGCTAAATAAATTGAGTAAATTGTGAGAACCCGAAATTCTCATCTATACCAATTTCATTCATATTTAATTTTAAGGTTTTGAGTTTTACAAGTTGAAGTGATCACTTGTACCCACCAAAATTATTTTATAATAGTTACCTGATATGCCATCGTATGTCCACCATGATTCCCAACTTAGCCCAATCACTCCTGCAAATAAATGAAACAATAAATTATACATTCAAAGTGAGGAAACAATAACGCTGCAAAACATGACAAAAAGTGTTGCGAATTAAAACTTGTAAGATTTAAGTATTATCGGAGAGTAAGATAGAACTTTAGAAACGAAAAGCCCGGCGACAAACGTCATACTGTAGACCTAGATAGGGTAGTACCTTAAGTTGCGGCAGGAGCACCACCGTTCAATTTTAGTACCAAATGTAAGGAAGACAAGGTTCGGCAATAATCACAACTACTTGTTTGGTAGTACCTACAGTCTTTGGCAACAAATATTTGAGAGTTTAGGTGACTTCAACTCAATGTCACCCGTTACCGTAGTCTTGAGGGAGCAAATGAAGATGCTAACCTAAATGGAACCGGGAGAACAGTTGCCTTAATTTTGATGTCACGTTAACGGTGGTTTGGCAACGCAACGTTTTCCCCCCAAGTTGTCCACTGGTTGATCAATCAATTTCTTCATTTCGATATGAAACGCCGATTTTCAATCCTGAATTCGAATTTCATGTTAGTTTCAGTACGAATACGGGCTAATTTCTCATTTTTAGTTTTCAATTCGTAAACAGGGTATGGATTTAACGCAAAGATAGTAACCCTCAAGTGTGGAACACCGCGGTTTAGTTGCGCGGTGTTCCACACATGGTTACTTCATGTTTTTGGGTTTTACGTTGGGTTCGAACAACAAGTATGAAAAAGTATTTATCTCTACGACAATGAGCCAGAATTTTACCTGACACAATCATCAGTGGAGGCAGCACTTCACGCAATGTTCACGAGAAAATAGTTGAGAGATCAGGCAAACTAAGAACAACACTGCGAAAAGTACTTAGTGGCTTAAAACTCAGTTTTCACATTTAAAATTTGTGAAATAATGATAGAAACAAGGCTCTAATCGACCAAATAGAGCCTGCGCGCAAAAGAACGGATTCTTTCGATCGAGTTGAAGGCTAGTGAAGCTAGACGGCGGTGGCGGACTTCAGATGGCACATTCGGTTTGTATAAGCGACTTGAAACGTAAAATAACCAAGTTTGAGGGGTGTTCAAAAACCTACCTGCTACATCAACATAATTATTTGGTAATGAGGCATTTGAAAAGAAAAACTATTATTATTTACTTCACCAGTATTCGAGTAATTCTGAGGTGTCCAGTAGTGTTACATTTACAAGAAGGTTAGGCTGGTGTCGTGTGCCTTTCCCCACACGGGTAACGTTAAATGAGCCATTCTAACGTACGACGTTGCTAACGTCTCCTCAAGGTCACGTACTCTTGGGTACGTTAGGGTCACGTTAAGCGTACTTTAGTGGTCACCAAAAACTCTCTATTACTGTTTCTGCCCTCTCGTTAGATGACATTATTTCAAAGAAGGCGGGATGCTTATTTGTTTTGATCGCCTGTAGGGAGCGCTAGTGCCCCCACTCCTTCATTTTTCTTCACTCCCATGAAAGACTTGTTACTGATCGTGCCTCTTGCCTTCTCGTAAAAGTATTTCAACAATTAATTTCAAATTAACTATAAAGTTCGTCATATTGAGTGACAAATATAGCCTCCTTCCCTACTGTCGTCTTCATAATCGTAAAGGAATTCAAATCGGCGAATGATTCGCAAGGTGGAAACTTGTCTCCGACCATCAACCTGTGGAAAGCTACCCCCGCCGGGGAAACGTTGTTGAAATAGGTGAGTGTCGGGACCTTCTTTATTCTTGCAATTAAGCCAATTTGCTGAATTCATATTTTTTCTAATTTAATTCAGTACGAACTCTTCCTATTGAACTGGATTCCCTTTCAACGCCTAAAGCGAAACTTTCTCAGTGGTTGTGACTGATACCTGTATTTTTTTTTTTTTTTTTTTCGGAAGTTACGCCACAGTTACCGTGCGCTCAAAGTAGGGAAAGAAGTTAGCTAGGAGTTGGAACTAGATGCGATGAGACTAGAGTGTATGATTGTTACGAGTCTTTGCTCTCACATCCCTGTATCTGTTTCTACCCGCCCCTAGACCGCCAAAGATCGGGGAAGTAATTAGGACAGACTCAAGTCAACGTCGTTTATTAAGGAAACCACAAAATACGTTACCTGATATTTTTTCATGGCAGTTTCGTTTTTTGAGTTTCGGCCAGGTTTTTATCGATTTCAACCACTGTGCGGCGGGCAGTGATCTCTGACCTCCGTGATCTGGCGATACATTTTGTACGACACAACATGGCATCACTACTGGCACACTCGAACCGATCCGTCGCGGCGGCTCATTCTTAACCGGGGCGGCAGCTGATCAAGTTGCACGAAATTACAAAATACCGAGCGATCCAGGCATTCTGAAGCAGTTTTGTAGTGAGCTTTTCTTAATATGGGTGATTTAACACTGGATCGCTTACTTGGATATCGCTTTGTACGTTGCATAGCGATGTCGCTGATCGCCGAGAGGATCGCACGACACACCTCGTTCTGTGTAGCCAAGTCATAAAGGTTGCATTGAAATCTTCGAATAATAACATCGACTCGAAGCAAACCGCCCGGTTTTAATAAAACTTCAAAGTATATACCACTTATTTGATTGAAATGTTCCTAAAAAACGAATGGTAGGTACCCATAAACGTTTAAAGCGGCAATTTAATTAGCATGGATTAGCAATTGAGAGTAATCTTTCTGTTGTCTTCTCTCTCTCTCTCTCTCTCTCGCTCCCTCTTGTTTTCATTTTTCAGTATTTTTTTTCTTCAAAAGAATGAGAAGCTTTCAAATCAACATAAAAAATACGGCAATGGCGGAAAATTCGGGTTACTCTTCCACCTTCATTTGCCGAGTTGAAAGGCAGTAAAAAGTTATTATAGTCAAGGGAGCGGAAAGGTTGTCATTACACGGTTGCGATTTCGGAGAAGGCTGTAACGTGGGACGGAACGGCCATCGAGTTGAATTGAAACGCCAACATTAAAATGTGGGCCGGGCAAAAGCGATATTGCCGAATTTCCTCCAGAGCACAAGAAAAGCGGTGATCGTAGAATCGTAGCAAATGACCGGGGTATGGGGCGGTTCGCTCGATGGATGCCTTCGGGATATTTAACGGTGTCTCGTAGAAAGGTTTGATTTGAAAGATTTCATTTTGATTGAGAGTTTCGGAACCGTGGGAGGGTGGGAAGTTTGAAAGGACACGGGAATCCACTTCTGAAGGGATAAAACGGTGGGTGGTATACGTTCTTTCGTGAATAACTTGAAACCATAATAAGTAAGTACTTGGGAGTAGGTGCATTTTTGTTGTTTAAACAACTACATAATAAGTAACTATGTAAAAACTTAAAATCATATAGTTTATAATAACTTGTTACTAACGCAGAGTAGAAATAATTGCCGTTGTCTATCAAAAAGAAATCGGTCATTCCACAGTTCATTATAAATCTCAAGGAAAAAACTCTACTTATTTACTCATTGACTAACAACGATCATGATTAGTCCTTAATCAATTATCTGAAATCACCAACAAACAATAATCATCGATCACTCACAAGTTCATAGCTCTTTGATTTTGTCATCACAGATTATTTCATAAAACTGAATTTCTACGCAGAATTACACATTCACTCATATAAATTAACTAGCTCATATTAAATTTTGATCCCATTAGTTAACGAAATTCTGCACCTTTTTGCGAAACCAGTATAATGATCCAATTCTTAGTCTGAATGTTTTATTGTGCGTAGAGTTCAGGTTTTATTATAAAATTTGCAGTTTTCGTCTTTTCAGCCCAATGTCTTAATATTTTATGCTTTTTTGGTTTATTATTTCCAATAATAAGCCTATGTGATCGTGTAGCAAAAAATTTTTATAACCCCCCCTCAAACTTTGTCACTTTACGTTTCATGGTGCGTAGAATCCAAATTTGAAATGTCCGTCCGCCGTCCGCCGTTCGCCGTCCGGTGTCCGCCGCCGTCCATAAACCTGTTCTTTCGCACATAGACTCCATTTGGGGTCTAGTTCGTCCTAACGTTTAACCATCCCGATCGCTTTACTCGCATAGATGCTATGGGCCAAAAACGGGCAAAAAAGTGTCTTTTTGAGGCTTTGAGTGTTAGACGTGTTAGACGCACGCCTGGCACGCTTGGCAGGGGGTCACGGTGGGTGGTGAGGGGGGTGAGCGGGGGGGGGGGGGGGGGGGGAGAGAGTGAGAGGAGGCGCCGCGGCACCATGAGGTACAGCGTTCCTTCGAGGCATGAATATATGTTTTTTTCTAGGTCATATTTGTGTGTTAATACCAATGCTTTTCCTACGCATATTTAATAACATATCCTCTCGACTTTTCGTACGTACTTAGATAATGATATTATTAAGGCAATAACTATTTGAATAGATAGGAGCTCAAATCGAGAAATATAAACATGCGTATATAATTATAGAAGTATGGCCCATATTCTCGTGACGTCACGCCTGGAGTAGGTTCGCGTTTCAGAAAAAGTCGGCCATGATACCACCCTACGTCAATGAATCGCTACTCAACCAACCTATTTCTCACAAGAAGTTTACCGTCTCACGACAACATAATTCGTGGTTATAAGGCCATTTTTCAACAGTTTTGTTTTGAAAAAGTATAATATTGTAGCCTCAGGTGTCTGTATTGTTGTGTAGGTACCTAGCCATTGCTCAGGTAGCTTCATCAGCGTTTTATTATAAGTTCGTAGAACTATGCTTAACTGAGGAAGCGTTACTTGTTATATTGAATGAATAAAAGGAGAGATTTGAAAATAAACAAGGCAGGTTGTTGCTACACCAAGAAACGGAACTACTCGTACTTAGGTAGGTTACGTACGTCCTACCAGATTTGCTGTTGGTTTAAAGTGCCTAAACAAAGTAGGTGGGTCGTTGCTTTGCCGATGAATACAACCGCTGATTAGCAAGTTTGTCAAATATCGAATCAGGGAATATGCAACATGAATTAAAAACCAGCTGCAAGGAAAAAACCTTGAAATGCATTCCTCTGACGGTAAGATTTCATAAAGACGGCATTGGCAGTGCAGTTATTGCGCGAGTTTTGCAGTTACGCAAATTTTATGGACAAAAAAGGTAATTAGGTACCTACTTTCGTTTTGATCAATGAAGTACCTACATGAACAAGTAATAATATACGGAAAGTATGTAGGTATACCTTACCTCTAGGTACTTACCTTTCCACATGTGATACAACTTACTATTCCCGCCTAACAGAGCTCTCATAACACATCCTTTCACAAGACCACTTTCACAGTACTCTAAAGATTTTTAGTTTCAATTGATTCAAAGAACAGTTCTAAAACTAGATAGGTAATCCACAACATTTTTGCGACTGATGTCTGGATCATCTAGAACACTTGTATGTCAACTCCCCAACACACATTTCAAATGGATCTCTACCCCACAGATTCAATCTTGCATTCGTAGCGTTTGAGGTCAACACCTGATAATAACTTGATGTAATTTGAGTACAATTTATCACCTTGCATATTACAAATAATGAAAATATTGACTCGGAACTAGGTGAGACTGTGTTATGCTGTTGTCCAGCTGTGACTACAAATGGGGCATTATCGCATATGTTTACTCGTCACCATGACAACAAGGTGGAATAACTTCGATTTCGCTTGCCTCGATGTAAGGATGCGCTAGTGTCCAAGTCTCGAGAATATCACCCATAGGTTGTGGCAACTCGAAATAGGACACGCCGAGGAGTCTGGACGGGCCTTATGACGTACGCAAGCCAACTAAAACTACGATCATACTCAATTGAAAAAATAATAAACCTTTGTGAAATAATTTGCAGCGTTTTTCATTTGATAATCCACTTATGTAGTCATGCTGCATGACTGTGGATTTCCTGATATATATTTTTTTATTGACGTATTTTTTCCTCCTGACAAGACAATATGACGATCCGTTCTCAAGATTCGGGGTTTTTCCGTTTTTTGGTAATTTTGCCTCACTGTGCGGCGGCGCGCGTATGGTGGACTGATACAATGGCTTACTTTTTAAGAGTACCTAAGGAAAGTCAAACTGACCACTTCTGATCAAATTTTTCATTGGTCAGAAAGGCTCATTATTGAAAACAACAGAACAAAATTGAACGGCAAGGGGCACAAGAGGACAGAACCCGTGTTACTTCTCAATATTTGCTAGATCACGGATTTGCAGATGTTATATGTTCACTAGATAGGACAGAGTGTAGGTTTTGACGGTGGCTCTACCTTTAACGTACTAATGTAGTTGCAAGCTTGTTATGGTATCTGCTAGATCGCGTAATATAATCGTTCTCTTCTCATTATTACTCAAAAGCTTTCTCCTCCATGGCTTTCTCTATTTATCTGTTATCAAAGTACGTTACGTAGCTCTCTAACCGTCACATCTAGTTTTCGTTTTTAGTTTCTAAGTTCCTTTACGATACTGATGTCTACTGATTTATTGCATATATTCGTGAATTGATTTCAGTTGGTAAGTACAATATCACATTGTAGTCATGTAAGATTCGCAATGCTTGTCTTTTTGACACGTGAAGCTTATGCGCAATTTCTTGATGCCGCAGATCGCCCCTTTGCAGACGCAGAAAAGTAGGTACCTGTATCATTTTTTCATTTATTAATCATCAATATCTTTGATCTATCTACTGGAATATCATACAAATCACATAGAAAACAATGAACAAGCCTTTCATAGAAAACAATGTTGTTAGGTAATCAGAAAGTTAATTGGTTCATCTCTATTTTCAGACTGCAGAGGTGGTTATTATTCATAAATCTGCCTGAATTGTTCGATTGAGCCTCAGAATACACTTACCAGAAAATACGTTACTGTGTGCACCATCCCAATGCATCAACCTGATTGTATATAATCGGCCGTTCATTAGTGAAATTATTGTTAGCAGTCATGTATCAATTTGTGAAATAAATTATTCATCACATTTGTAATTATTTGAGTGTTTGAGTCCTTATTGTAATCGTATCATGATTTATCTTTTATTCTTAACCACGATATGGTATGATAGGTAATTATTTTGAATTTCATTTTAATGCTTTCTCGGTTGAGTAGTATTTCTAATAAAATTCCATTGTCTGAAAACCCTAGGGTATACCAACACCAATTATTTATCGAACATAGGTATTTATGTATGTTATTTCGATTGTAATATAAACGTTTCTGAAAGGATTAATACTTATTGAAATATTAATCAACATTAATTTGCAAGGAATATAGGTTTGCAAGATAAGTTGGGTTGGTATTTAATTCAATTAATAAGAAATTGGACAATATATGGCTGATAAACAAATTTGAAAAAAAAAGTCCAGTCATGCAGCATGACCCCATGAGCGAATTTTTGAAGAAACCTTCGACATTTCAGTCGCTATTGATCGTGTAGAGAAATTTTAGTTTATGATTTTGATAGACAAACATGGAATCAAATTATTAAAAATAGTTAGGATTTACTCATACTTTATTATTATCAAACTAATCTTGTAGATTTAAAGACAAATGAAGGTGAATATTCATAGATTTCGATGTCCAATGTGGTCAGTATTGAAGGCAGTTGAAATCTTAACAGTATCCTATCATAACATCATCAAATCTTGACATTAAATAAATCAAGCACCTACTACCTACGTTTTAAACAGCATGGTTCTAGGATCGTTTATACAGGGATACTTCCATAAGAGTAGTTCAATCTGAATTTGGACAATGTTTCATGCAAATATTACCGATTTTTACTACTAGCGAACGGCATTATTTCGATTTTTGACTGATTTTTCAACTTTGAAATTTTTGAAAACTTGATACATATTCTTATAGGACATTTTACGCTGATTACGAATATACCACATGTTAGTATGCTGAAAAAATTGTTTCGCACAACAAATCGCCAAAAACAGGCTATTTTGAAATTTTTGACTACATTTTTGAAAATTTCAACCCGAGATGTAATCCGATCATGCTGGCCAACGAACTTGAACTTTCGTTTTGTGTCCTTAACATTTTAAAATTTGTTTGAAGTTTCTAGCACAATTCTACGGACAGTTATCGTCTGGAATGACACATACATACATACATATATACATTCATACGTACATACATACATTAAAAAATGCGTTAAACTTCAGAATATGATTCAGAATAGCCTGAAACGGATTTCGGCATAAAATGTTTTCAAAAATTCACATTCTACAAATTTTGAGGCAAGAGCAATAGCTTAATTTTCTTCAAAAATTCGCTAAAAGGCGGGGTTTTTTTAATGAGGATTCTGATTTAGAGCACCATCTGTCCGTAGAATTGTGCTAGAAACTTCAAACAAATTTTATGTTAAGGACACAAAACGAAAGTCAAGTTCAACTGATCGGATTACAGGAGTATCTTAAAGTTAACGCTGCGATCTATAAGAATATGTAGGTATCAAGTTTTCAAAAATCGAAGTTGAAAAATCAGTCAAAAATCGAAATAATGCCATTCGCCAGTTGTAAAAATCTACACGATCAATACATGGTTTAACACAGAAGTGAGCCTTCCTTTCTCTTCTTCCATGTTATATGTTACACATTATTCCGAATCCCCGAAATGGCGGTACCCAGCAACTTTCTAATTTCCCTGGCTTAATTGCGTCTTTGTGAACCTCTGCACGGAACAAACGATCTGCTCTTTCGACCTGTCAAGTACCGTTTCGTATTTACCATCACCACCTGTCTGCTTCTTCGTCCACTTTGAAACTTCCCACACTCAGACCATCCCTCTTTGGTAATATCAGAGGCCAAACAACCAACTAAGTAACTAAATTGAGGAAATTACGGGGGTCTATAGTGAGGAGAAACGCCGCGACGAAGGTTCAGGAACAAATAAAGGGACGGACTGGATCCGCGAGATTGCCGCCTAGGGGCTGCGCCGGGGCATCCTTCGGGGGCCGGATATTGCGTCTACTGCTGAAAGCAGTCGTTTGGTGAAAGATGAGGATGACTAAGGAGACATAATTAGAAACTAATTCATGCCTAATCAAGTGGAAATCAAGAATCAAACGCAATACGTGGGTTCGTATCAGTGTTGAATACGCTGAAAATTATTACACAACGGTTAATTAGTTCTGTGCTGTATGTATAGCTCTATGTTTTGGGGGTTTTCGAGGGTTGGTCCGAATTGAGATGACTCCTTTACGCCAACGTTTCAAACAATTTATTGTTCATCCTCAGGGCCTAGGGAATTAAGTGTAGAAACACTATCTCATATCACACATTAGTTGGGCATGAAATACAGTTGAGACATTGCTTGAATGCACACGTTTTTTAAGTGATAAAAATGCAAAGTGAAGTGACAAAAATACTCGTTTTACTAATCTAAAATGTAAAACAAGTAATTTTTGTCGCTTCACTTTGCATTTTCATCACTTAAAAAACGTCTGCATTCAAGCAATGTCTCAACTGTATTTCTGGGTAGCTTCATGCCCAACTAATGTGTGATATGAGATAGTGTTTCTACACTTAATTCCCTAAGCCCTGAGGATGAACAATAAATTGTTTGAAACGTTGGCGTAAAGGAGTCATCTCAATTCGGACCAACCCTCGAAAACCCCCAAAACATAGTTTAATTGTGAAGTGGTCGAGATCATCATACATCGGTACGTATAGCTCTGCAGCGCAGATCATTGGTGCGAACTAACAAGGTACGTATGACATCGCACGTGCATAGAATGTATATTAGTCCGTGTGCCATACCACTTTTACGGACTAGATTAAACTTTTACATGTTCCTGTGACCATGTAGAGTTGTAGAGCATGAAAAAGTTCCCAGTCATGCAGCATGATCGTGTGAGCAAATTTTCGAAAATTATACTATTATTATGATGTTTCTGTTTATTGTTGTTGAGTTGTGGTGAGCAGGTCCGTGTGACGTTTTCTTTTTAATTGCCTATTCGGACGGTCGGGAGGAATTGCATCTAAAATGGCTGCTGCTAATGGGTTTGGGTGATGCTAAGTCGTTGATGGAATCGAGAGTAGCAGCTGACCAAGATTTCCGACACAGTTTGCACCTCGATGTCCTTGTGTATATTTTTGTTTCTGATGTACCAAGGTGCATTGGTTATCATTCTCAAGGCACGGATTTGAATAAACAATACCTCGCGGATCAGTTAGAAGAACTTATATATCATTGTTATAACGCATTGTTCTTTACCTTATAGTGGGAGAAAGTCACTGGACTTCTACTCCCTTACATGTTACATGTCATATTTATTTATTAACCGTACTTATTAACTAAAATGTAATACATTTTTATGTAATAAAGTTTATTATGAATTTGAAAAAAAAAAAAAATTATGATGTTACATTGTTTTGACATTTGACCGCATTGTGTGCAAAGAAATTGTTCACTATCAATTCTATGACAGGAAACAAAAAAAATTTCTAAATATTATACTGCAATTCAGAAAATATTTTGGATTTTTAGCTTTTTTTGCAGTTTTCATCGATTTTTTTAAAGCAAATATTAATGAATTATGAATTTTCTACACAAATCTTTTGATGTAATAGCTCATCTTTAATAAACATCTTTTGACTAAAAATCTGCTAAAAAAAAAAAAGATATTTAACAATTTTTGGCAGTATTTAGCCATTATTAATGATTTTGTGAGCTCATTTTTTGAAATTTGATCAATTTAATTTGCTCAAAAGTGCTGGCCAACAAACTCGTCCTTGCAATTCGATAGCTTGATTTTTTGGCGCAACAACGGGGAATTTTATCTCTATCCTAAAAAGAGTTAGCATCTGTTATGATTAAAAAAATAATAATAATAAAAATAAAAAAGTAAAAAAATAAAAATAAATAAAACTCCCCTCAAAGGCGAAGACGGAACACCATTAAGTGGGGAGGATGCCCGGTTTACCCGACGCGAGCTCTTGAGATCGAGGAAAATGTAGGAGCCGAAAGGAAGTGCCCCTACAAAATGACCATCAGTTTGAGTAAAAACCCGTCAGGGCGAAGGTGGTGATACCACGGAGTTCTCCCACCGAGATGACAGACTCGAGTAACTCCGTGGCATTTTTCCCTCACCACACCCCACGCCATGACAAGGTCGTGGCCATGACCTTGATGTTATTGGTCGCCACTCCTTTTAGCTCATATATCGCTTGCTGCATATCATGTCGATCATATATACTTAGCCCGCCAGGTCTGCTCCATGATCACGCTGCCACTGACAACCTGGACATCCAGGATCATGGCAGGCCCATCAGGCTCGATTGCAACGATATCTGGCTTCTTGCCCCGGTCACTCGGCGTGTGATATAGGCTCTCCCTTTCGACATCCCAACCGCTAGATGACAAAGCACCTGCTATCTGCTTGGCAACCGCATCACGACGTTAAATGTGGCCACCGTGAGTCCAATGACACTGCTGCACAACATGATACAGGTTCTCATTTTTACCTCGACAGGCAAAGCAAAGGTTGCCCACTGTCATATCACCGAGTTGACTAATGTAGCCACCCAGACAGCATGAAAATTGCAAAAGCCACGGGCCCCAGTGCCTTCTGAATCCCTTTCCACCCACTGGGAAGGGATGGGGGATTCAGAGCACTGTCGGCGTTCTTTACCATCTACTGACACATGCAGTGCAGCATCAAACTCAGCAGATGAGCTGGGTTTTGGAGCAGTTCGTGTTGCTTGGTCGACCACCTCAACTGGTGCCTGACATAGTCCAGGTCAGCAGCAGTGCGAGTGACCTCCCAGCCAGCCCCTAAGAGCGAGCAGGCTCTGGGATCGTGAAGATGGCATGCTGGCTGAGAGATAGACAATACCAAGCCTACCGGCCTTGCCCTGTGCGGGAATATAGGCTCTTGGGACACCAGGTGGAAGCCTATCAAAGAGCGCACATTAGAACAAGCTTCACGAGGTCCGCACAGCTTGCTGCAATGGTGGCTACAGCCATGAAGTCAACTCCAAGGTACCGCCAAAGGTCCAGGTGTTTTATTTTATCTTTAGGTGGGTGCCTCAGATATCAGATTATGATGAACCTACTTAGATATCATTTCTTGCTAAATTCAGAATGACTAGTAAAGTCTAGCTGTATTTAATTCAATCAACTACTCTTAAGCAGGCGTCTCCGCTTATGCAGTTATATTTAATCAATTTATAATAGCCTTTTTTTAAAATGAATATAGACATATGTTCTGCGTAGAAGGGCTATTCAATACAGAAATAAAAACCTTTGTGTAATAATTTTAAAGCATTTCTTTAAATTTTCGAACCTAAGTATTTTTTATAATTAAAATGATTGAAAAAAGAAGAAAAATCGTCAAATATGAAAACACGTATGATGAACATTGTAAACGACTCCCTTTAAACAAAACCATAGACCATTTTTCAAATAATTTCGATGTAATTTAATTTTCTGGAGATCGAGTTTATTATAACTTGTGCTAAGTACAGTCGGATTTTCAACTATGGTATAAACTATAGAAGCGTAGATAGGTGTTCTATTTTATTTCAATAATTTTCTTGCGGCCAGTGACTAGGTAAGTCTATGTTAAATGCTACGTTTCAAAATTAATATAATCTAGAAATAATAAACTTTTGTTTAATAATTTGCGGATTTTTTTCCTCTTAAAGAAAAAACCCTTCATTAGGACCAAATGGAGGGACTTGCCTACGCAGCGAGCCTTGTCTCATTCATTTATTGAACATATTAGAAACCTTTTGAAGCTTTTTTGATAAAATTTCATCGGGCAAGTTTTTTTATTGGTATAGTTGACAAAGGCTCATAAATTATTATAAAAAAAAGGGACCTCTAGAAATGCCAGAGTGTTTAGTACGAAAGGAAGATAATTAGAGTTACGTTGGTGTCCTAAACAATGAGCACAGACTAGCATTAGACGAACCCCTAACAGTTGAACAAATTCCCCTTTTAAAAAACATCAAAGACATCTCGACACGGAAAATTATAAATTTGATCCCGAAAAAAATCGAACTGATTACATGAACCCGGAAGAAAAAATTAAAATCATGAAATTAGTATATCAGTTCAAAGACCTATTTCACTGCGAAGGGAATACTTTGACTTGCACCGACAAAATTCAACATGTGATCAGAACTACGGATGAGATCCCCGTTTATACTAGGAATTATAGATATCCTGAAGTATATAAACTGTTCACATGTTGTACTGTAAGTAATAAAGAATTTTTATAAATCAGTAGGTAACTATTAACTATCAACTATCTACTTTATAAAACGAAGTTGATGTCAA
Source organism: Adelphocoris suturalis (assembly GCA_030762985.1). Classification (NCBI taxonomy): domain Eukaryota; kingdom Metazoa; phylum Arthropoda; class Insecta; order Hemiptera; family Miridae; genus Adelphocoris; species Adelphocoris suturalis. The sequence goes on from CM061050.1 coordinate 13,828,165, forward strand.
TTGCACACGTTTGCACAACTTAGCAATCCGAAATCATCAGAATATTTTCGTGAGCAATTTCCGTGACGTTTTTTTGACATTTTCATGTCTTTCATATGGCACATAACAAAAAAATCGTCACGAAAAAAATTGTCCCAAGTGGCCACAACGATGATTATGACCATCAGAAATGACGTTGACCATTCATAGGTAAACACATGAAAATGTCCCAATGCGTTGCAGACTCGTATGCAAGCGTTTGTTCCTTACAATTTGACATAAGTACCATAGTTTAGTTTAGGTATGTGCCATAGCAAAGACATAAAATGTCAAAAATTATGAGCTATAAGCAATATTAACGTTGTTTACAATAAAATATCAAATTACTTCGGTAAGCACTTGTAAGTTAAACCCGTTGTATAAAAAATCCTTTTTCATTCTTGGGAAGGTAAGCGTTTCCCTACGTAACGTAATAAATGAACTATATATATAAATATATATATGAATCCGTGATAATAATTTATTTCCTCATTCGTGTCATGCCCAAATACCCCCCCTACCCACCACCACTCTCTTCATTTGCACCAGAGACTCATTCGCCCTGTCCTCGCACTCACTATGAAAACCGCATTCACAAAGAGAATGAAATTTAATTAATTCGAGTTAATGTGATTGCCTTGACTGGCGGCCCCTCTCTGTAACTATATCTGCCTCTCTTGGTAATTATTTCGAGGTTGGCGTCCTCTGAAACTGTAAGATTGATTTGGAAAATCCATTAGTGCTAGAGGTCATCAGGCGGTGACTTGCTGCATTAGGTTCCCTTGAACTTTGTAAAAGTCAATCCTGTTAGGTGGGTATATAGAGTTTCAGACAAGTGGAATCGTCCTCAAGCATTCATTAAAAGATGGTTGAGGGCTCGCCGAGAATTTACCATCATCAGTGCCACGTCAATGCGCACTGTGGATACGCAGAAATTGTGGGATGATGGTGCTGATTTGACAGTGAGGTTAGCAAGATGTATTAGCCCAATAACGTATCATTGACCTTCCATCCAGCTAACACTAGTTAGTCCGTTGACCAGTTCCTCACGAAGTTGAAAAAGCTGGTTGTCTTGTTCAATGTACTCGTTTATGCTTCTTATTCATATATATATACATATATCGCTTCGCCCCCCAGGACCCCCCCTAATCTTTAATCGGCGCTTCGCGCCTCGCTGGATCTTTTCTCTTTTCTACTGCGTAGAAAACGAGGATAATTTGCTATGCAATTCTTAGCCTGTATCAACTTAGTTTTGGGATGTAGCCAGGTACGTAAGGAGAGGGAAATTGGTAGCTTGAAATTTGAACATTTATCACATAAATCAAGCGCTTTCCAACGAGTCGCGAACGATTTTTGTGCGATGAAAACTGCGGAAGTTTCATTCCCCTAACAACGGCTGGGGTGTACGTGAAAAACACTGAAATTGTGACACAATCTATAGCAATTACTATACTACTCGGGTGTACGTGAAAATCATCTTTAATTTCGTCCCGGACGTTACATAAAAAATTATTGGGGGTCGGCCTAAGAATTGCATAGCAATTAATATATATATATATATATATGTATATATATATATATATATATATTATATATATATATATATATATATATATATATATATACATATATCGTTATAAATTATCGGTGTCTAAGGAGTCTATATACTATTTTTCAAGTTGATAGCTTCAAAATATTGCGGTATATAGCGCGGCACACTCAAGCACGCATCCACGCTGACAAACGCAACTCGAGTCAAAGTAGAGACTCACTTCGTTCGTCAACTATAAAGTAGTTAACTCACAATTCTACATCAGAAACATGGCAGAAAACAACCTCCTCGCCCCCAAAAAACTATTTATTCCTTAAAAAATATTGTTTTACTGCAATAATCAGCCAACGAAAATTAATGTAGTTGTGCCAGAAGATTATTGTTGATAGCTCTTCTGAATATTGCATTTATTATTGCTTTGATATCCATCAGTCAGAAGTTATACATGTCACTTTTTTATGAGTAGTAAATCTGCCAAGAGGGAAATCATCATGCCCGACGCGAGAGGAAAGCAAACTTTAGCGGACTTTTATGACTAGGGGCAGGATGTTTTTAATATAAACCTTGTGCGGTTGCAACCGAATCGAGTTCGTGGATATCGAAAGGGACAAAAAATGGACACTAGCTCACTCGTAGAGAGAAATCCAAACACATGGAAACTGTTATTGGAGATTTATGAAGAATCGGGATAGAAAACTTTGTAGTCGAAGAGATTTGATGTCGTAGCTCTAAAACCAAGTCTTTTAATTCCCGCCAGAGTGAGGAAAATGATTGACCTGATTGTTTGCCCACCCAAATCAGCCGATTTCGATGAAATTTGAAACAACGTGGGTCTTTTCGGGTGTTAGCAGTAGGTGTTGTTGAGTTACGAAATCGTATGGGAGGGGGTGAATACGAAATTTCCTCTCGTTCACGATACGAATAAACTCAGCTGTTTAAGAGTGAGTGCTGAGTGAGCTACTCCTGTTAACTCTAGGAAGTTGAAATTTGATTGGAAAACTCTCAGGGAAATTAGGAGATGAATGAAATGATCGGCTCTATCCTGATTGGCTGAGTTAGCTAAATTCTCTCGTTTTCTATTTAGGAGTGTGAAATCTGATAGGAAGCCTCCTGAGGACATTATTCTTATATATTAAATCATGAGATATGAACAAAATCACGGTTTTCATCCCGATCAGCTATGTGAGCAAAATTCTCTCCTGTGCAACCTAAGAATTTTAAATTTTACAGGGAGAGTCTCCCAAACAACAAAAGTAAAATGAAATCACTGACTATCCCAAGCAGCTTGTACGTTCCAAGCTTTCCCTCCTAAACAACCGAAAATGCGTAATATCCCCTCCTCCCCCAAATGCTTAGCGCACAAAAGAAGCTAAACACAAAATGCATGATATCATCCGATTTGGACCAAGCCAGATTGCCGGCGTCTCCTATTACATTGCATTTATGCTCTCATTCTTATTGAATGCGTTTGTGAGTGAGACGGTTCTTCAACTGCTTGGCCGCCTTTCGCCAATTTCACAATAGATATTGCTGTTCTCCCAATGTGGTGGGTGATATCTCTTTCAACGGAATTTCCTGATTTTCATTTCATTTCTATATATTGACCAGAATCCACGACATCTGCTCTGTCTGCTATTGCAGGGCTCTACAACTTTAACGAGACCAATGCGAAGTTGGCTTCACTGTTTAATCCCTTTTTAATCCCTTTTCGTGAAACTGCTACCATTCCTTTGTGAGTATCATTATGTTGAAATTATATCATACAATGATATTTGCGTTACGTACGTTTCTTACTAATGCAGAGCTAAAGCAGAAGAGCGATGTACAAATCCACAGTATCATTAAACGGTTCACATCCCCATTTAATTTATAAATGAAATATATTGTTATTCAACATCAGGAATATATTTTCAGTCTCCGAGAGATGTGTGAATCTACCATTATTATTATTAGTTTTTTAAAGGTTTAAGCCTCACCTCAACTAGAAGGGTCATTAGCGGAAAAGACCACCGTTCTTACCAGTACTTTTGTGCTTGGTTGTAAAACATCGTTCACGAATCAGCAACACAAGCAATCATAAACGAAGACCTTACCTGCAACCGTTCAGATGAAATCCACATTCCTCCATTCCACCATCATATTATATCACTTCACCTACACCTATTTTTTCCTTCATATTATCTGTTTTTTCATCATTCCACACTGGTTCAATATATTCATTAACTTAATAAACATCTGTTGATTCATTAGGGAAAATACAATAACAATGATAAGCCGTTATCTTTCCAGTGCCTACGGGATCCATTTCTTGTAGTGGCAGCTACATGGGCTTATATTCTTCCTTCGTATATCTCTTTGTAGGGTCAACTTGTACAAATTATTTACATTTATCCTAGTTTATTATAATTTAAACTCATGCAGGAAATTTGTACTCCCTTTTTTTGTATTATTTATAATGTTACAGGTTACTGTGAGTGAGTTGTGATTTGTGTTCTCAACATCTGCATCAGCTGCTTCACCGTGCATCCCTGACTGGAACCTGCCATGTTCTAGCCGCCATCACACTTCTAGTTCAGCCGTTGCAACATTCAGACCTTTTTATCATTCAAATCATCGTATCCTATAACATCCGCGCATTATTAGCAATTATCCAGATCGATTTTGGTACCGAATCGCTGCATATTTCTTCAACCTTCCCGAAATAGCACTGGGAATCGCTGCCGGTGTGGATACTGCCACATATCTATTGTACTTGGTTGGTTCATCATTTCCAATCAGTACCACCTGCATGCTGACCGGTCTCCAGCTCAGGATAAAGAGATAATTGTGATGAGATCTTTCTTTATTGCATCTCTATCTTCATTTCACCTTAAGGTCTGTTTTGGCTGTATTAATTCTTCTTCTACCTATCTTCTACCTACCTTACTTGGAGTTGGGCCTTCATTCTCTTCATCTACCTACCTACCTCTTCAGCTATGGGAATGAACTTTTCTGAAATTATCTAATATCTGTGATACGTATCTGTTACCAACATCTTGACTTTCAGTGGCCACTCTATAGGTAGGAAACTTAGTTCAACTAGTTACCTTACGTAGGTACATACCTACTGTTTAATAAATCTTCCAAAGCTACTTATATCCACATATTTATTTACTTATCCTAGTCAAATTATCACATCTAGTCATTGGTTATTATAGTGCAATAATATTTAAAAATACAGTCCACTTTAGGCACATGAGGTAGTATTAGGAAACTAGTGTACTATATTAGTTACCAGGAGCCTCATTGTGCTTCATTACCATTTTACCATTCGTACCGTAAGGAGGGTTTTAGCTGGAAACAAACAGCAGGCTCTTGCTTAGGTACAAATCAGTGCTACAGGCGAAAATCGGTCAAGCCGTCCCGAACGCAGACAAATAGAGTGAGGGAATGAATGCACTCGAAGTAGCAGACGACGATTCGACTATTGGCTTGTCCCAAAAAGGGATGATCTCATGCATTTTGCTCCTTGGCATGTTTTGCACGTCTTTTAGGAGGGGTTAATGGCATCTTTGAAAACCAATGCAATGTTTGATTGGGTAGTAATTATGAAGATTGACGTATGTTAGATACTTACTATAAGTCGACAGTGACTTTGACGTTTGTCAAACTTTATTTGACTTTGACTTCGACATGTACGTGCTCAACGATCGGAACGTCTTCATCAGTATTCCATGAATGATTTGTTATTTAGTCCCAACCGGTTTTCTCTTCGTGAGGGAGCTAGAAGTACCCAACAAAATCTTTCAGTCAACGAAGTGAGAAAACCCGCTGCAGAGGCGGGTCCGAGCTGATGCATGGGAGCCGAAGGTAAAAGCGGCCCTGAGTGCATAGTTTATGTAAAGATAGCGGGAAAGGGGCCCCGCTGTGGCGGCATAAGGCGGCGGCAAGCGTAAATTCATAATACAGCAGGACTGAAGGATGGAGAGGCAAAGCCTCAGAAGCGGGCACCGGATAAAGGGGTCAGTGCGTGCGGTTTGTCGTAAACCTTCCCCAACCTCGATGGGGGGCTGACCCGGGGAGGCCGCATTATCAAACCGCGACAGGTGAGCTCTTGCGTAGAGGATGAACTTGGGCGAGAGATGCAGAGTGAGGGCGTGGATAGAGTACCTACTTATGGTAGAAGTACGAGTAAATATTGAGTTATTCAGTTAATTAGTAAGTAGGTACAGGAGTTACCCTGGTCACATGGTAACCCTCAAATGAGACTTGTTTTGAGTTGCGTAGAACCCCATGAAATTGGTGTGTTTTGTGGAACTAACTACGTTCTTTAGCGACATAATGAGTGTTACCCACATGTTCATTTTAAAATATTTCTAAATATTCATTTATTTATGAAACATATGGGCTAAAGCCCAATTACAAGAGAAATGTTAGTATAAATATTATAAAGGTACAGAAATATTGATAAGCGAACGCAAAAGAATGACTGATAAAAATAAAACAAGAAAATAAAACAAGGATTTCTAATTATAAGGTATCAAGTATTTTTTTTTAAACGATAAAGGGAAACTGTGCTGATATCTATTTTCTCGGAGACAGAAGGAATATTGAATATGCGTTGTGCTCTATGGAGTGGATTGTTTAGCAGGTAATTTGTGGTTGTGGTAGGAGTATAAAATAAGGTGGAGGTTCTAGTGCGATACAGGGGAGCATGAAAATTTAGAAGCTGAAGAAGTTCGGGACAATCAATTAAATTATGGATCAGCTTATAAATGAAAATATCATCAGCAGTTGTACGTCTACCCTCGAGCGAAGTCATACCATTACCATTAAGAAAAGCCTGATAATTAAAATCTTCCCAACCTACTCCTCTTTTACATTCAGCATAGCGAGTGAACCTTTTGTGGACTTTTTCCAATCAAGCAATAGCGTTAGCGTAGTAAGGAGACCAAACCATCGATCCGTATTCAAGAGTGGGACGCACTAATGCATTGTATAGCACGATCAAGGCATCCACATTATTGAAATCACGGGTATGAGGTTTTAAGAAGCCCAACGATTTCATAGCTTTGCCACAGATCTTGTCAATGTGATCATTAAACGATAATTTACCGTCAAACAAGATACCAAGGTCAGTAACGGATGATACAGGTTGAATGACCAAGTCGTTTAGCACATAATAAAAGACAAGAGGATCGGGAGATCTAGAAAAAAAAAAAAAAAATTACTGAACATTTTTGGATATTTAAAAACAGGCAATTTTTGACACACCACGAGTGTAGTGCGTTGAGATTGCCTTGAAGATGATCCGAGTCAAACTGAGATGTGATTCTAGAATAAATTTTTAAATCATCTGCAAACAGAGAAAAACAACTGCTACCAGAAAAAATATCAGTAAGATCATTTACAAAAAGTACGAAGCACAAAGGCCCTACGTGGGACCCCTGTGGGACGGCCGATGTATTAGGAAACGAATGGGGAAAATTTGATTTGATTTTAACAATCTGGGATCGATTGGAAAGATAGATCTCAAACCACCCAAGCAAAGAACCGAAAAAACCAAAAGCTCTCATTTTAGAGATCAAAAGAGAAAGAGGAACTTTATCAAAACATTTTGAAAAATCTGTATATACAGTCAACTTGAGTACCGCATTCAAATGCGTCAAGAATAAACTGTTGAAAGCAAACAAGATGCGAAATAGTTGATCTCCCCTTAACGAAACCAAACTGGTGTATTGATAGGTTACTTTTAATTATAGGTTCTAACTTTGAAACAATCAATTTTTCTAAGAGCTTCGGAATTGTGAAGATAGAGCAAATAGGACGGTATTCAGTGATTTGAGACTTGTCACCTTTTTTAGGAACAGGGGTAACATAGGACACCTTCCAGTAGTCAGGTACGTGGCCAAGCTGAAGCGAGCGGTTAAAAAGAAAAAATAAAGGCATGAATAAGCTATTAGCGCAACTACGAAGTGGACAAGGAGGGACACAATCTGGGCCCATTCCTTTAGTAACATCCAATGATGAAAGTTCCTTCAAAACATTTTCTTATTTATGTTAAGAATATAAATAAATTTCGTTCTTAGCAATTTTAAACCATCAACAATTCCTAGGTCGAGTGGTTTTCTTTTTGATTTTTAAAAGTTTCACACACGGGTGACGTCAAAACATCACTCCCGTCTCAAATTGCTGATTCGGTAATTACAAAATTTTGAGTACGTACTTTTTATTGAAATTAGTCAATTTATCATTAAATTTTCGAAAGAAAAATCATCTATTGCATTGGTTTCTGATTCAATTTACCTTACTAAGTACTCGGATAAATGCTATTTTGTATATTATTGAATTAGGAAATTTTCAAAATCACAACGTTTATAGAACAAATATGACTAACACCACCAAGAATAATTACTACCAATATATTAAGTAGATATAAATAGTGAGGTACAATGTCATTACATTACACCCATTTGACAACGTACCTCACCAATAATGGAGGAAAAATAGTGGAGGAAAAAATGGAAGGAAGTTCAAACAGAAACAAGGGTTCTTCATCACTTTTCCACGGCACATCGCCTCACTCATTTTTGTAGTGTAATATTAACTGGACCTATAACGTTGGAAGGATTTCCTCTATTGTAAAGGTCGTGGTACATGTTCATTAGACTGACAACGAAAAAAACGAAAGTTCGAATTTTTGAGGTGCTCAAAGCTCAGATGATTGCATCAGATGCTAGGAACAACTCCTGAAAATTTCAGTCCGAACCGATAACCCCTTGAGGTCTCCTAAACCCGTTTTTTGGTAATTGAATTATCGATTTTAGAACACTAGACGCTTAGGACAAAAAGACAGTTAGGACATGAAAGGTCCATGCCTCTGGACACTTTTTATACTCTATTCCTATGTTTTCGGTGTCGCGGAACACGATGCCGCCATTATTGCAAGCGCAGAACCTGTATTTCTTTTGATATTCAAGAAATCAGTCCAAATAAGTGATGGAAAAAAGGCATTTTTTGCCATTTTTACCTAGTTTTGACTGGGGAAAAAATTGTTTGCGGGTCTTTTCTGCTTCGGAACTTGTTTCCTGGCTTGTTCCGAATGTAACAAGACCAATTTCGTCCTATAATATATTGTCCTTTTGGAAAAATCTGTTCAAGAGCCGAGTTAGCTTTTTTAATGGTAACCGCTCTATACTTCCCAGTAGCTGCGAAATCAAAATTTAACACCCTGAAGCCCTTTTTATCACATTATTTTATGTTTTTGGGCTCGTTGAACATTACGTGCTAGAAGTGGAGGCGTAGGACTCGTATTTCGGTTAATAATCAAGAGCTAGGTGTCAAAAATCGGTGAATAGAGTGGATTTTTCTTGATGTTCAAAAAATCAGTGGACAAAATTAATAGAAATAAGGGATTTTTGGCCGGTTACACCTAGTTTTGATTGGGACAAACTATTTATGAGTGTCTCCTTTGCCTTGGACTTTGTTCTGTGACTTATTCTGAATATGACCAGACTAAGTATGTCCCATAATACATTTTTCTTCTCGAAATATCAGCCAGAGCCAGAGCCAAGTCGACTTATTTAATGGTAACCGTTCTACATTCAATAGTGGCACTACTACTTGCACGTAATGTTCAACGAGCCCAAAAACATAAAATAATGGGATAAAAAGGGCTTCAGGGCGTTAAATTTTGATTTCGCAGCTACTGGGAAGTATAGAGCGGTTACCATTAAAAAAGCTAACTCGGCTCTTGAGCAGATTTTTCCAAAAGGACAATATATTGTAGGACGAAATTGGTCTTGTTACATTCGGAACAAGCCAGGAAACAAGTTCCGAAGCAGAAAAGACCCGCAAACAATTTTTTCCCCAGTCAAAACTAGGTAAAAATGGCAAAAAATGCCTTTTTTCCATCACTTATTTGGACTGATTTCTTGAATATCAAAAGAAATACAGGTTCTGCGCTTGCAATAATGGCGGCATCGTGTTCCGCGACACCGAAAACATAGGAATAGAGTATAAAAAGTGTCCAGACGCATGGACCTTTCATGTCCTAACTGTCTTTTTGTCCTAAGCGTCTAGTGTTCTAAAATCGATAATTCAATTACCAAAAAACGGGTTTAGGAGACCTCAAGGGGTTATCGGTTCGGACTGAAATTTTCAGGAGTTGTTCCTAGCATCTGATGCAATCATCTGAGCTTTGAGCACCTCAAAAATTCGAACTTTCGTTTTTTTCGTTGTCAGTCTAATGTTCATCCTGTTCTGCGAGTAATAATTTCTAATGTTTTTGTACTTCTGGGTTCAATACTCTCGTACACGCAGATTCTCATTTTCCTAAGAGAAACTCTTTTGGAATTGTGTTACTGATGTTTGTCTTTGCTGTCAAATGTCACTTGGAACATCGCGAATCCGACTGGTAGCAACGCTTCCCCAATCGACGAGGAAGGTTCTAATAATATAACACGTAACCCCCAGTTCTTGCTTTGTAGTGACACACCTGTAAACATGGCCGGAAACAATAATATTGTCATTCTAGTTGATGGCAGGCCTCAGTCGGATATACAGGTCATTTATTGACAGAATGGTGGCACACGGTGAACCCAGGTCACGTGGGTAATTGCGCGGTTTTCACTGCAAACTAGCAGGAGCTCTGCTAGCTCGGGCCTCCCTAAAATCATTCAGTCGTGAGTGCGAATCCGTAATCAATTGTGACATGCCGGGGAAACTCCCGGAGTGCTAGTGCTGTTAGCCCAAACTTGCGTTATTATGCATCGACCGTGACCCTGTTTCAGTCAAGCTAGTTTTGCATCGTGACGCGACTACCCTTTCTCCTATCGAGTGACGAGTTTCACGAGTGCATCGCATTATGCCACCAGTCAAATGTTTCAGTTTTTTATTCTTGACCGCAAAATGATATGTATACTTATCACAACTGGACCTTATTACATTATGAACATACATGTAGAGCAAATTTGTTTTCAAAGCTAACATCGGGCTGTGGTAGGTAGGTACTCCGTGAAAGAAACGGATGTAAATGATAACGACCATTTCTACTTGAAATAAAGTTACATTTTTAAAAATCGATTTTGATGGTCAAGACTTCATTAGTAACAAACTGTAATGGAACAAAAATTATAGAAGAATCACAACTTATAGTCGTAGGTGAAGTATTATTGAACTCCGTCGACAGAAACGAAGGTCTGAGAAATTCAACCAATCAAGTACAAACAACGTGAAAATGAGATGGAAACTAATCAGATGGTAATAAAGTGAGAACAACCAAGTTTTACATGTTATACCTCTTAGTGGTGAACTATATTGAGCTTTCCTCTTTTAAACATTTATTTATTTATTGACGGGCAAGATGGGCCTTTTTTCGATGAGAAATTATAATAAATTAAAAATACAGAGTAAGAGTGAAATTTTTAAAATATACAGAAACTAAAATTACCAAACAACAAAGGAAAATTAGTGATTTTCCTGGGTTGGCTGATTTGAATAACAGGAAATATTACGATTTTTATAAACGGAGAAACTATTGAAAAATAAATGTAGGGCTTAATTTTCTGATACTAATCAATTTTATTATCTAGACTGCAATAAATCATTACTCCTTGTGAGATGGATTGGTGTACGAAAATCAAAATACGATAATAACTGCGGGCAATCAATATTTCAATTATGTGATTAGTACAAAAATAACAGATCATTCGCAACACGTTTAGTACCGAGTGATAAAAGGGGCGCACACCCGAAGCTCCCCATCGACGAGTTTTTATACGTGAAGCTCCCCGCTTACTTTCACCTCATGTACGCGAAGCTCCCCGCCTCCTTTCTCCTCATGTACGCGAAGCTCCCCGCCTCCTTTCTCTTCATGTACGCGATGCTCCCCGTCACCTATATACGAAAGTCACCTAATCCAGTAACCAAGACTTTTGTCATTACTAATGTCAAAATGAAAAATATTAATGAATAATAATGATAATAATAATTTGATGAAACATAAAATAAATTGTACGGTAGATCTGGGTAGATCATAAGGGAGCTTGGTGAACAAAACAGCATGCACGATTAATTATAGAACGTAGGTATATTAAAACTAAGTTAATTTATCACAGAATAATATCGTGATCGTCGTGTCTAAGTGAAATAACTTGCAAATAAACATCGAAATGGTCAGTCGTCAAACACCGAATCTTGGCTGGTTTTTACATGAAAGAATTTTATATAAATTTGCATGAATAATTGTAGAACGTATATTAAAACTAAGTTAATTTATCACAGAAGAATATTGTGATCGTCGTCTCCAACAGAAATTACTTGCAAATAAACATCGTACTTGTCAGTCGTCAAACACCGAATCTTGGCTGGTTTTTACATGACAGAATTTATATAAATTTGCATGAATAATTATAGTGCGTATATTAAAACTAAGTTAATTTAATTAACGAAGTTAACTCATCACATAATAGTATCGTGAGCGTCGTTTCTAAATGAAATTACGTGAAAATAAACATCGAAGTCAAACATCACATGTTGGCTGGTATTTACACGAAACAATTTGTATAAATTTGGTAAGGGTGATGGTGTGCGAATCGTACTTCTGAATCAGTTTTTCCAACCACACGTTCTTATTAATTGACCTATTTCGTCTATAACTCCCATCCTCGGTATTTATCTTGATGTAAACATCAGTTTGGTATTTGACCAAAGCATCAAAAAAGACAAATATGTTTGGGTGGATGCCTATGAAATTGTCCTTGAATTGTGCATGAAAACTCTCGCATATGTTTGTGGTACTCAATTACCAACCATCGTATTACTATTACCAATTATCGTATTACGTTTGTGTTACATTGAGTTGAAATGTGAGCAGTTTGTGTGCCTAACTACGAATTTGATTCGCTTAAAATCATGAAATAACTTCATAAGTGCATGCAGTCTATTTACGATTTCACTATTTCGTTCCAATTTTTCATTGATTTTTCTTATCGAAGCTAAGTTATTGAACTAACCTTTGATGGTCGGGATGAGATGTCTTCCACAGCTTTCCGTTTTACACTATTTTGGAGCACTCTTTTTGCAACGTCGATTGCTACAGCTGGGGGATGGTCGTGGTCGTGACTGCCAACCACATCCACAATCTGCCTTCCCATTGTCTTTACTGCGCACTTACACTTCCTGAGACTACATACCCACCTACTCATTTCATTTGCCAATGGTTTTTGGAAATAGAATTTAAAACTATCCACCAACAGTACATCACGACCGCGACGAGTACCGGATGATACAAACGAGGATACATTCATGTTGTTCGATCGTTCGATGATTACTGAGAGCCGGTCCGTTCAAATCACTGATAACGCTCGAAACGCCTCGTGAGGGGAAGGGGGAGCATCACGTACACCCATTCTCTCGGCACGGGACGCTTCGCGTACACCTGTTAGAACTTGCCGGGGAGCACCGAGTACAGCGCAAATGACTTTCACTTTCGACGGGGAGCTTCGCGTAGTCACCCGATAAAAGACCACACTCGGCCATGAGAGAGTCATATGTAACATCATCCTGAAGAATATGCTTTTTAAAGGCATTATAACGGAGAAATTTGTGTTGCACTTTACAGAATCCGCCTCTTGTAGTCTTGGTAGTATGGAAACCAAATCGTATTTCCATACTCCAGAAGAGGGCGAACCATACCATTGAATAGGATACGAAACGCTTGCAAATTATATTTATGTAATAAATATATATATGTATACGAACTAAATCACTCGCGACGAAGTTGTGGAAACTCATTACAAAACGGGAGTTAGTGAAAAACGTTGTCTATTTCCACGAAAAATAAAGAGTTACAATGTTAAATCGATTTCGACGGTTAGGCCATCATCAGTAACAAACAATAACTGAAGACACATTAGAAAGGACACAGCTTATATAGTGACAGGTGAAGGGAGATTGAATCCCATTGGTCGAGAGAAAGGAAAGGGGCAAGAGGTACAACCAATTAAGTGCATACAAAGTGAAAGGGGATTATAGCTAATCAGATGAAGTGAAAGGGGGAGATAATTAAATATGGTTTCAACAATATGAAGGGATAATTCCAAGCTATACAGAAATGGACCTATCAGTGGTGAAATATATTGAGGTATATCCTCATTTAAACATTTACCAGATCTGTCACTTTTGATAATTTCGAAATTTTCAAGTACATTCAACATACCTCCCTTTGGGCAAAAATGAAGAAATTCTACAAACTGTCTATCTGTCAAATCAAAATTGTAACTATGATTGGATTCCTTAAGATGTTTTGCAAATGTAGACTTACCCTTATTTTCCCTGAAATCCTCCAGATGCTCGTCTATTCTTTCCCTAAATTTCATACCAGTCTGACCGCAATATTCGTAGCCACAAGAACATTTTAATTTATAAACTCCACTTTTATCCTGAACACTAATTTTGTCCTTAACGGATCCTAGTAGGTAATGCTTTAAGCCTATTTTTAGTTTTAAAAACCTACTTTATAACCTCTCGATGATAGAATTTTGCCAATTTTATCAGAAATTTTCCCATAATAAGGTAAACTTATCCATTGCTTTTCTTCTAAAGTTACATCTTCCCGAGCCAGATTGGAAACTTTTTCCCTACTCTTTTCCTAAGAACCTTATCCCATATGGTATCAACAAGATCTCCTCCATATCCGTTACTAGCCGCTATGCTTTTTTACCTTATTATGGGAAAGTTTCTGATAAAATTGGCAAAATTCTATCATCGAGAGGTTATAAAGTAGGTTTTTAAAACTAAAAATAGTCTTAAAGGATTACTAGCATCCGTTAAGGACAAAATTAGTGTTCAGGATAAAAGTGGAGTTTATAAATTAAAATGTTCTTGTGGCTACGAATATTGCGGTCAGACTGGAAGGAAATTTAGGGAAAGAATAAACGAGCATCTGGAGGATTTCAGGGAAAATAAGGGTAAGTCTACATCTGCAAAACATCTTAAGGAATCCAATCATAGTTACAATTTTGATTTGACCGTTGGGTTTCGGAGGGAGAGAATAAGTAGCTTCTCTTTTTGGTATAGTTTAATAGTTGAGCGCTTTCGCCCATAGGGCCTCGTCAGAGCTTTTTTTATGAGTTAAAATCGTCATATCTGATAGGGGGACCCATCCTGTGGTTTCGGTAAGAAGTATACCTCGTCATTGAAGGCTGAGGAGGGGTAATTATCTTTTTTAAAACGGTAAAATATACGCAATGAGAGCACTTCCAATAATTATTGGAAGTGCTCTCATTGCGTATATTTTACCGTTTTAAAAAAGATAACTACCCCTCCTCAGCCTTCAATGACGAGGTATACTTCTTACCGAAACCACAGGATGGGTCCCCCTATCAGATATGACGATTTTAACTCATAAAAAAAGCTCTGACGAGGCCCTATGGGCGAAAGCGCTTAACTATTAAACTATATCAAAAAGA
Organism: Adelphocoris suturalis; assembly: GCA_030762985.1. Lineage (NCBI taxonomy): Eukaryota > Metazoa > Arthropoda > Insecta > Hemiptera > Miridae > Adelphocoris > Adelphocoris suturalis. The sequence continues at coordinate 13,843,186 of CM061050.1, forward strand.
GAAGCTACTTATTCTCTCCCTCCGAAACCCAACGGTGAAAACCTCAAGCCTACCAACAATAAAAATTTTGATTTGACAGATAGACAGTTTGTAGAATTTCTTCATTTTTGCCCAAAGGGAGGTATGTTGAATGTACTTGAAAAATTCGAAATTATCAAAAGTGACAGGTCTGGTAAATGTTTAAATGAGGATATACCTCAATATATTTCACCGCTGATAGGTCCATTTCTGTAGAGCTTGGAATTATCCCTTCACACTGTTGAAACCATATTTAGTTATCTCCCCCTTTCACTTCATCTGATTAGCTATAATCCCCTTTCACTTTGTATGCACTTAATTGGTTGTACCTCCTTCCCCTTTCCTTTCTCTCGACCAATGGGATTCAATCTCCCTTCACCTGTCACTATATAAGCTGTGTCCTTTCTAATGTGTCTTCAGTTATTGTTTGTTACTGATGATGGCCTAACCATCGAAATCGATTTAACATTGTAACTCTTTATTTTTCGTGGATATAGACAACGTTTTTCACTAACTTCCGTTTTTTAAATATATATGTACTTCGCTTTCGCCATCCCAACAATCGCGTGGCTCGACTATAAATATGGTCATTACGTTCATTAAAAGACAAATGACTATCAAATATTACTCCCAGGTCGGAGACCGCCACTTGACGGCCAAGGTTGCTCTGCATGATTGAATAATCAAAATTGATAGTTTTAGAAGAACGTGAAAAAGTAGTAACACTACATTTACCTACGTTTAAAGTTAGATTGTTGGATTTACCAGACTTTTGATAATTTTAGAATTAGTCAAGTATAGGTCGGCCATAGACAGTTTGCGTTCTAAGAGTGCCTCTTACGTTGAACCACTTGAGACAATATTTCGGTGACGAATTACCAGAAAAGTGCTCGAAAGGAAATTTCACGTTCGAATTTTAGCTGCCCTGCTATCTATCAATCCGTGACAATCATTTTGGTTTTTTGGATATCATTTGTTTCGCTTCATATTTTCTTTTTTTAGATTCCAGATTTATAACTAATTTAGTCTGTTGGCAAAAAAATACCTCTACTACACATTTTTCGTAACTTAACCACACAAGCTCGGGGGGATTGTTTACAATGTCATTGAATACCTACCTCTCGAAAAAAAAACCTGAAGGCTGTTACAACTTGAATATTTGTCACTTGACAAGTGGAGTAGTAGGAACAGGCGACAGGCGAGGTGAGATTACCAGAACAGTATGTTCGATCAGTAGTGAAGGCAAGCGGATGATCGTGGATGATCCGTCATTCCTACAGTAATGAAACCCTACTTGAAAAAAATAGGCACTGATTCGTTCGATGATGTCCACATTCTCGTGGAACAACCCATACACCCAAGTGTCAAGGTGTTTTTAAGTGTAGCCCAATTGTCAATAATCAGAACTGTGTCTCTTCGATTGAGGGGGCACAGGAAGACGATTCGACTACTTGGGTTGCAGAACGGTGTATGCATTCTTCAAATTGACGGCTACTAAAGTTGAGGGCGACCTACGTTGCGCTCCCAGCTGGACCCTCTGAAGTGAAAGTCCACGCGGCCACATTACGATGCGCTCCTGTTTGTTTCGAGTGGACTGAGTGAACCTTTTACCATGCGCTCCCGAGCGAGATAACCCAGATCGTGTATATTTATCATCGCTTCTGGTCAGTCACAATCATGAGTTCATACAAGAAGGTAATGGAATGGATTAAAGGCGAAGCAAAAGGAGGAGGCGATGTAGTTTTACGTGGAGAATTTAAGTTTGTGTTCCACAAAAAATTAACTAGTGGTGAACTGAGATGGACTTGTGCTGAAAGGGAGAGGAGGAAGCGTGAGGCTTACCTTTGGACAACTGGAGAAGAGGTGAGTTTTTCGAGGGAAGATCACACTCATGAAGTCGCGAATGACATGAAGTGCGACAAGAAAAAAGTAGAGCTTCATACTCGCGTGAAGAGGATGGCTAAAGATGATTTATCTTCTCCAAGTCGGCAAATGAAACGGATTTCCCTGTATATAAGCTCGTCAAAGTACTGTCCTAAAAAACTGTGACCTCACGTCACTACTTAGTGACTTGTAAACTTGCCATGTGTCTATGTTTTTACTTTTATTTGCTTTAGCATTGCTTCTTTTTTTACTGACCAGCGAATATTCCAACATTTAGCGAAATTCGTACATTTTAGATAATTGATCGAGGTGGCTCATGCCACTGGTATGGGTGGACAACGTGAGCAACCTCCTCACGGTGTCCCCTGGGTAACGCTAATAGCTCACATAACAATGCATTGATAACGTTTTGTAACTCAGACAATTAACAATAACTCACCCTCTAAGTATTAATCGTATTCTGCAAGTTGGTATTGGGAGCGCAACATCATTTTTGTAGGGGAGCGCATGCTAATAGCGGGAGCGTATGGTACAATACTCTCAGGAGCGCATCGTAATACTTTCACCGGTCTGGGAGCGCAACGTAAGACTCCCAAAGTTGAAAGGACATAGAACCGATGATGAAAAAACTCACCCTGGAGGAAACCACCCAGTTTCATAAGGTTTAATAACATTTTCCTAAAAAAGGGAAAGAAAAATAAAAAAGTCACTAGCTGAACGGACTGAACTCGGTGCTTGGCGTGAAAGAAACCTATTTTCACACCATTACAAAAAGTTATTTGGAATGAAGAAAAAAATAATAATTGTTTATTCAGGTAAGACGTACGTCAATGAGGTGCAATTTCTTTCATGTGTTAGCAGTTTCCGGATATGCTCGAAGCGTTGAACCACACAAAAAAGGGAGATCGTCTCATCATTGTGCATGAGTATGGTGCAGTTTTAAATATTAACGATTACGCGTGATTATCCCAGTTCAATGAATTATGAAAACTTCTTTATTCCTAAACTTTTGTACGTATCAAATAATTTGTGGATCAACTATAAGTGCTAAGGGTTTCATTTTTTCTACTTATGAGAAATAAACACGAATAACTTTGAATTTAAAATATAGTAATGATGTACATTTTCGGTTAGGTGTTTGGAATCAAAAGGTAGATAGAATGAACTCTAAAGAAGTAGGGATGCAATTTACGTATCGTTTAATCGAAAAATTGAAAAAATAAAAGGTTTTAAGTTGAAATTTTGTTTAATTTTCTACTGCAAATTTGGCTCTCGTAATGCAAACCATTTGTGGTCGACGAAGGGTATGTTACGATAAATCTGATTCATGCATATCCGCAATATGTGCAAATGAATCATCTGATGATGAGCTCAAATTTCGAATACCCTTTTATTAAAATGTAGATAGAAATATTTTCTCAGACGTGTAAAATAGTCCATAATACCTGAATAGCCGAATGAATGATAATCTACTACTATAATAAGGGATGATTCAACACTGTTTTCGGGCTTAGACCCAACTTGTGGAATAGAAGGATTTTATCAACCCTAGTTGTTTAAAAGTCTAGATTCAAGGATTAGCTGCAGGTTAAGTGAGAGCGGTTGTTGATTCAGTACATCGTTCCCTACAAACCCCCACCACGTCCAACTAAGCAGAGATATTATTTGTGTCCGCAGTACATTGTCTGACCCCCTTTGCGTCTTTGTTCCCCGGATGAATTACTAGAGACTATTGTCTTTTGGCCCGAGAGGCCTTTTTGTTCCACGTTAACGGTGTGAAGAGGGTGGAGGGGTGAGTCGGTGTATTTACCGCAAGCGGAGAGCACCATTGTTGCTTCCAGGTTCTCTTTCGGGGTGAATGGCAGAGCAAGGGGTACAGGAAAGTTGCAGAACCTTGCATGACCCTGACTTCTCCACACTGAAAGTACGTGTAGCAGGAAGTGGGGTTCGCAACTTGAATGACTAATTGCAGCAATTCCAGTCATGAGGCATACGAAATTTCATTGCTTTGTTTTCCTTGCCTACATCGAAAAATTCCAATTTCTTGCATACAGCAGTGAAAAAGTTACGTACTCGGGACCGCATAGAACAAAACGCGCAGTGCGTACCTAGTGCTCAATAATTATGATAAACGTGCTCATTGAAGCTGTCTTCATTAATCCTTGGTATCCATATATGGGCGCACAACATAAATGATTCACCCATCACAACAATTCTAATCAAATGTTAAAACGGAATGTGTTTAGTAATAGTTGTAGCTTTGTTATTATTGTCTGTTGGGGAAAAAAAAAAAAATCTCCGTTCGTTGCAAGGCATTTTAATTTTTGGTGCAGTACAAAGGTCAAAAGCAGAGCGTATTTTGTAATTTGGACCAAGAAGTTCCAATGATGAAACCATTTCATGAACCCTTGTTATCCATCTTGGGGTTTGGAACATGAATGATTCACCCCAACAACTCTAACCACAATTCGGAACGGAATGTGTCTTGCTTTGTTGTTGTTACCTATGTAAAAAAATGTCCTGTTCCGTTATTCTGTTGATGTAGGCAGTTCATCCGAACTCTGTATGCGAAAAGGAGTTCGAAAATCGAATGATTAACTCCAGAAACTTTAGTCATAAGTTGGAAGGGATGTTTATCAGTAGTTGCTGCTGTTTTATGTTGCCTGGATACAAAAATTTGAATCCAAATAAAAATATCTGCCAAGTTGGGTGCGCATTATAGCTTCCTCACTTATTGAAAAATGGACGTGTAGAATCAGAAGAAGAACACAGAATCGAAATGATTGGATGCCGGTTAGAACAGTAACATGCGTATACATGCTAGAATGCAAAATAGAGTTATAATATGTGTTTGCGCATGCGCATGTTGTGTAGAAGTTAACCCGCACAATAATTGAAATTTTCATGAAAATCGGTCCATTATTCTCGGAGCGTCAACCAATATTAGTTTTTCGAATGCGGAATGCCTATTAATTATTCAACCAAATGCAACGAAATACAAAGGGAATCATCCTGAACCCTTTCAACCCCCCGAGTTCGGACGGACTGATCAGACTAAAAGATCATGAGAAATCGACGTTATAAGAAATTCACGTTTGCTCATACAAACAGACTACGACGATTATTAAGCCAATGGCAATTAAATTTAAACGGGGCCGTCTACTAATCCGCACAATCCCTAAAAATTTCATAAGAACCGGACCATTAATCTCGGAGTTTTGTCTGTGTAAATCAATTTTAGTTGACCTTGTATAATCCCTTGACCTTAATTTCCACAGTTTTCATCCGATTTTGATGAAATTTTCAGGGAATGTGTGGGCTGGGGTGTGGACGGTTCTCTATCTGTTTCATCGTTCCTGACTCAATACTTTACGCATGCGGAACCGTAAATTCTACCAAGCATCATTTTCTCACGTTCTAGTAGTCCGATCTTGCTCAAATCCGGATGATAGTGGGGGGATGACGATTTGATCATCCCCTGCCAGTTCTATTGTTGTCAAATTAATACTCCACTCTGCGCATGCGGAAAAAAAATCCATAATGCTCCCCTTTTTCACACTCCAGTCGTTTGATTTCGCTTAAATTCCGACGATAGTTGGGAGAAGACGATTTGATTACGCCATATCAATTTCAACATAATTTTATCATTAATAGCTACTGCGCATGCGTCAATGTAAAATCCTTGTAACGGCCTTAATTTCCACAGTTTTCAACCGATTTTGATGAAATCGTAAGTGAATGCGCGGGTTAGGTTGTAGATGGTCCTGTACCTATTTTATCGTTCTCAACTCATCAGTTCATTCTGCGCATGCGCAAATGTAAATTTCATTGAGTATCATTTTAACGAATTTATGTTGAAAATGAAGCTATTGCAATGGCTCCAAAAATTTTTAAATAAGAATTTTCGAAAATTGTCTTCATGGAAATCCGTTTTGAGACATTCTGAAATGAATCCTAGAGTTTAACGCTGTTCCATATGTATATACATATATACATACTAGCCACTCCGTCTCGTTTCGCTCGCCTCCACGTCTAGCCAAAGGGGGCAAGCCCCCCCCGTTAAGTTGCTCTTTTCGCTTGCAAAGGTGTGGCTGTATACATGCGATGGACTTTTACTGTCGAGTGGGACTTGTAGAATGATTGGAAACGGTAGATCGCAAAGGGTAGGCTTAGCGAGTGTAGGGGATGTTGCTCTCTTCGCTCGTTTGAGGTGGTTGTCTCACTCCCTTCGCACGCTCTTTGTGGAATGTACCTATAGATGCGATGGCATATAGTCCATCTCGATTCAGCAAGAAAAACCTCGTTGAAATCCGACGTGTGTAGGGAATATTGCTCGCTTCGCTCGATTGGTGTGGGATGTATAGGTACGATGGGATATAGTGGGATATCATCGATACCTACGGCCCGTGGTTTGGGTGGGGGTGGAAAATTCGAAAATTGCTCACAACCCCTCTCAATTGACATCTTAAAGGAATGAAAAAAAAAAATCAAATCTCATAAAAGCTAATATATGTGTAATATCCAATGTATATTGCCGTTGGATTTATAGTAGTCTTTGTGCATGCCCAAACATTAATTTCTTATAACATCGACTTATCAATCATTTCGGCTCATACTTTGTTCTTCTACTTTCTATATGTCCATGTCACAATACGTGAGGAATTTATACTGCCCTAACAACGGCAGACTTTTTTTTCTGTTGGAAATTACTTGCAAACAAATTAACTCTTATAAGACTACCTATGTGGAACCATGAAAAGTTCATTAGATTTAATTAAGATAGGCAATTTATCTGCGTAGAAGGGCTAAACAATAAAGATCATGTGGAACCACGAAAACTTTAGTTTTAATAACATTTCAATTCTTTAACTAATTCTAATAGTAATGGACTATACGTCCATGTTACAATATGTGAGGAAGTTATACTGCCCAGCCAACTGGGCAGACGTTTTTTTCTTGCGCCGAAAAATCAAGCTTTCTAAATGAAAGGACGAGTTCAGTAGCCAGCATTTTTCGATCACATTAAATAGGTCTTATTTCAAAAGAAGTGCTGAAAATATCACTAAAAATAGCAAAAAACGGCTAAAAGTCGTTAAATTTATATTTGTTTTAGCAGAATATTGCTCAAATAAAGTTTAATAACTATATAATTGAACATTAAAGAATTTGTACAGAATTATGCTGAAAAATGTACTTAATTATGCTGAAAAATGTACTTAATTATGCTGAAAAATGTACTTAAATTTCACTAAAGTGTGCTAAAAAATCGATGACAACTGCAAAAAAGTTGAAAATCCAAATTCTATTTTTGATTAGCAGATTATTATTGAGAACGAGTTTTTTGCCATAAATTGGTAGTTGACAAATTTTTTTCACTCTGTCCTCAATTTTCAATATAACGTAACATAATATACTACAATAATTTACTAAAATTCGCTCATTTATTTATTTATTTGGCAAAAACATATTTATAAGAAAATTAAATAACAGTAGTACTTGACAATACTAGTAATAAACAAATCAAAACAAGATACTTCTTTTTTTTAAAAGTGAAGATTTTTCAGACACTAAATTGGAACTAATTTAATCAAGGACTTCAAAAAATCAAATAATTTGCCCACCAACGCTCAAGTTCAAAAGAACTTGTGTCCCCTGGTGGAGTCTTACTCTTAATAAGAGGCGCCCAGCTGTACAACACTAGACTATACATATATAAAAACAAAAATAAATATGACTATATATAAAGATAAAACTGGCGGAAACAGGAATAACTACATTATCAAAATAAAATACCCATAACCTATATGAAAATAATATTTAAAATTAATTATGAATTCACTCATGAAACACAGAACATCAATTCCCTATGGTTCCCAATAATTATTGAATATCAGAAAGAATCCCCGATATACATCTTTTAAAACCATTTACGTTGGGGGAAATGGAAAAATCTTTGTGTCTATATAAAAAGTTCAGAGCAGCATTGTACGAATTTCTACGATGCGATTCGGTACGACAGCGGGGTAGGGAAATGTTAGATGTTGAGGTAGTTCTACTGAAGGAAACATTACATAGGTGCTCGAGCCTAATACCCGTTTTAAAAACAAGAGTACAAGACTCAATTAGAAAAATGGTCTTTACGTTATGTGCATTAAATTTTGAATATAATCTAGCAGTAGGATACATATAAGGTTTATTGAGAAGTATTTTAATCAATGCATTCTGAACTGTCTGCAAAGGAACTAAGTGCGATTTAGTGCTCATTCGATCATTCTGCATGACTGGAACTTTTTTTTTATTCTTGATTAACTTTTTATTTATTGTTGATTAACTTTTTTTTGATTCTTGATTTACTCTTTTCCGCTGATTCGTACACGAGGAAGCTCCATCCACACCCACAGCTGACACATCCACACCCAACTTGTCAGACGTTTTTATTCCCTCTACGTCTTTGTGAAGCACTACAATACGACTCCTCCCCTCATCACAAGTCTCAACCCTCAGACCCTCGTCAAAATCCCAAAGGATTGCAAAAACTTTTTAAAAAGGTTTATACAGGCACTATTTTTGGTACTTACGTATTATACCGACCACACCCAATAAGGAACACTGAAATAGAGATTTTATAGAAACGAACATTATATCACGAAAAACTTATGTATTATACCGACCACACCCAATAAGGAACACTGAAATATCACGATTAGGAGTGAACAGAAATCGATACTTTCATATCGATACTTTGGTGTGGTCGGTATAATACATAAGTACCCTATTTTTTTAATACATAATTTTGCTTCTGAGACTGCAAGGCAGCGAAAGCTTTGTTTTCACTTTCGAAATGAAAAAAAATTGTTTGCTCCCAAATCAAAATTTCCACTCGCATTTTGCGTTTCAGAGCTTCCTGAACAAATTTGGTTCCGTGTCTGTCTGTCTGTCCGTCCACATTTCCTTGTAACAGCCATAACTTCCACAACTTTGATCAAATTTGAACCAAATTTTCAGGGATCGTGCGGGTTAAGCTCTAGATGGTCCCCTATCAACTTCATCATGATCGAACCAACGGCAGCTTCTGCGCAGGCGCTAACGTGAATTCCTAGTGACGGTCATAACTCGGTCAATGTTGAACAGATTTCGGTCAGATTTTCAGGGATGATGCGGGCAAGGTTTCTTGAGGTCCCGTATCACATTCTTCGTGATCATCAGCAGCGGTACGCTAGGCGCATGCGCGAAAGTGATGTTTTTGTTACGGTCACAGCTTAGCTAATTTTATCGGATTTTGTTCAAATTTTCAGAGATGATCCCGGTAGAGTCCCTTGAGGTGCCATACGAATCGTACGGTACTACCAGTGATTGTGCTTATCATGCCGGGAATTTATTTGCAGGGAATATTCCCGGCCGGGAATTAATTTTTTAATTTTTTCTCCTCCTTTTTAAATATTGGCTATTCCATATATGGAATACCGAAATTCATGTGCAGCGAAATACATGCATGTTCATTGAAGGACTGCCATGGGGTTCACGTTCGAACGAAGTGAACTCCATTAGTTCCGGACGTAGACGAAATTTTCAGGGAACATGCGTACTACATCCTGGATGGTCCCATATTAAAATCAAAATTTTCCTTATTAATTTCATTTATTATATGTACCATTCAGCTTCCAATTTCCCACCTTATTAATTCTCTGATGCCAGAACCGGTCGTTTCTAGTTCTCTGGAATTTAATGGTGACGTACTGTGAAGGTCACAAGGAAGCTCATGTGCCATTTCCTTGGCAGTGTATTTCTAAAGCAACGGTTCTAAAATCCAAGAATGTTTTCTTAGTATTGCTATTTAATCGCTTATTTATTACAAATGCTTCATGCCTAGGTACATATATTTTCGTAGGCAAGTATTTACTCAATTGTAAGAAAAAAACAAAGAACATGAAGAAAAATGAACTTTACACGTGCTAACCACGGAAAACTCAATGTGCAATATCAAATGTAATGTAGGTATTTTATGATAAATTTTTATGCGGAATTACAAGTACCTACGATTGATATAGAATGTACGTAAGATCTCTCTTATCGAGTTCCCCATTTGTCGGCGTAAGAGATTCCTGAAAGGAATATTCGTATGTCGTCTGTAATACCTCTTTAACTTTTTTTTTTCGATTTCTTCCTCCCGTCTTGCCACCGAAAGAAATTCTCCTGAGGAAAATATCAGTGTTATGTTGGGTGAAGAAGGGATGGGGTGTTGAAGGAAAAAAAAGGTATTCAATGGAGTTTTTTTTTTTAGTCCTGATGAAATTGGCCAGGTGGCATGTTTCCCATTTCCCTGCCGACCGAAGGCGTGCGAAGGTGGGAAGTATACGCATGAAGGTGAGGTTATAGGTTGAACCTTTGCCTCAGCCCCACCTCAAGGAAGTGGGGGACAGAAGTGTTACTTAGAAAAAGGTCCTTAGAGGGCTTGGGGGAGAGAGACTATTTGAAAAGGTGAAAAGGATATTGGTCCCCTAGCTCTTCGCCTTACTGACTCGGAAACCTTTACTTCTCGAAAGAACCGCACACCGCTGTGGCCTTTTTTCATCCTTTTTTTCATTCTTATTTAAAATGGACGTCCCCGATTGTCTGAAGTGAATTCGATTCGGGGTGAGGACTAGAATTTGTAAAGAGGCAGCTAGCTGGAGGGCGGTTGCTTGTGGAAACGTGATCTTTCATTTCTGAATTTTCCCTGTTCAGGTTGGAAAAACACAAGTACCTGATGCTCTTCGACCTGAGCAATTAAGGATCTCCTGAATCTTACGGAATGTTTCATTCGACATTTTGAGTTCAAGGTTTCGTAAACAATAATCTTATTGTCAATTTAAATGCTTCAAATGGAATTTAAAAATGTACCTAACTTGGATTAGCAGTGCTGTGAAACAAGTTATTGCAAAGAGTCAAAAAACTTATAAGCTACTTCCTAAAGCGGTATCCCAACAGCTAAATCCGTTTGGAGGTCGAAAACATAATAAGACCTTTTTTCATACCTTGAACTCATCTAACGTAACGTCTTGCAATGTTATGATTATTATCATTAATTTGTATGTGGATAAACATATTCAATGGTTGATTTATTGATATGGGGCTTGATGCTTTAAGACATACATACGGATAGGCAGGAAACCAAAATTATTAGGGCGGTTTAAAAAGAGTGTGGATGGAAATTATGATTTTGAAGGAAATGTTGCATCCAGAAGTGATTAGAATATTTCCGCCATCTTGGGTTGTCTTGGAAGCAAAGAGTACCTGATACACTTGAAATTTTACTTAAATACCAATAGCGAGACGGTACGGTAGCGTTCACTGCATTTGTACTCAACTGCAGCAGATCACTGAGGGATGATTAATAAAACGAGACAGCCACCAAGCTTTAGCTTTTAATTAACTTTCTCCGAGCATTAGGAAAGTAAAGTTTATGTGGGTCGTATCAACACCGCTAAATTACGAGGAAAGGAGGGAGAGGGATAAAGGTGGAAGGAGAAAGGTAAAAGAAGGCCCCGAGAGAAAATCCTCCGCAATTACACAACTGTGTTTTACCTCGTGAAAAGTTATTTTTCTCAAACGGAGCGGAGCCCGTAATCAAGGGGAGGATTGGGCCCCCCCAGGAACCTGGATATATAGGATGGACTTACTGGGGGTAGCAGTGAGGGAAGGTGTGGTGGAAATAGGGGGGGGGGGGTGTATAAAGCCAATTTTCTCCGACACCGGAGCATGGGACATGTGGAGGGGAGCAGTGGGAAATCTCACGCAAGTGGAGTCAAGTGAGGGGTCTTTTAAGAGTTAGTCAACGGTTTTAAGGTCGGCGCAACGTTGTCATCTTCTTACGTGTCAACCTTTTACTTTACCTTACACCTTACTTTTCTCTTGGCTCTACTTTTTTTCAGCGTTTAATCAAAATTTAATCGCGCGGTATTGTCTCAAACAATTTTACTGCCCAACAACAACACTGAAAACATCACTGTAGTTTTACTAAGTTTTAAATATAAGTTATGCGAGTAAGTTTTGAGTAATTAATTTTTTTTAACTTAACCAATCGAGTTGCAATACACTACAAAAAAGGAGGGGTTTGAGACTGGACGGGTCTTTGCATCATCTATAAACCTCATGCCAATTCAAGTTTGAGTTGGAATGAAAGCACAAAACAGTCCTTCGGATTGAAGGATTTCAATTGAATTGTATTCATTGAATTGTGTGAATTGTATTCAATTTATATGAATTGTGTTCAATTATTTCTCATTTCAGAGACGCAAACAGGATCCGATACGCCTTAAGAGCTTTTATTTTTTAACATCGAAAAAAATATGTACCTACATGTATATTTCTAGTGGTTATGTTGAAATTGTCGGGGATTTTTTGTTTTCAAATAGCTACAAAAGAGAAGCAGTATACCCACCTCTCACTCCTACAACAATATGTTATTTGTTCTTTTCTTTTACCGGAAAACGGTGGTAAACAGAAGAAACGGCAAGTGTCGTCAATGTTAAAAATGTTGATATTCTGTAATCGTTCCTGAACGTTTCAATACGGATTTTATTGTTAAATATTCGGAAACCACATTTTCTAAAATTTTGAAGCCATTGGAAATCATAAAGTTGCCTTGCCCCAGATATCCTACGAAAGTGGAGGTCACGCACTCCTTGGTGGTATCTCTGTGTAGTTCCAATGGAGAAACCGGTAAGGTTACAGCGTGCTACATATACGTACCATGAAACGTGAAAATATTAATACGAAAGAGGTTGATATTTTATTCTATCTGTTTACAAAATATTATGACGAGGAGGCCCACATCAACGAACCCGGCTTAAATAAAAAGTTGCTTCCTTTTCCGCTATTCAAGCAAAATATTTTCCCAGTTTCTGATTCTAGTTGGCTTAAGAAAAACTGGTTCACCTCGCAATAGGTCGTGAGGTAGAGGCAGTATCTTGCTTGAGACAAGAACCGTCGCACTCCTACCCCCTCCCATAAAACATACCTGTATGATTTATTGTGCAAAATTTAGGAGGAATTTATTATGGGTTCCAATCCACGAAAAGGCAACTCGCCGCATAATTTCATGGAGGAGAACCTATATGCTCGATAGTAAATATATGCATTGGTAATTGAAAATAATAATGTACATATTAAAAGTAGAAGAGATTGTGAAATGCTCTAGTTCAGGAAGTGCCAACAGAAACTGTAATTGGGTAATTAACCCACAATCAAAGATCCAAACAACCTGAAGGATAAAGGATGACTTGCTCCACTTTGAAGATATAGAAAGATTTCGCTCTAATTGGGGACTTTAAGTAATAGATTTCTCTCTTTGGGGACTTTAAGTAACAGTTATTCCTCTTACCCTCTTTGCAGATTATTAAATTGCTCTCGGAAGAGAATTCAGGTAGTATGGGAATATTACCACCTAAATATATTACACCTAATATTACACCCTCTGCCATTTTTGTCTACGTTGCCCGATCTTAGAACCGTATCGAAGGCAATTCATTGCGAAATACATCTGTGAGCTTCCAGTGGTTGAGGATGAGGATCGTCTGGCTAATTTGCTCGATTTTGGGGATGATAGGGTGAAAATGTTAAATTTATTTCATTTTGTTACTAGTGCACTAGCACTTCGATCAATTGCGCTCACCGAATAGGTGTCTGATATGTACAGCATTAGCATTGTATAGTGTACAACAGGATAGGCTTGTTGTGGATGTACGAGTACCACAGGTATAGCGTGGATGTTATGGATTCATAACGGATTATTATTATTTATGTTAATTTCATATCGATGGCCTCGTTTATTTTGCATGTACTTCATTAAGCTGTAATGCCCTGTTAACTAGATTAGGAAGAAGATATTTGACTAATTTCTTAGCTATTATATATTTTTCTAATGATAATGTGTAAGTGGACCTGAACTCTTTGCAATAATCATTGATTTAATACAATAAACAACTTACTACTACTACTACTACTACCACCTAAATATAAATTTGGGAATATTACCCTTGAAAATAGAATAATAAAGCTCAATATGATTATACAAATCGCAAGCGGATATTACGGGTTCCTTCCGGATAACCTAGGCGCTGTATTCCTTCTGGAACTACCCGCAAAACTTAAGGGGATTGAATCTCCGATGAATCATTCATCAACCCACGCTCAACTACCATCAGAAGAATTTGGTAGAAAAGGTGACATCACTGAATTTGACAACAATAAAGGAAGAAGACTGTGACAGCCCTGTATCAAAACTTCATGTATAGGGCATAATGTGCAGGTGTCAGTAATTTCCTCCTTCGGGTATTGGAGATGGCTTTGGAGATAGCCTGCATCCATTTTTACTGTATACAAGAGGCTCGTAAAAGTTAGTAGTGCACTCAACTTCTCGATAGGTACGAACTAAATCACTCGCGACGAAGTTGTGGAAACCCATTTAAAAACGGAAGTTAGTGAAAAACGTTGTCTATTTCCACGAAAAATAATGATGAAAAATAATGAGTTATTGTTTGTTACTGATGATGGCCTAACCGTCGAAATCGATTTAACAGTGTAACTCTTTATTTTTCGTGGAAATAGACAACGTTTTTCACTAACTTCCGTTTTTTCTCGATAGGTTTTGTGTTAGATTCTCTATATTGTTTGGGACAGGAACCGTCACATATAGCAATAATTATGATTTATTATACAACAATAAACTAAAATTGATTCAAACATCACCTCGTCAACCGCTTCCACACAAAATTTTCTCCCTCTAACTTGAAAATCCAGCCCTTCATTTATGGTAGTGACGGGACCCCGGGAAATAAGGGAGAGGGTTGTTTTGAACAATGTGCACGGGGAGGCCCCGGAACATTAGTTTCGCCGCCTCACAATAGTCCGCCTTGCCCCCAATTGCGTCCCCACTAGCACCACCGTCTCGCCCTGCTCCTTCGGTCTTAATGAGCTCAGGCCATCTTTCTCCGTTGCCCTTTTGCATTACTCAGCGCGTTTTAATCCTAATTACTGAAATTGTAATTTTGGATGTTTACAACCGTCACGAGATATTATGTTACACCGATGAGTGGTTTAATATCCTCACATTTTCTTTAGTACCCAACCTATCAATTCATAATTACGCACATCCATTAGTTTCCTACCCAGTCACATTCCGTGGCGTAGCTAAGGGAACTACTAGGAGCACCGCACATTGTGCATAGCAAAAACACCTTCATGTGACTTTATTATTTTACTCCCCCCCCCCCCCCCCCCCCCTCCACCACTCTTCATCATCATTCCTCGAGTTGCGCGAAGGAGAGGATAATGGATTTTAAGTTTATCAACTTCTTCTTTAGTTTGTTAAATACAATGAGATAAGATGACGAAAGTAATACAGGGTGTTTCATAAAGAATACACTGATTTTCACATAGAATATTTTTGAATAAAATAAATGTGCGGTGTTTTCCCGGTTTTTTCTCAAAGGTGGCATTGTCACAAATCGAATAGCGCCGACAGAGTGCTCTGCAATCGAGGGATAAGTGACATCGAAAGTTGATGATGTTTTTGGTGTTCTTCTGGATGCTTTTTTGTTGGAGCTTCTTACCTCGACTTACTCGAAAATTGGTTGTTTGCCCAAATTGAAAAAGATTCTGGTGACTTTATCTTCCAGCAAGACGGAACACCCTCCTCACCTCTTCACTGCCACCTCCAAGTTCGTGGGTTCCTGAATGACCGCTACCCATGGCGTCGTGGTCGTGCGGGTAACCAGGACTCGAATCTTAATGCCTGGTCCCCACGATCACCAGACTTAGCACCCTGTTGTGACTTCTTTCTATGGGGTTATGTCAAAGATAAAGTCTTTGTTCCCCCAATGCCTAAAACCTTGTAAGAGTTGAAGACCGCTGCTCGCTATGGCAGTAGTGTCTGTGACAACCGACATGTTAGGGCGTGTTTGGCTTGAATTTGAATACCGCCTCGACCTCGTTCGTGTTTCGGGTGGCAACCACATAGAACATTTGTGACAATCTAACAAATCGAAGGATACTTTTACTTTTCTTGTACCATTTTTCTAAATAAAGTTATTGTCAGTCAAAATCAGTGTATTCTTTATGAAACAACCTGTAAAATAATGTGCATAAAAGTGTACAGAATCTAATGCACTATCTGGGCATAGCCAAGGCCCGGGAGATAAATCGTACCACAGCTGAAGAGAAGAAGAATTCATAACTGATTACAAGTAATTAAAAAAGAAAGAAAGAAACAGGATTATTCTAAAATTATGTACAATAAATTATTAGCTCCGGTTGGAATTTTCATGACACTGTAATGAAAAAAAAGCGGACCTTTTTGCAACGCCCTAGGCGTGATCTTTCAGCTTAGTATAAAATAAAGTACCTAGGTGAATAATAGTCGATTGTAATCTTTCAGGACACAGGACTAAACAGGTCAAGTCCTAGTTTGATGTGGCGCTTAGACCTAGAAAAGAAAAATTCCAAGTCTTACTCCGTTGATTTTATTTTCACTCAAGTTCGCACCGAAAAGTTCCAACTTTGGTACTCATCGTATCTGTCTTGGATAACATTTTTAGAAGTTCACAGACCAAACTGTACAATGAGAATGAAGAAACCACAGCACTTGTACCAGGAAAAAACGGGAAGACAAACATAAGGCGAGGGGAATAAACAAAAGGGAAAATGTTGGATGGGGTTGTTGTATGGGTAGTGTATGTGCTTCAGAGCTTTGTGCAACCACTTGATGCTATAAATTGCGTGGGGAGGTGGCCGGTTTTTGCCCTTCACCCCTTCCTATGACCGCTTCCTACCGGAACGAAGTACTGTTTTGTTCAATCTACTGCACAAGGACACTCGCGAGGTTCAGAGCTATTCAAAACATAGAGAGCAAAGCACCAGTGTTTTAGGACCGGTCATCTTTAAAAAAAAAAAAAAAAAACCGAGGTTACAATCGATCATAGTCTTTGCGATTTGAAGAGATAAAATAACTTCAAACTGCGTATTTATCGTTAATAACGTCGATTTGAACCTCCTCTGAACCATAATTCAAATCATCGAGGCAATTTTTAACCAAATATTGATTTCAATGATGCAACAATGATGTCTATTTTTTGGGGGAATTTGAAAAAAAAAAAAAAAAAAAAAAAAAAAAAAAATCCTCTTGACAAACACTGGTAATATCAACATGCCTCATATTTCTACAATCTAGTTGAGTCAAGGAGGTGAGGAATAGAGAGACGTCTCCCCTCGATTGTACTGGATAGGCAAAATAAATAAGACCACACATAACTCCATGTAAAACGCCAACTCAAAGGCGAAAAATAAATCTCGCAACTAACAAGTAAAAGTGAAGGCTGCAGGCTGCTTTCCTACAAATAAGAAACATTTCATTCTACGTGGTATCTCTTCACAAAAAGCCCCTTATTAAAATCACAAATTTATATTTTTACGACAGTGTCAACCATCCCTTCTCACCAGCAACACATCACCTCCATGAAAGAGGACAGAAGAAGCTTATGCTACAGTCAGTGGTAAAGCACCCAAACCTATATAAGCCCCTATATTAGTCTTCACTATTAGTATAACTACACTAAATTAAACAATAACAAACATAAACAAATACAATAAATCCAAAAGATAACCAATAAAATAATATGGCAAACCGATTTCAACAGAAACCCATAAAACTACCAAAGAAGGGCAAAGAATATGATAAGTAGAGGAAGGGACCAAGAGCATAGCAAAACATTTTACTCAAGGTAAAATATAACTAAGTAAATAGATGAAAGTGATATTAAATACTAATACTTATATAGATTATTCTCACTTTGATGCCAAGGGAATTAACAAATAAGGAATTTCTAATTTAAAAACTATAATAAAATAAACTACAAACTAAATAATGTGTAATAGCAAACATTAATAAATAGATATGTGTAGATGCTTGTGTATATATGTATACATGTGTATATATGTGTACATTATAGAAAGTTTTTAATCCAACACTTAAATTTTATAGGATGTAACTACTTAGATTACATAAATACCGAGAAAACCAAATATGCATATAAAAGTAGGATGTATTGAACTTATATAATTATGTTGAATTCTTTTATTTGAGTTAAACTTTCACTATTATGTAGGTAATATTATTCAAATTTCATTATACTATTATTATTATTCTTATTATTTTTTTTTTTTTAATTCAAGCCACGTCTCAACCGGAAGGGTCATTAGCGACAATCAAAAGAGTGTCAAAAGGACACTGCAACTGGCACGATTCTAAAGGGAGGACTCCACTGGCAGATTGGAGGGGGAGAAATTATTATAATAACCCGCAAAGCGAGGGGGGCTCAAAGGATACAGCGATGACCTATTTGTAACCCCTACAGCGGATAAAAATACCTCGTAATAAAAACTAAACGAACACTAGATGAGCCTTACAAATACATAAATACTGTGTCTGTCTGTCTGTCTGTCTGTATGTCTGTCTGTCTGTCTGTCTATATATCAAAAATAAATAAATGAGCAATAATAATATTTTAGTAACAATAATAATCTTACTTGATTGTTGAACTGGAGACACCGAACCATCCAACAACATTCCTACAAAATTTTGATTTCCATAATGCATATCCATAAATAGTTATGATTGGTGGTAAGTAACTAATCATGTAGCTTTGTAAATGTGCATTCCCACCTATGTTAAAATTTTACCTGGGTGGGTTCACTTAGGGCAAAGATAGCACCAAAGCACCTCTCCCGTCTTTGCGAGACTTCCATGCCTAGTGTGACCTCACTGCCACACGGGAGCCCACCTAAAGGCACAACTCCTTCTGGCATTCCGGGCTACTAGTCAGCTGATCGGGTGCCTGATGTGTGTATTCGCCCTCTTCCCGCTTACACTTGAATATCGTTGCTTTTTAGTGAAGCTGGGAGAATTCGTGAGTTAGGTATCGAAATGTATCCAATACGAGTAATTTTGTTAAGCGGTTGGCAACCATCTCAAAATAGGTTTAGGTAGCATCAGAGATTGAATTAGTGTTTAGCATTTGAAGAAGTACCTAGTTTGTATAGATAGGGTTCATACCTAGTTTGTATAGGTAGGTAGTAGGTGCCTACCTAATAAGTGTTGAGTGTACATACATCTTGATGTTTCATTTTTTGCAGCTCTCCTCGCTTACACTCATGTCAAGCGTCTAGGGCAGATCTCTTTTTGCCTCCATGCTATCAGTATTTTGCTCTTTGCGGAACAAAAAGTGGAAGCTTTGTGTTAGCGACAATTCTTGTACAATTCCTACATACTCGTATATAATTGGCCGATAATTTGTTCTGAAAAGAGGAGAGAAAATTAACGAAAATTCGCTCTTTTGGTTCTCAGTTTAGTTCTTTTAGTTCCACGGACCGGGAAGGTCTCGGCACAGGAAGAAACTATCGAATTGGGCGCTGACCCTATTAATTGGTGGAACATTAACCGGCAAATTTTTTCACTGCTATCCAAAGTTGCCGAGGAAAGGCTATGATTGGTAGCTACGTCTGTCTCCTGTGAGCAACTTTTTTCCCAAGCAGGGGCAATTTTGTCGGAGAGAAGCAATTTTGTCACTGAGTCCAAAAAAAGCTAGTATGCTAATTTTTTTAAATCAAAACGAAAAACTTTTTGTACAGGTAAACTCTTTCATTAAATGATTATTTTTTTGACACTGGCTTGAATAATTCTTTCCTATTGAATGAAAAGTTAGTCTGAGCCCTGATTCGTAGCGATCGTTATTTTATTCGACGTTCTGTACCGGGAAGGGAACTGTACCGGCATTTCGAAACGGTGACTTCTATGTCACTGGAATCATTGGAACCGTTCCTGAGAATTACCTGGACCGACACACCCCTAAGATGGGCTATATCAACAATGATACGTTTTACCAATGATACGCGATCAGCTGACTAGTACTGTAAGTTGCCGAGAATGCCAGAAGGATGCGCTAGTTGTGCCTTTAGGTGGGTTTCCGGGAGACTCTCCTCACGAAGTGTTATGGAATAAAACTAATCATAGCAAGAGCGCGCGGTTGGCTACGAAATACTTAAGTTTAATTTAAAAATATAAAAAGAATACCTACACAAGTAACTCTCTCATCATTACTTCCTCAGTCTTTGCAAAATCAGTTGCCAACTTTTTTTTTTTTGTATTTCGGTCTCCCTGCTCTTTAAAATCCCATTTCGCATTTTTGTGATGTCTATGTTTAAAGTCGTAATGAACTTTACTTAATTGACATTATTGACTGGACTTCCTTCATTATGGGCATCTAAACCATTACATGAGGCAATAATTAACCATTCCCAACGTTCTTTCTGGTGTTTACGAGTTTCGGTAAATGTAGTTCTCCACTTATTGATTTTCCTTCTAAAACTCGGCCAGGCCTTGAGGAAAGTTAATGCACATGTACGAAGCCTGTCATTAGATTATTTCGCCGAATGGCAAAACCGTTTTTCTAATGGTTATGCATTTCTGATCCCATTCAGAGTACCTACTATAGTCGTATTCATTTTTTCACTAGTAACGC
This sequence comes from Adelphocoris suturalis, assembly GCA_030762985.1. Lineage (NCBI taxonomy): Eukaryota > Metazoa > Arthropoda > Insecta > Hemiptera > Miridae > Adelphocoris > Adelphocoris suturalis. The sequence continues at coordinate 13,863,642 of CM061050.1, forward strand.
CGTCCATTTATTGTAAATAATTCTACCATCGGAAAATAACATTGGCATCTGTATCTCTGATCAAGGAAATTACAAATCCTCCGTTATAAATTGGTATTTTAATATCTTCAAAAAACCCTAGACCTAAATGTGAAAGATTCCCACATACGTAGAACGTATTTTTCTCCGTATTACATAGTGAGGTACAACCGTTATTTGAAAGGGCTTTCCTTTCTGAGTTATTGAATGAAACAGTACTCTGGACTGTGTTAATAACGAGGGGTTCGAGGAACGTTCATTTCATCGTTAGGAACGTTATTTCATTATTTTCATTTATCGTGGTAATATTATTTCATTCAACTGACATTGGTGTTTCCCACACTTTTTGTTCTTGGTTAAATCAATTGTTATAAATCCGAGGTCCTTCTCCCAACACTGCGCACAAAGCTTATAAAATTTGGTCATTGTCATGTCACCAACAATGAAGTCGTTATATATGTTTTTCAAACAATATTTGTACTGCGGAAATATACCTAAACACAATATTGACATTACTGCGTATCACCTGCCTGTCAGCCAAGTTACAGCACTGAGCCAAATAAATACAGGATATATTATCTTTATGACGCCCCCTTGTGAAATAATTTTTAATTTCTATTTGTCTTTCGAGAAGACAATAATCAAAAACCACTAATGAATCCGGATGAAAGTCGTCAACTGACATTATATCTTCGCAATTAGCGTACGAAACACAAATTTCCTGACTTACTTCAATTTCAACAGAACGGTATCGATCGAGCAATTCCTGATAAAGAGGTTGGTTGAGTGATTTGCTGAATATGTATAAATAAGTGTAATCGATCCAATCTTGTATATGAAATTCATAAGCAATGCTGTTTTACCACAGTTACTCGAACCAATTATTATCGCCCTCATGATACCTATCTGAAAATTTGTTATTGTTCTTCTGCGGTCGTGAGCCAAAAGGAGTAACAACTTACTCGTTTTTCGTATTTTGCGATTTTTTCATTGTAGCTTTGAGTTTAGTGTATTCTTATGTATTGTGAGCTGAAAAAAAAAAATAATAATAATAATAAAATAATTTTAATAAATTATTGATACTTTTTTCTTGATGCTTCTGGTCAAGAACGGGTGATAGTACAGAGGAAAGGGGGACATTCCCTGCGTTTGAACCTTTTCGAGTCTCTATGGTACATTTCCCAAGGGCCGACACGGGCGGCTCGGTAAGCGAAATCCCAGACGAATAACTGCTTGACCTGCGTCAAGTTTTTACCTTCAGCGAATGTCACCTTTTTCATTTTAGCTTAGAGTTTAGTATATTCTTATGCATCGTCTGTAGAAAAAATAATAATAATGATCATGATAAAATTAAAACATTGTTTTCAGAATTTCCGATCGGTAAAATGAACCAATAATCTCTTCAACATCAAACGCTTTTAATTTGTAAGTGATGGGTTTGGTGTAAACAATCATCAACAATGAAAATTTCTTTCGTCCAGTTACTACCATATTAATTGCCAAATGTTATCTTCTCCTTAGTTATTCTCACTTGATCTCCTACTTCAATATCAGTCCGAATCACTGAGGATTGTTGGAAGCCTAGTACCTTCAAAATGTTATTTTCATTGTCTTTACCAACGTCCGCAGGGCTTGTTCGTATTGTTCTGTGATATCCTATGATTGTATTATTTGATGAGTTTTTGCAATACATAAATCCATCTATGACGGATTTTCATCTTACCATTCAACGTTCTATTAAAACGCTTTACAATATACGATTTCTCCAAGCTCTATGTGTGGTATAATTGAATTTAATATCTATCTAGAATGGTTTTGAAATGCACATTTTGGAATTATAATTCAATTGGGGGACGAATAATTGTTCCTTTTGACTTTTGATATTATTTTTTGGAAAGCATTGGAGACTGTTGCTCCGTCTTTATTTTTCAAAGGCTCACTCCAAGCATATTTTGAAAATGTATCCATCACATTAAGCATATATTTATAACCATAATTTTCATCGCTATAATAGCTCGCCATCACAATCAAATCTGTAGCCCATATATCATCTACCCCCAAAGTCACAACTTTACGTTTTTTAAACTTTTTTTAATACAATTCCAATGCTCCTGTATGCCTATCGTTCGTACTAATATAATTATGATTGGATTTTCATTCCTTCTTGAAAAATTGACTCTTCCGACTATTGCATATTTTACAATTTGCCACCTTTCTCCGAGAACCATTAGGCTTGAACCGCCGATGAACTAACATTATCAGTTTTTTTCTTGAATTTGAGACAATAAAGTCGTTCCGTCATTTTTCGGTTAATTTCAAGTATACAATAATATCTGCTCCTGAGGAAACTAATTCAACACCAGACTCATTCTTAAGTTCCAATTCTATCTTATTAATGGATCTCACACTTTTATTAATGTGAATGTAATTGATTTCATTTGGTTGTTCTGTAATTAATGGACCAAAACTGTTCCGTTTTAGGGCAGAACGTGTGTAGTATATCCTCTTCTTTGTGAGGTGTAGTGATTAGTGATTACTGGTTTTACTACGTTGCAATGGATTTCTATCACTTTGAAAGGATCTTATCTGTGATATGATTCAGCTGTGTAATAAGTATGTTTCTTGAAATAACTCGGCGCGGACGACGTATATTGAGAAAACCCCAGCAAATAACCTAGACTCGATAAATCTACGTCTGCAGGCATTTTCATTTCAATTTTACCAGTCGTTTAATTTATTCGAAGATGATACGAATCCTCATCAATAGCGAACCCAGGAAGAGTTTAATAATTTGTCTTAATGAAGTCCAAGAAGGAATTCAAAATTATTCACTTTAATTTCCTCCATAAAATTCAGTCAAACCTAGTAAATATTCCTTATTTTCATCTAGATGAATGGGTTGTTCTAATCGCAACCTCAAATTCGAACCGCTGCTAGTTATTTTTGAAGAGCGTCATGATTTATGTACAATCGATATTCTTATTAACACCTTTCTCTTGTCTATCTTCTTATTAAAAAAAGTTCCAAAGTTCCACTGAGTCGAACGGTTGCAGGTTCTTTTTTATGACAATTGAAAATTCGGTGATGGGCTAGCGAGATGTAGGTTGAGAACTAATGAGAAAAACGAAACGAGTGGGGGTTGTGTTTTTTAACCAACACAGTCCACGGTTTGATCAAATTCCACTCCACCATTATGCTTTTTCTGAGTGCTAGATGAGGTTTTTTGTTTAAATCATCGACAATTTCACTATCGATCGATCCAAGTCTCGGTGGCAAATAGCCAGAACAGGTGATAAGGTTCGGATACATTGAACTTGGGTGACAGTCATGTTCAAATTTGGGTGATTAATTATTCACCATGTTGTTCCTAAGGTGGAAAATATAGGGGTTGAAATATCACAACTCCATTGATCAAGTTTCTTGTGAAGTTTGAAAAAAAGAAAAATAAACTCATACATAGAACCAAAAATCAAGTTTAAAAAAAAAAACTTTCCATCCACCGTACGCAGCACTTTTTTCTCCCCTCGTTTTTCTCCGAAACTACGGGACTAACGCTAATGAGTCTTGGCTTATAAATCATAATTGGGGTCTGGATGATCCTAGAAGCTCGGCGTCAATTGGCATCAGTCCTAAAGAGCAGCATTCAAGGGCTGATATATTCGAAAATCGAGATCACGAAAACTTTCAAGGTAACAGTAATGGTTTTGGTTTATTATTTTCAATGAAGAACCTTTGTAGTCTGCCAACAAACTTTAGGTTTATTATTTTCAATAACGAACCATTGAATCGACCTAGACATTTTTTAACCCCCCCCCCCCCCCCCCCCCCAAATGTTGTTGGATCGCGGTTCAAGATGCGTGGAAAAAAACCGTCACGCTGAACGATGTCGAGTTTTTTTCAAAAAATACAGGACCAAAGCTTGAAATTTGGCTCAAAAACATCGGCCGTGGATGTGTCAGTAATATCGGCATCGATGTCGTTCAACCCTAAAGGGTAGTAATTGAGTGAAATATTGTAATATCGAGATATCAAAAACTTGCAAGGTTACAGTAATGATTTTGCATGTATTACAATTTTGTTTGTCAATGATAGATAATATTATCCCAACGAATCGATTAAAACCATTGACAATGCTGTATTTTGAACTGTTTGCTTTCCCTAAGGGCTATAACTGCCTATGACCGTCGAATTTCCAGGCGCGATAATATAGAGAAATCATGCTCTGCTAATATTGTTATTCATGCGATTCGTAACCCCACTGAATTTCTGATTCGGGAGCGGAATGCCGACGGCAGTTTGCATCCTAGTGGAGACCAATGCATTTCTTAATTCTTTCTTCCTAGTCTTTCAAGTTTTTTTTTCATTTATTCATTCTTTTTAATTAATTAATTTATTGGCAGTTTTGATTTTGGGAAAAAGATTTATTAATGAAAATAATACACCAAAATTTAACTTCTCCCGAAAGTGAAAACACTCTTCCGTTATCTATAGACTCGGAGTTAAAATAGACAGACAAAAATTTACGATATCAAAATTTATTCTGGTCCAACGACTTGACCTAAACATATCAGATTGATTAATGTGCTTAACAGTAAAATCTTCTCGTTGTTTCTGGTTTCTGCTGAAAAGCCACGTTTATTTGCATTGTTTGACGTTTGTAATCTCCTTAAAAGCACTTCGAGGCTTCCTTTGATAATAAAAATAAACCTTTTTAAACGGAGAGAAAGGAAAATTCAGGAATGGAGTGAAGGAAGTTTGAACAAGGAGAGGGCATGGACGGTCTTGAAACAATGAGCTATGGCTTTCAACCTCCCAACGACAGAACAAACCTTTTCTGATGGTGTGGAAAAGAAAAAAAAAAATCGAAGCAAAACCAGACCCTCTGACGGTTTTTCAAACGTGAGAAACACGAAGGAACGATCGGGGAGGTTCAATATAAACGATTTTGGCCTTTCCCCTTTTCATTCTGTAAAGACGGCAGAAGGAACTCGGAGGGAATAAATATATTGTGTCGTCCCGAGGGAGGTCAACGTAAGCGGTTTATACTGAGGTGACAATCGAAGCTGATTCGCTCAACAATGGAGGGAAACGTTTCTTGGAGGCGTTTGATGATTTGAGTTTTTGAGCTCTCTAGGTGGAAAGTTTGAGGGAAAAGAGAAATGTTCGGCAAATGGCTTTAAAATGGTTCGAGCGGAATAAATACTGGAGGAAGTTTTATTTTCCCTAATTTTGTCTGTACTGTTTGACCCAGTACCAAAAATCTAACGAAGACTAGATCTAGAAAGTTCTAACCTTCCAAACAGCCTGAACGTTAAATTATAGAAATGAGCCTAGAAACAGTTTGATTGGTAATAGTTAGAAAAAACACAGACACCTTATGCTATTGCTTTATTATTTTCAATAATAAACCTTTGTAATCGACCAAGAAAAACTCGGGCCTTCGGACCCCCCCGGATGTTATTACTTTGAGCCTGACTGCTAAAATGTAAAAAACATGGAATCATGTTTTAGCTCCTCGCTCTCACTTTATTATAGAAATGATCACGACGATTGAGCTCTAGCTTCCTATAGTGTAAAGTATAGAAATTACCTATTAAAATGATTTAACCACCGCTTCACAAATCAAACCGTTCTCGCAATATTCGGATCACCTGCTATGAATCACATAATCGAAACACCAGCTCAATGAAATCATCAGAAATTAACAAGCGGTTGCAATCATGTTCACAATATCAATAATTGAGAATGATCACCTGTGTGTAAACAATTATTCATATAACCATGCTCATAACTCAGCTTGTTGGCCACGCACTTTGCAGTAGTTAATATAGATAAATCGAGAGCTTTCGAAGGAATGATCAACGAATTTTGTGGGATCAAAAACGACGAAGTATCATATCCCTAGCAACGACTCGGTTGTAAGCGGAAATCATCACAATTATTGGCGCTACTTTCATCTCACTTAATAGTCTCACTTTTCGGCGGGGGATCCATCGCTAAAACATGATTCCATGTTGAAAAAAACCGCTGCAAACATGTGCATGAAGGTTTATGTTCTTGTTCTTTCTATATTCAACCGATTTTTATGAAATGTTCATGGAATGTGCGGGTGGGAAGGCTAGTACGCACTGGGATTCATTGTTCGGACTCTTTGTTGCAGACGCTCTGATTCATGTCTCAAATTCTTTGCCCCGCGACATTGTCGCTCTGCAAATCGTGTACGCATCTACTCGTAGTTTGAACCTGAGCCATATCGAACGAGGTCGCGCTTTCGAGGATTGCAGTACTTAGCACTTTACATAGCTCAAAGGAGTAAAAAAATGCTACCAAAAAAAAGCCACCGCGTTGGTGGATGCGTGGACCCTTCATTAACACTCGGTTTTTTTTAACGGTTTTTTCCATATCGTGAGGCCATTATCATCTTTTGTGGAGGGGCCACAAAGCGCTGCAGCCTGTAGGACATCATATACAAAGGGGGAAGAGGTTCCGAGAGTGTCTAGAGTAGAGATGAGAGTATGACCTGAACTGAAGCAAACTGTTTAGAAGACTAGAAGAAGAAGGCAAAAAATTATTACATGATGTTTTATTACATCTGCATTAGATAGCCCATCTGCGCCAACCACTAAGAAGGGTGTAATGGTGCTTCATGGGTCAATTCTAGAGCTCATTTCTGATCGAAAGTACTTGTTAGAGATTAATTTTAATACTTTGTTTTTCTGAGTAATTTAATTTTTAAGATATATTTTCTACCCTCAAACGACCATAACTCCACTTGAGATCACTGTAAAATCAAAAATATGACCACCATTGGAAACAGCGTCAATTGGATAATCCAGCTATTTGATGTTAAATCGATTTTATAAGACGACTTAATAAGTTAGTAAAAAGTTCCAGTCATGCAGCATGATCGTATGAGCGGATTTTCGTAAATTATCTTAGTATATTTTGTTAAATTGTTTTGAAAATTTAGGATTTTAACTAGGAATAAATGTTCACTACCGATTTTGTGGCAAATAAACTTGTCCGAAATAATTTTCGTCAATTCAAAAAATGGTTTAGCGAATTTTTCGAAAACAAAATTAAGCTATTTTTGATTTTTAGCTTTTTTTTTAGCTGTTTTTATCCATTTTTGACAAATATTAATGAAATTCAAGTACCTACTTTTTTCAACACAAATTTCTTATTTTTCTAGTTTATTGTTAATAAAGTTCTTTTGACTAAAATTCTGCTAAAAAAAAAAAAAAAAAAAAAAAAAATTAACAATTTTTACCCGTTTCGAGCTACAAGCATAACAACGATAACTACAAAGCGATAACAACGAAGATACCGAACACTTTATTCGATATTCACGTACGCACTGACTCAATGCGCGACATTGTGTCAAGAATCCCATTCCGTGTGGGACTCAAAAAATACTAAAACGCAACACACGAGATGCAGGACTCAATGTCGCGGAGCGTCCCGGATAAAAGAAAATGAGTCCGAGACGCAGCTCCGCGACAAAGAGTCCGAACAAAGAATCCCAGTGCGTATAGGCTTTAGGGTGTAGATGATCTATTTCGTTGATCCCAAATCAATATTTGACCCAGCGGATGTGCAAACGAAAATTCCTTCAAGCATAATTTTTTCACGCCTCCGTCGCCGTCGTCCCATCTCACTCAAATTTGGAGGATAGGTGGAAGAGATTAATTTAAGCATTATCTTGCGATTTCAACATAATCATATCATTTGTAGCTTCTGCGCATGCGCGAATGTGCTTATTCCTTTCAACGAGCCTAATTTCCGATTTTGATGAAATTTTCAGGCAATATGCGGGTTAAAATTTAAATGGTCCTGTTTTCATACTTTTGAAATCATCACTTCATTCTGCGGTTGCGTAAACGTAAATTGCTTCAAGCATAATTTTTTCATGCCCTAGTCGTCCAATTTCGCTCGAGTTTGGTGCATCACTGGAGAACAAATGTTTCGATTATTCCATATTAATATCAACATTATTGCATCATTGGTAGCTCCTGCGCGGAAGTTAATTCCCAGGAATTAATGAAGCATTCGAAGATTTCTACTGGAGATAAACTTGTGTATCCTGAGTAGTCATAGATTGGAAAAGTCCTCGACAAATCTTGAATGTCTCCATTCCTCAAGAATTTTTAACCCCCCCCCCCCTCCCCCCACCTTCTCAAAATCATGTTTGAGCCAGGAGTATTACGTTTCAAGATACGTATAATCCAAAAATTGAATTAACGAAAATTCGTACGTCCGTCTGTCACCCAGAGCATTTCTCCCTAACTGTAGGACCAAAACTTGTGTATCTTGGGTTATAAATCATTCGGGGTCTAGTCGATCCTAGAAGTAAGGCATCAACTTTTATCAACCCTAAAGGGTAGCATTTAATGGCTGAAATATTCGATAATCGAAATCTCGAAAACTTTCAAGGTAAAAATAATGATTTCTTGGTTGTAGTTGATAGACATTATCCCAAAGAATCGATTGAAATCACCCGGAACGCTGTCCATTAAGCCGTCCATTCTCCTAGAAAATTATTCTTTCTTTGAATTAGTGAGCCAATCACCATATTTCATTATTGATAAAGCTTTGGTCTGTCCTAAGTTAAATTATGCATCTCTGATTTGGTCCCCATTTTACACCACCCATAAGAACATCCTTGAGAGAGTACAAATAAGTTCTGAGGTATAGCCTTCAATCGAGGCATTTTCCAGGAGGAAGAGAGTGTATATGCCGATTATAGGAATTACTACAAAGTAAAAATTCCCTTATAACTAGGACGCTCGACCAGGTGATTTAATTTCAATGGAGTTCCCTTTTCAAGGAATCGGTTATAACTTTACGTGGGTATCGATTGACGGACTAAGGAAGCATACGTGTTTTATTCTATTTAATTAGTTTTCATTTGATGGATGCAAAAGTTTGTGGGCCATAAACCTCCTTTAGTAATAAGGTAGGTATCAAATACACAAATGAGACAGTTATAGTTATCACTTATAGCCTACTATTCAAATAGATTTAACGAGACTTTGTGTAATAATTTGCACGATGTTTGTAATCTAAGCATCCTGAAATACCTAATATTCAAATTTTGAAAGGAAGGCAGGGTCAGTATTAGTTTTTTGGTGTCATTTGCAAAAAAAATTGTTTATTATTGAAAATAGTAAATCAAAAGAAATAATTAAATAAGTGATAGAAAAGATATAACCTATACATAAAAATCTAGAAATAAAATGGTTTAGTGTAAAAACCACTCACGTTTTCAACTCGACAACGTAATCTCTGTTAGCCTATAATGAACAATCATGGCGAAAAAATGAGGTGGAGAGTTAACTGATATTGTCCTTCGGGAAGGCAAATGAACTGGGATGTGGAAGGAAGGGCCAAGTGTCGTATCACAGGCATTCGCACTCCGAGACAGTTACAAATCTTGCCGCAAGGTAGCGTGGAGGGCGTTGATGATGGGCGACCTCTCCTATTCAAGTCACGACCTGTCCCCGGATGACCGGACCGTGGACTGAATAATTTCAGCACCTCCTTTCCTCTCCGGCGTTCTTCTTGCCTTCCTCCCTTAATTGTTTTTGTTATTTTAACTTTATTAGTGGTCGCACAGAGGTGTCTGATGAAGCTTCGTTAGGATATGTTCTGAAGGAAACCGAGTAACACCGCTATCATTCTGATATTTTTAACGAAGGGGAAGGTAGTGGAAACACGATTTTGCAAGGAAAGATGATTCATGAGTTAAGTGCAAATCCAAGTGTTTTTGTATGGTCTAATGAAATTACTAGAAAATTCTCGCGCTTGGTTCTTGTTAACAAAATTAAGGCTCCAAGTATTTGGAAGGAGATTTAGAGTAACTTCGCGAGAGAAACTAGTTTTGCAGAACTCCAAAACTACCTCTGACAAATACTATGATACCCAAGGGCTTTTAAACTACGGATTCCCGACAACACGAAGAACTCCTGCTGGTTACAATTACGTTAATGGTATTTTGTCTTTCATGTACAAGAAGAAGAGTTGTTATAGAATATACTATGAGCAGTATAACACCATGTATACTGAGCACTCACCCTTTCTCCCATCTGATCCTTACCTGAGAATCACCCACTCTATCAACGTTACCTATCAGTAGGGTTAGGAAACAATTCACATGGTACTCCCTTATCTCACAAGGGTTTCCATCAGAAGGAACTAGATTGGAGTCGGTTGCAAATGGTTGCACAGCGAACAAATTTAATACAAATTTGAGTTCCTTGCAAAAATACTCCTGACTAATTTGTGTATTGACTCGTATAGAATGTGGCAGCTCTAAAAAAGGTTTTCCTTAATTATGAAATACAAAAACTAAATAACCTATTATAATCTATTGCTCGAATTTAGTAGTAGATATTTTAACAACTTTGGGTATTTAAGTAATTTTAACCTATCCTAGCCGATCACGATATATTTTTTTTAACTAGTTGACTCACGCACCAGTATGAACTAAACTGAAGAGAACAGTAAGAAGAAGAACTATTATAAACTTTGAAGACATATTTTATTGCAATAATTCCGAACTGCATGATATTAAGGAACTTCCAAGCAATAATTGTATATTCAAACTGACGTACGTAAACCAAGCGATACTGCAGGTTTTTCTTTCTAAATCCAATCAGCGGAGTTTCTTCAAAAGCAACAATAGTGATAATTACTCCTTCAAACTTCCGCCAGCTCAAATGACCCATATTATTTCCGGTTTTGATAAAGTATTCATGGAATTGACTTAGCTGCCTAATTGACGGAAGAAGTTGGGTATCACGGAAGAAAATGTTCCATGGGAGGCCCCTTGATAAATTATGCATTGCCATTCAGAAGTTTCCATTAAGTACAGGACCTCTTCTCTCTCACAACGTCCCTAATCCTCCAGTGACAATATCAATTTTTTTTTCGTTTCCACAAAATTAAGGCAACCTTTAGAAAATCTCGAATCTTTACTTGTTTTTCTTGGGCGAAATCTGCTTATTTCATCAGTAATTGAGGGAATGAGAATTGCGAAGTTGCTCGAGCTAGCCTATTAAGGAATTGTTGAAAAAGTTAAGATATATCAGTGGCCACAATAATTTTACATTCATCAACGAGCGAACCCCAATAACACAGCAATACAACTCATAAATAATATAATAGTGTTTACAAATTAAGTCAGCAACAGTGATGCTGTGAGCAACTAATTGACAGATATTTTTAAATGGGAGAATTTTGACATGGATATGTCTTTTGGCTGGGGGTCAAGGAATTTTTCGCGACACTTTTTTGACATGGATATGTCTTTTGGCTGGGGGTCAAGGAATTTTTCGCGACACTTTTTTTTCCCGACCGACACTTTTTTTCCCGACCGGCACACTTTCTATTGATTTTCACGTACAACCAAGTCGTTACTAGGGAAGAGTAACTCCCATAGTTTTCATGGTAGGAAAAATCATTCGCCACCTTTTGGAATGCTCTCATTTTACCACGACATTTCATGACCTCTAAGCCATTGTAGTGTCAAGGAATGCTGATTTATTACTCCAAGTTAAAAACTAATATTGTTTTGTAACCATAATGGAATAATCTTGTGAAAAGAAGGCACTACATGGTTGGTATACAATTGAGTAGTAGGTACCTACTGGTAAGCAGTAGGTACTAGACATATCCATGATCTTTTGTTAACATGTATCATGTTTTAGCCCTGGGGTCCTAGCAATTTTTGCGCGTCAATTTTGCGAGTCAATTTTTTTCCGCGCACGAAACATATAAAATACAGTGATTTCCGCCTACAAGCTCTCGATTTATCCAACAATATTATGTTAACTACGGCGAAGTGCGTGTCCAACAAACTAAGTTATGAGCATGGTTATATAAATAATTGTTTACACACAGGTGATCATTCTCAATAATTGATATTGTGAACATGATTGCAACCGCTTGTTAATTTCTGATGTTTTCATAGAATTTCGAATCAATATCGAGGAGAAAACATGATACATGGTTGAAATTTTTGGTTCTAGAACAGAAATAATTTGAGATTTTTAATTAACGATTCAAGTAACCCGATTATGAATAGTGTAGTGGTTTCCACTATTTTTCCCATCAAGGGAGAAATTAAAATGCTTGATTTTGATATGGATATGTCTTTGCTCTGGGGGTCAACCCCGTGATGCAAAATTTGTGTCACAATTTCAGTGTTTTTCACGTACAACCCAGCCGTTGCTAGGGGAATTTTGACATGGATATGTCTTTTTAAACGTCATTACTTATAATAACTTTTTTTTTTCTGTTAGTACGTGATTTATTGTACTTGAACCTCGAGAATATCATATGATGACACACTTGAGGCGTATTGGAGGGAAAAAGTTGGGAAGCAATATTAATGTCCTTGATACTTCAGATTGGAAATCATCTGTATCAGCAACTGGTCAGTGCTGGAAGAGCCGCTCCATCTTCCCTTCCGAGTGATCGTATAGTTCTTCGAGCTCCTCTTATACGAAGTGACACCGCCCTTGCTATGGCAAAGTGTATTGTTACTCTCACCCATCCTACAACGCGAGAGTAAGAGCGACTCCATTTCTCTGAAAGAACGTGAGCTGTTCTTCTCAGAAATGTGTCGAATTCCTGGAGCAAGGCTCGTCGCACGAACAAACCAATGGGGTAAAGGAACCCCATTTACTTATACTACATATTATAAATTATTATACTACATAATAAATGTTTTAAATCATTCTTTAAAACGTCATTATGATCTATTCGTCTAACTAATCTGTATTTTACTAAGGGATTTACAACTTGATGTTATGTATTTTTGAGATGCGAGCTTGCAAGCATCCAGACCACGAAGCTATACAAATCATTCTGATCTGTTTGTCCTATGGGTGATATTCTCGAGACTTGGACACTAGCGCATCCTTACATCGAGGCAAGGCGAAATCGAATTATTTTACCTTGTTGCCATGGTGACGAGTAAACATATGCGAAAATGCGCCATTTGTAGGCACAGCTGGACAACAGCATAACATAGTCTCACCTAGTTCCGAGTCAATATTTTCATTATTTGTAATATGCAAGGAGATAAATTGTATGCAAATGACATCAACTTATTATCAGGTGTTGACCTCAAACGCTACGAACGCAAGATTCAATCTGTGGGGTAGAGATCCATATGAAATGTGTGTTGGGGAGTTGACATACAAGTGTTCTAGATGATCCAGACTTCAGCCGCAAAGATGTTGTGGATTACCTATCTAGTTTTAGAACTGTTCTTTGAATCAATTGAAACTAAAAATCTTTAGAGTACTGTGAAAGTGGTCTTGTGAAAGGATGTGTTATGAGAGCTCTGTTATGCGGGAATAGCAAGTTGTATCACATGTGGAAAGGTAAGTACCTAGAGGTAAGGTATACCTACATACTTTCCGTATATTATTACTTGTTTATGTAGGTACTTCATTGATCAAAACGAAAGTAGGTACCTAATTACCGTTTTTGTCCATAAAATTTGCGTAACTGCAAAACTCGGGCAATAACTGCACTGCCAATGCCCTTTTTATGAAATCTTACCTTCAGAGGAATGCATTTCAAGGTTTTTTTTCTTGCAGCTGGTTTTTAATTCATGTTGCATATTGAGAAAATGGTGCTTGGTAGAATTTACCCTGATTCGACTGTAGGTTGTAACAAGGATTTTGTTACAGAATGGTCTAAAATGTAAAATGCGAGTGGGAATTTTGATTTCGGAGACCAACAATTGGTTTTCTCCTGGAAGTGAAAACAATGCTTCTGCCACCTTTAGGTAGTCTCGGAATTTTTCAAACTGAATATTAGGAGTATTAGTTTACTTACTATTGTTTCTTAATTTTATATATTTATTATAATAGTTTATAACTTTTATTTGGTGTTATTTGAATATGTTTTCAAATAATGATTAAATTAATGAGAAATATCTTTCTAATACTCTCAGGTTTCCCAGTCAATATTTTTACTTCAGAGTCTCCCTGGGTGATGTCATAAATGTACCTACCTACTTCTTTTAAATCTAGGCTTTAAAGGAGATTTTTCCGTAGTCACCATCTTTTTCCATTGACACAACATGTCGTTAAATTTGGTGGTTAATACCTACTTACTTTGTTAAACTTGCCTACCTTATTTACATAGTTAGCTATTAAACAGCACGTACCTGTAGCTTATTCATTCGTGGGCGCTCGGCAAAGTTACAACGATGTACGATCTTGTGTTCCCTATTACCTACCTACTTTATTTAGGCACTTTAAACCGTAACTGCAAAACTCAGGCAATAACTGCACTGCCAATGCCGTCTTTATGAAATCTTACCTTCAGAGGAATGCATTTCAAGGTTTTTTCCTTGCAGCTGGTTTTTAATTCATGTTGCATATTCCCTGATTCGATATTTGACAAACTTGCTGATCAGCGGTTGAATTCGTCGGCAAAGCAAAGACCCACCTACTTTGTTTAGGCACTTCAAACCAACAGCAAATCTGGTAGGACGTACGTAATTACCTAAGTAGTTTCGTTTCTTGGTGTAGCAACAACCTGCCTTGTTTATTTTGACAAACTATCAAATCACTCCTTTTATTCATTCAATATAACAAGTAAAAAGCTTCCTCAGTTAAGCATAGTACTACGAACTTATAATAAAACGCTGATGAAGCTACCTTAGCAATGGCTAGGTACCTTCAAAGCAGTACAGACACCTGAGGAATTTTCAATCATTTTTTCTTTACTATTTTTCAGGTTAATTATTCTCAAAGCCTAAACGAATGAAGTTCTTTAGTTTTCTGACACTGATTAACTACTATAGCTAGTAGGCTCCTTGTCCAAATAAAAACTCGTTCACGTTAGATTGGTATTGTTAAGACTATGGGGGAACGTAGTTACAGTTCAGCTCGATAGGGGCGTGCAGAGCGGGACATGTTGTGTACCCAACGTCACAACCTGAAGACACAAGTTAGGAACTCTAGAAGATTGGAACAGTGCTGCCTTGGCCACTTTAGCTGGGCCCTGGCGAACGCGACCCAGCGGGCCCACAGAACATAGAATGAACATTTCATTTTCCGTGGGCGGGCCCTACTCTGTGGCAAATGTCGACTTGTGCCCCATAACCTTGTTGGAACGCAATTTCGAGTTCTGAGCTCCTCTAGGGCGCCTTTTTGTCCTTGTTGGAACAAATCTGGCAGAAGACACTCAGACATGGAAGTGGTTGGGGGGAGGGGGGGAGCCGATCAGCTTCCTCACTCCACCTCTCCCAGTTCGTGGGAAGATCAGGAGTGGAAGGAATGGGAAGGGGCGAAGGGGAAGCCGTTCAATCCCCTCCCTACACCTCTTCACGTTCGCGGAAAGTTATGAGGGGCGGGAAGGAAAGAATGTTGAGGGGAAGAGTGGAGAGAACAGTGAAGGGATTAATTAATTAATTAATCAAAGAGATTTAATTGATAAATTAAAAATTATGATGCAATCAATTCCACTATAGTTGGGTCATTCTCATTTCATTTGCCGCTTTGGGTCGTTTGAGAACCACAAAGACGTGAAATATGAAAGTGCTCGAAAATGAGGTTAGATCGGCAAATACTACTCATTGTACATAGCAGATTTGTGTTCTATAGATGATCAGTGAGTTTTTCATTGATGTTGTATTTTATATATTTTTTACCCATCCTTGGTCACACTCCTGAGAGGTAACACTCATGAGAATTTCCAGGAAAAATGGCGTCACACAGGATGATGAAGTGGCAAAACTCGGGGATGGCTACTGTTTGAAATCTGTCACCAAGCAGTATGGTTCTTGATATCGGATTATTTTGTTTAAGCACTAAAAACACTCGTAATTAGTGTAACACTCATGATTGAAAATAAAAATACTCCTCACGTTTTTAGGATTCGTTCGCTGTAAAAACTGCTGCAACTCCAAGCACTCCACTGCAGTCTCACATCTTCAACTGGACAACACAACCTTCACATCTGACTGTTTCCCGCCATTTTCCATCGGCTTTCTTGATCGCAAAAATGATAACACTCCTGAGGTCCCATTGAGATGAGATATGGGGGACTGACTGAAAAACTAGTTTTTCACAGGTTGGGAAAAATCTTAAAAATGTAAAACCTTACTCTAAATAAAGAGGAACCAACCTACTGCAGCTAGTAACCCTGGTCAGTTCTAGATTGTCATTGTTTCCTAACTACCTAACTTCTACTTACATGTTAGGTAGGAGGGGACAGTAACACTCATGAGTTTCCAGGATTTCAAGGTTTTTCGTCGACACTGTGTATTGGTTAAAGGGGATTTTGGGCAGTCAAATTATTTCTTCGTTGATCTCCCAACGTATACTAGGTTTTCTCCCCCAAAATCGCTAGTGTTGGCCAAGGATTGTGAGAATTCGTCGTCGGGGACATGAAAGCGGCAAATGAAATGAGAATGAACCAGTTATTGATATGTATTTCTTACATGAATTTTCAATCATATAGACCTTCTCCTTACAATCCAATAAATAATATTTTTCTCACTTCATGTAAGTAAGTCTTGTCTAAATTATAATTATGTGCTTTTTCTAATACATTTTTGTGTAACGATAATTTCCGTCAGTTAGTTCCTTTATTCATTCCTAAAGATAATAGTGAAATTATCACATATAGCCAGAAGATTGCATCATAATTACTGACTACTACATAGTAATTGATATCCTTCATCTGGAAACCGCTAAAGGCGCATACCTTTAATGGACTAGAGATTTTTCCTTTAGGTACGAGTATATAGCTAAGTAAGGTAGATGAACCTGAGATTAAAATTTGAGCTGGCGTCTTTCTAATGTCAATTCATTGATTAATAATTTACTTTGGTGCTTAATTACCGCTCAAAATACATACTCATTTTTTAGTTTTTCAAAAAACTAATTAGTGTAGGTATTTCAATAACTTTTATAAAATGAGATTTATGTACTAGGTACATAATACTAATTACTATACTAATAATAATGTAAATATACTAAGTAGTCAGGAAACATAAGAATCAATTTATAAATACCTGGTAACTGGAAATTTCGAAATAATAATCTCGATATTCTACGTCTAGAACTATTACTAAGTTCAAGCAGTTACAGAATAAGGCTAAATCTGCTGTAAGGCGCCCTAAGATGAACTATTTTTTATACACTTCTCTCTCCGAACCAATCACCTAAGGAATTGTGGCCTAAAATTAAAAAAAAAAATGGTCTTATTTCTGAAATCTGCAATCAATTCACTTTGACCCAGATGAGCTTAACAGTCATTTTAGTTCCTCTTGTAGCCCATCAAACAATAAAGATCAAGAATTTGCATTTTTCTGCTTGTCTCATTTTGACGTGCAGGAGGCCTTGATGAGCATCAAATCACAAGCTGTCGGCTCTGATTTAATTCCGATTTCCCTAATAACGATGTGTTTTCCTGTTATAGCCTCTTACATTCTGCATATTTTCAACTTTATTATTACATCCTCTTCTTATCCCAAAAAATGGAAAAATGCCTTGGTAATTCCAATACCCAAATCTTCAGCTGTAGAAAAATTTGATGACCTTCGTCCAATCTCTTTGCTTCCTGCTATTTCCAAGGCCTTTGAACGTTGCCTATTGAATCAAATGCTCACATTTGTAAATTCTAATAATCTTTTTATTGATTTTCAGTCTGGCTTCAGACCTAAGCACAGTTGTCAAACCTCTATGGTCAGAATTGATGAGGATGTTCGTAGGGCTATGGAGGGCAATAGATGCTCTATACTTGTCCTTCTGGACCTGACAAACGCATTTGGCTCTATAGATCACCTATTGCTTATCCAGAAATTGTCTAGTTTTTTTTTCACTTCTCAACCAGTGCTTGCTC
Source organism: Adelphocoris suturalis (assembly GCA_030762985.1). Taxonomy (NCBI): domain Eukaryota; kingdom Metazoa; phylum Arthropoda; class Insecta; order Hemiptera; family Miridae; genus Adelphocoris; species Adelphocoris suturalis. The sequence continues at coordinate 13,881,534 of CM061050.1, forward strand.
TCTCATTTACTCTTAATTATCTGATAGAACTCAGAATTTATTCCTTAATAATGTATCCTCTAGGCCTCTTCCCGTGTCCCCCAAGAATCTGTATTGGGCCCATTTCTTTTTTCAGTTTTTATTAATGATTTACCTTCAGCTCTGACTTTCTCAAAATATCATTTATATTCTGATGACTGTCAAATTTATCAACATAGTCTTACAGATAACATCTCTCTCTCACAGGCTGTAAAGAATATCAACTTGGACCTGGATGAGATCCACCAGTGGTGCAGTGCAAATGGTTTGGTTCTTAATCCGAGGAAGTGCCAGTCTATAATTATATTCAAAAAGGAATTGGTGTCTCGTGATACTCCTCCCATCCCAATTAATGGCGTCATAATTCCTTTTTCTAAGGTAGTCAAAAGTTACTTAAATCTCTTGATAGGTTAGCATATTGTACTCCGTTCCATGTTCGAATGAAATTATTTAAATCTCTTTTATTGCCTCATTTCAGCTATTCATCTATCCTATTGAACTGGTCACTTGACAGTACTGCCCTTAAGACTTTGAGAACTGCATTCAATGCTTGTGTGCGCTACGTTTTCAGGCTCAAACCCCTTAGTCACACTTCGACATGTTGTGTATACGCTAGAGAACTGCTGGGTATGGATGTTGTGACGTACCTCATGAACCAGGGGTTGTGCTTTGTATTCAAGGCTCTCCATCAAGCATACCCTCCGTATATTACTTCTCTCTTTCAGTTTGGAGGAATCAAAAGAGCCAAAAACCTTTCCGTTCCAGAACATAGGTCGAGGATGATGAGCAATTCAATCGCTGTTTCTGGGGCGAGGGCATGGAATTCTCTTCCTGTGGAGGTGCGGAATGCCACCACATATGGCGGTTTCAGGTGTGCGTCGAGTGTCACTAGAGACTTTTTGCAGCCACCAAGAGGCGGCCTACTTCGGTACCGTATTCAGCGAAATGGTTAATGCGCATGTGCGACGTACAAAGAACCGGGCGTCTCGTCATCACACGCCGTGCAAAACCGCAATCTTACGTTCTTCCATGACGGCTTCTCCACGACGAGTTCACACCGTGTTGAGCTACCTAACCTGTCACTTTATGAACAATAAAACTTATTTACTTTTTGTCGGTGTCTCAGTCCTCAGTGTTACATTTTCGATTTACTTTTTCATTCATATATATCATATTATTTACTTTTTATTCGATTTACTTTTTCATTCATATATATCATATATATTTACCTTATCATATATATAACATAACATCATACCTATACATTATGACCGTTCTGGTTGAGGTGCGGCTCAAACTATTGAATAAAAAATAAAATAAATCGTCACACAGTAGTCTGTATCGGGGGGGGGGGGGGGGGGGGGGGGCAAGTGGGTATTGTTGCCCCGGGCCCGGGCCCACGGGGGGCCCGGTCCGGTCCTGTATTTAGTGAATAAAGTATTTTAGAATTTTTAGGCCTACATAAAACAGAGTGTATTACACTTGACGGGCACCTATCAGATTATATTTGATTTACTACACCAGACTGTTTCTCTTAAACAGTTGCGCTGGCCCAAAATATTACTCTTTGCCCTTTACCTTCTTTACCAGTAGGCACTCGACTGAAGACTTGGGAAAGAGCATCCATGGGCCAAGAAAGGTTGAATTCCCTTGCCATTCTCAGCATTGAGCACAAGTTAGCATCCAAACTTGACTTTTCTAAGGTTATTAAAGCATTTTCACTTAAAAAGGCACGAAAGTTTTTAGTGTTATGTCTTGTATTTTTCAAATCCAAATACACTTTTCTTCACTTCACTTTATTAGTTTTAAAATGTTTCATTATAAAACATGAAATTATGGCCTATTACAGTTTTCTATATTTAAAAAGTTTTCCGCTATTATAATTACAATTACAGAATGCTATTGTAACTCAACAAAACAAATTTCTCATTTTATTAATTCATATTTTTGATAGTTTTTCACTAAATAATTCTTGTATCTTTTGTTGTTATAAATCTAATTCTTTACTGTATAGCTTCATTACAAGTAGATAAACTGTAATAAAACAATTATAGTTTTGTAGATTTTTATTTTTTTTCCCAAAATTAATAAATGTACTCTTTCAAACATAATCATTGTTTCAATTAATTTCTTCAGCCATCTTGTATATAGAGACTTTCCTTTTTAATCCGTCCATAACATTAAAATAAAGTTAATTGTATGAGTTGATTAATGATTCTATGAAATTTAGTCAATCATAATTTCTGCCACAATTGTCCAATTGAGGAATGAGTAAATTGGAACTTCTCTGAATACGCCCTCTATTCACAAACAATTGTATTTAAAGTAGTTAAAATAAAAATCCTATGACTGATTGGATATAGAATTTTTGTTTCAAGGTAATTTATGGCATTTTTATGGTTTTGTAATTGGTTGGCAATTACTAGAGTATGAATACTTGAATTTTCAATTCTTAAGTTCCACTTTACTTTTGATTAAATGTTGAATAAAACGTAGTGAAGTAGTAAGAGTTCAGCCCCTCAAGTGTTCTTATTCGATCACTGAACCTTGGTAGGAAGTATGATTTTTCGTTTGGTTAGAGAAGGTTTAATAGTTTTTTTTTTTTTTTTAACAATTATCATAGCCATCTCTAGTAAAAGTGGCGCGACAAAAAAAAAAAAAAAAAAAAAAAGGAGGGGGGGGGGGGGGGCCGTGGCCAGAATCTGCTCCCCGGCCCGACTTGAAGATGTGGCGGCCCTGTTTGATAGACATATCACAGTTATATGTGGAGAGGAGGGTTCCGGCGTGAGAGGTTAGGCGAGTTCAGCTCAGAGCAACTGACGGACGAAGAGATCGTTTTAATGTTAAGATCTCAATGGGAGCACCTACCTCTACTGCTAAATTTATTGGAAATACAGATGGAAATCATACTGCCTACCGGATATTTCAGTTTGAATGAAGAATATGTTCAGTTGACGGGTATGGAGAAACTATAGGTAGGTACCGCTCACAAACAACTTCTCATTTTTAGCGAATGTTAAAAAATAGTTTCAGCTATTTATACTCAACTGCATTTGTTCTGATTTTAATTGGCTGATTTATTTGTTACCTTGGTTGTCCGATTCGGAACCAAGGTATAATCGGAATGTCAGTTGGACAGCAAAGAGTAACAAAACACTAAAAGACTGGCTGCCTTTGACTTCAATGGTTCAGCCATTTAATCTGTCACTTAAAGGCCGTATCACACTTGCATTATTTTCGCATTTTTTCTGCGTTAAAAACGCTGAAACTTGAAGAAGGCAAACTGCGTTTTTTCAAGTTCAGTAGTGAATGTTGAAGAGGAATAACTGCAAAAACAGCGCATTCTGGCGGAATGCGTTTTTATGAAATCTGTCAGGTTAGGGCTCCTAGGGGTTTTTCATTGAATTGTAACCTCCCCAAGGGTTATGTTTAGCATTTTTCTTGCGTCAAGGTAAAAATTAGAACGTGTTCTAATTTTCCCAAGTGAGTTTAAAAACGCTCCGCCAGGATGCGCAATGGTCGAAAAAGCTGACCTTGGAAAAACGTACTTCTTCTCCTTCACGTTTTTGCGTTAAAAACGCAGAAAAAACGCGAAAAAAATGCTAGTGTGATACGGCCTTAACCGTGCAAAAAAACAAAAGATCCGAATTCTTTCCTTCTCTATTTTTCTCTCCTTCCTCTTCACTCTTCCAACTACCTTCTTTTACTTGCATCCTCTCCTTCCAAAATTTTCTCTTTCATTTTCATCTCTGATTTTGGTATCTTTACCACTCTCCCCGTCTTCCCTTACATAGTCTCTATTTACTACGTTTTTTTTCTTTCTATTTTTCTTTGTTTAAATTTACTAAGTAATTTTTTTGAATCACATTTTGATGATAGGTATTGTCTTTTTTACTATTTTGTGTGTTTTTTGTTTATTTCAAGTATATTGTTCTCAATATTTGATTGGTTGTGCGCACTATGCACAATAAATGCATTTACATTAGGTACGATTATCTCTGATATTTCAAGATCATTTACCTTTGTCCAAAACTGAAAGAGCGAATGTACAAGTAATGGCTAACGAAAGAGATAGAGAGTTGCTTCTCACAATGAAGGGGACAACACTCAAATGATTTTTGAGTTTTTGATAGCTTTCTAGCGTCGATTGCCAGATAAAGGATGTAGGCATTTCCTCTAGAAGTCGAGGCTGATTCTGTAGAATCCCAACCAACGATACGAACTATGAAAACCGGACATTTGCCACAATTTCTGAGAAAACTGGGCATCTGATGTTCATAACGACTTTAAATTTTCGTCCGGACAGGTTGGTGAAAAACCGGACCGTCAGGGCCAAAATCGGACACCTGGAATTCCCGAGAGTGACCCGAACAATTCCCAATATTCACCTCTTCGCGCGCGAGGAAAGATTGGGTTCTATCCACCCTGCCCCCTTTCAATCTTTCTGCACTCGCGAAGAGGTGAAAAGAGGGAGTTGAACGGGTTGAATGAACCCCACAGAAAAGACACTTCTGTGCTTTCCCCGCATTCGCCCCTTAACTATTTCCACTCTTCCCCTAGAGTTTATGTAAATATCATTTTTTATGTGAACGAAGTCTCTTGAGTTTGAAAATCATGAACGTATCTACCTTGGAAATCGATGTAGTCGCCAATAATTGGTGAGAAGTAGACGGAGTAAACACTTCACACTACACTTCACAAAACACTACGAAATACGAATTGCCTTTTCACATCCGATCGCGCAAACGCGAGCCGAGTTCGGGAAAGAATCACGTTATATAGGGATCATCTAGTAGAGCTAGTTGTTGAGTACACACATACACGACCTATCCACAACCGCGAGCGAAACAAAACTAGAAGACCAAACTAAAAACACCGTCCAAAAAGGAGTGTCTGGAGACGGGATGCCAGTGACGCCGCTGGCGCGTTCTGTCGAGAGTTTTTTCAACTACCTCCTACAGCGTTCCTGCCCACCTACTATCTCCGTCCGGCCGAACTCCCCCCAATTAATGCCTGGCAATCACGGTACTTTAAGAATTAACATTGGTGAAGGTACTCCGTAGTCGAGTGGCTAATGCTTCCTTCTACAATCCAGAAGAAGTTGGGTTCGAATCCACATCAGAACCATTAAATTTTTTATTAATTTCAACCTGCGAAATATATTTTTAAACTTAACTACGATCTCTTTATCCAACTAATCTATATTTTAATAGAAGAATTGATTTCAAATACCCACTTTTTAATTTACTTTTTTTTTTTTTTTTTTTTTTTTTCATTTTCTGTCATATCAGTACCCGTACTGAATCACTGATATCCTGTAAAAAATGCAATGAATAAGACAAATTTTATAACAAAAAATTCCTGTCATGCAGCATGATCGAATGATCGAATTTTCGTTTAATTACGTTGAATTGTTTAGAAATTTTTAGCACTGTGATTGTAATCAAATTGCAAACTACCAATTCATTGTCAAAGAAAACTTATTCTAAATAATAATGTGCTCATTAAAAGAAGATTTTGGATCAGGACTGATTTAGGATATATTTTAGGATAAATTGATCTGAATTATGTGTATTCTTTGGTGGTCTGGATCTCAAAAATAGAGTGATACCCTAAATCAATCGTTTTGGTAAAATAGTTTAGGTTAGTTTCATAAATAGATCACGGGTGGGGGGGAGGGTGGTTCCCAGAATCGCTTGAAATCGGACGGGAAGGAGTCCAGCCATAGGTACCTAATCAAGTTTCCGATTCTCAACCCCTTAACATTCGATAGCGAATATCTGCTTCATCAGACAGATCTTTATTGTATTATTCTGCTGTTTGAAAGAGTAATAAGTAAGGTTTTTCATTAGACAAAACTTCACTACTGCCCCCAATTTTATAGAACCACAAATAATTAGTGTTAATCATACTTGGGATGTGTCAACTCTTCAATACCCAGTCCATTTCCCTCCTAGGTTCATGTTTAATACCTATCTTCGAAAATTCATTATTTCACAATTTTCTCACTTTCAGAGCTGAACTTCGCAGTTTTAGTACCACAATATATATCTTAAAATACATCCTAAATCCCCTAAATCTATCCTTATAGTAAAAAGCAATTAGTTGGACAAATAGAACCAAACCTGTGGTTAGAATCGAGGGTGGAAAATCCCCCAGACTCTCATGGGATTGAAAGAGGGGGGGGGGGGGGTCCAGCAGTAATTATCCTTCTAATTGATAGAAAGAGAATTTTTCAAGTGTTGTTAATTTAGTTGTTAACCTGGGGAGCAGCAGTGAAGTTTTTGCCTAGTAAAAAACTTAACTACTGCACCCTCAATTTTAAAAACCATAATTAATCATGTTAATCACACTTGGGATGTTTAAAATTATAACAGTAAAGAAGAGGGAGTTTTGAAAAGTCCAAATCATATTTTCAAAATGAGAAAGTGATGTTTTGAATGGGAGAAATATAACGTTGAAATTTGAGGCAGTATTAAAGAACATTCTCGAGATCTACGGAAAAAACAAGGGGGTTACCATTTGAATTGTTCTTCTAACTCATTTATTACGGTTGATAAGGAGGAGGTAGGTTGTGGGACACCCTGTATTTTAAAACATTCAAGAACTTTCAAAACGCTTGCCTCGCTCTCTGGCCTTGCCTTCATCCCCGTGGTAGGTAGAGATAAGAGGAAGTTGCAAAAACTGTCGACAGAACGCGCTGGCGGCGTCACTGGCATCCCATCTCCAGACACTCCTGTCCAAAACACCAAAGATGTAACTGCGCAGGGCCGTCTGCGCATCCAGGCTAGATGTAGACTAGGTCTACAGGCGGACTTTAGCCGAGTTCTGAGAATCCTAGTGAAGGTGGGCTGGGCAACACCTTCCTTCCCTACAAGGTAAACAACTTCTACAATTCGCTCAACCAAAAAATATAACTGGAGAAGTTGATACTAACCGTTCTAAAAACGTCAGCACGGACAAGCTTGAGTGGATTCGGTACCTGCAAACCCAGGAAGGTCGTAGGCTCAGTAATAATAATGTTTATTGACATGGATATGTCTTTGCTCTGGGGGGTCAACCAAAAATTTTCGTGACGCAAAAAAGATGTCACAATTTCTAATGATGTCCACGTACAACCCAGCCGTTGCTAGGGGAACGGAACGCAGTTATCATCGCACAAATATCGTTCGCCACTCGTTGGAAAGCGCTTGATTTATGTGATAAATGTTCACATCTCAAGCTACCAATTTCCCCCTCCTTACGTACCTTGCTACATTCCTAAACTAAGTTGATTGGACTATAAACAATTTTAATAAGCCGGCTACAATGTTCTCAACGTAAAGCGATAGCATCATTTACTCTACTCCATAGGAAACATTTTCATCTCTTGACAACAGTCGACTGTTAACAACAAGCAACAACTCATTGTAGTGGCTTCTCTCCACAGTTATTTTCAACATTTCTATAAGTAAACCGTTGTTTTGTTGGAATTAGTCGGGATGCGGCCCAGGGAAAATAAATGAAATTGTTTCATTTATTGTTTTATTTGATAATGTTCCGTCCTCTTACTGAGGACATCTTCAGATCTTGGTGTGTCCAGGAAAAAATTCCCCCAATCAAAGACATATCCATGTAACATGGTATCTGCTTGTAAAGCAGATAGTGGAACTCGTTTACGAGTTTTACCCCATAACAAAATACTTGGTAGTTTCCTCTCGTTTTAGTACAAAATTTTGCAATTCTAAAAGATGTCATTGGAAAGAGCGAAACATTTCTCATTAGATGTGCTCTTGACCAGTCCAGAAAAACTCAACGCTAGAGCAGATACCTAGTATTTTTACCTATAAACTTAAAAATTTGTAAATTTCTGTTTTTTTTCCCGACCGGCACATTTTCTATTGATTTTCACGTACAACCAAGGCGTTACTAGGGAAGAGTAACTCCCATAGTTTTCATAGTAGGAAAATCGTTCGCCACTTTTTGGAATGCTCTCATTTTACCGCGACATTTCATGACCTCTAAGCCATTGTAGTGTCAAGGAATGCTGATTTATTACTCTAAGTTAAAAACTAATATTGTTTTGTAACCATAATGGAATAATCTTGTGAAAAGAAGGCACTACATGGTTGGTATACAATTGGGTAGTAGGTACCAACTGGTAAGCAGTAGGTACTAGACATATCCATGATTTTTTGTTTTTCCCATCAAGGGAGAAATTAAAATGCTTGATTTTTCTACCGAGCATGCCCAAGCTTCAAAATAATATCCCTTTTCTGTACTCAAAGTGGCTTCTTTCAGGTATATAAAAATAGAAAATCTATTATATATCAATCTTATCTAGTGCGAGAAGGTGAAAATCTCAGCTACTTCTTCCACCCACATCACTCGCCCTACCTCAAGAATCCTCATGGCACCAGGAAGTAATTTTTCCTACTCGCCTCCCCGAGGTCGTAAAACCTTTGATTAGATCTCTTGCAGAGAAAACAGAACTTATTTGCTCCATTTTCTCCGCAGTCCAACAATAACGTGAAGGTGAGTTCTAAACAGGAAGAATGCTGCAGCCAATCATCGCGTTGTCGCAGAGCTGTTGTCTTTGTCCGATCGAATTGGAAGACACATAGAATTCAATTGAAAGAAATAGGTTCCTACTATAATTTGCCAAGTATTTCATGCAATATAATTCTGGTTTGAAGCTTTTATCACAAGCACACCACAACATCGCCCCAAAAAATAAGTATTCTAAGGAGATGAAACGGCCAACCTACAATTCTAAAACCCAGCTTTCTACAAGACCCGAACTACAATTTTCTCGCTGAACTTCTGGTTATTCTGTCAAAAAGCTGGTAAAAATATATTGGTGAATCAATAACGATGATTTATATGAAAATTGTCAGCATTATTTTTAAAGAAACCCTCTAACGAAACGCTTGCATACGAGTCTGCAGCACATTGGGACATTTTATGTCTTTAGTTGAAGACAAGTATGTGTTGCAGACCCGTATGCAAGCTCTAAGAGCCACTCAGCTGATCCGGACCCGGGGCATCGTCACGTAAATGTGCTAAAGAGACTACATACGAAATTACAGCTTCCTAGAGTGTAAAACATAGAAATTAGCTTTAAGAGCCACTCATCTGATCCAGGACCCTGGGCATCGTCAAGTAAATGTCCTAAAGAGGCTACATACGAAATTACAGCTTCCTAGAGTGTAAAGTATAGAAATTACCTATTAAAATGATTTAGCCACCGCTTCACAAAACAAACCGTTCTTGCAATATTTGGATCACCTGCTATGAATCAAATCATCGAAACACCAGCTCAATGAAATCATCAGAAATTAACAAGCGGTGGCAATCACGTTCCCAATATCAATCATTGAGAATGATCACCTGAGTGTGCACAATTATTCAAATAACCTTGCTCATAACTCAGCTTGTTGGCCACGCACTTCGCTAGTTAACATAATATGGTTGGATAAATCGAGAGCTTTCGAACGAATGGTCAACGAATTTTGTGGGATGAAAAACGACGAAGTACCATTTCCCTAGCAACGACTCGGTTGTACGTGGAAATCATCAAAATATTTTCGTGAGCAATTTTCCGTGACGTTTTTTTAGTTTATGTATCATAGCAAAGACATAAAATGTCAATAGTAAGCGTTTTATCGACTAAAATACCACCTCTTCCGGATGGTTCCACCAAGACTTTGCTATCAATGGAATGTGAAATATGGTGGATGAAAACTCCACTGCCAATACATTGAAACATTCTTGAATTCAACCCAAGATTTCGTGCAACTATGGTGTGCCATCTGATTATGGTCAAAGAGAGCCTAATCTTTCTAGCTCCTCTACTAATCTGAGCTAGTCATTTCATCTCAGCAACTAGTTCGTCCAAACACCGAATTATTGAACCACTGAATGAGTACCCAGTGGTTATCTGAAATTTAAGGTCACTCCATATCCAGAAATTGAGTGGATAGAACATTGGATAGTACCTCGTGACTAGTAACCCATGAACTTTATTGTCATGACTTTGAAGGTAGTCACTGCACATTCTCAAACATGAAATTCTAGAAACGTGTCCTTTACTAAGTACTAAGTAGTGGACTAGGTATCGATAGTAGATTTTTCTTATCAATAAATTAATAACAATATTAATAAATCTATTTTTCAAATCAATTTTTGTGTTCCTGATAAAATTGTGAATCGATTCTTTCATTAGGATTTTTTGATAAAATTGAGCATCGATTTTACTAACCTTTCTATTTTTGAGCACAACAACGCTGGCAATCATAACAAAGGTTTTTAATTTCTGTTTTCATGTTTTTCATACTCTCACTTATGGTTTTCCAAGATCACTGGTCTATCGACCGATATACCTGAATATAGATCTAAATCTTAAATAATTATTAATTGGAGAGTACAGAAATCATAACCGATAACAAAAACGTGAGCAACCACTCTAAAAATTCAATAGATGAAGAAAATTAATGAATTTAAAAAATATATCTTTTATTATACATTTTTTTAGTTTAGTTTTTTTTTCAAACTGTCACAGTAGACTAATTTATTGTTTGTCAATTCGATTTTCAATGACATTATTTCATCTATTCTATCAGATAAGGTAGGTAGAGTTGATTGGGCATGATCAATCAAGAAAATTTCGTCAACTCGACCGATTTGAATAGCAGAAAACAATAATTTTAAGTTGCGGTTTTCTAAATGATTTTTGAAAAAATTCATATTTTTTACCCATTTGATTTTTAGAGTATCAATTTATAATGCCCGACTCTAAAACGTTTGGCCGTGCATAGACACGACAGACAGACAGACAGACAGACAAACAAACGGAGTTTCATTCTTATAAATAATAGAGATAGAGATGAGCAATACTAAATATTTTCCTATTGGATTCATGAACATGGAGTTTACAATAGGACAAGTGTCATAGCTTGTTTGTGGTCTAGGTTCCATGGGAGAAGATTCTATGGTTCATGGAAGCGTCTCATTTGGTGACCCTATTTCAACACAATGAGATATCTTTAAAATTGTCAAGAGTCAAAATGTGCAATGAAAATAAGAAAATTAGGTAGATATGAAATTTATTACTGGTGCAAAATTCTATTAGCATGCACAAAACCACCCTACTGTTTCAGCTAGTCAGAAAGGTATGGTGTGACGAGATGCGCTCATCATGATGGCCTCTTTAGTGAATTACTTTACGTTTCCGACTCCTGACTCTTGGTAGTAACCAAGTGTAGAGGCCATAGGTAGGAAGATTATGCTCCAAATGATGGTTGTGTATAAATAGAGTCTCTGGACTTGAATGATGCTAATTAAAAGCTTGGCAATCAAGTCCAACGAGGCATCCCAGGAGGAGAAAAGTAACCATCAAAGGAAGAAGCACTAGCGAACCAGCCTACATGCCTGGAGGTTGCAGGTGGCGTCTTTGTAAAGGGTTTCGTTGCCTCTCTTAAGACTCGCAGTTCACTCTTCCTATGTTAAGGGAAACATTTATTTGTTGCAGTTAAGATCACGTCATCAGCCTTTTTGAAGGTCGTAACATGCAAAAATATTGAGGTAATAACTTCGTCAAAGAGATTCTTGAACTCCTACCCACAATGTGTACGAATTTCAAAATCTCTATTCAATTCTACTTAAATTATAAGGTTTGTTAGACAATTTCATGTTGGAGATCTCCTTAAAAATCGCAATGATCTCAAATCAAACTCGAGTTGACTATAATTACCCACACCACCATGATATATGCATACTGCAAGAGTCCAACTAAATCCAATACTACCAACACTCCTGATACTTCCACTCCATCAATCCTCCACAGCCACCTAATTTTAGCCTCCCAAAATGTAAACCAGAGTGTGAGATAGTAAATCAGATTCTGAAAGATATATCTCTTTAGGTTCAGATATTATTATATTATGCGATTTGCAGGTACATTTTTTCATGTCAAGTACCTAACAATGATTTATAACGATTAGCGTGTAATTTAATTGTTTGAGAGGGAGGGAATGAAAGTATTCAAATTGGTCTGTCCAATATTCTGCTGCTTTGTTATCCAACTGGTCTCACTTCAGGCATCAACGATGTCTGATCAGTTTGATTGGTTGATTAGCATTGATTTTTTCATCACTAGTAAGTTGAAGATTTTAAGGTAGTGGGAATATGAGAAACATCGGATGTTACTTAATGTAGCTCATTGTGGAAAAATGAGAGGGTTTATCCTTTTATTTATCTTATGTTTAGGGTTTATATTTTACCATAAACCTTCCCGTTTTCACGTCCGAGATCATTGATTCCCCGATTCTTCTCTCTTGCTTGGTTCTGCATGCACTTGTACATACACGCCAGACTTTATGTGCTCATATCCAATAATATCTCCGTAACAATCCGACTGTATGGCTTCAGCAGCAATTTAAAAAGTCTAGGGCCTTTTCAAAGGATTGAGATCTACCCAGTCCATCTTCAATCACCTTTTAACCAAGGGCCCAAAGCATTAAATTTGTGATGTAATTTTTATTCCCAGTATATACCTATCATTTCACTCATTTTGTTATAGTCATTCAAGCAGTGTTTTATTTTATCTAAGCTAACTTTAGATCTCATTGTATATAATAATATATAAGAACTTGGTGTTTAATTAATGTTAATTTGCTTAATTAATTTTAGATGTATATATTTTTTCCATACATAAATATCTATTACACATTTACTTGGATTTAAATCACACTAGCTTTACACTAGGTGTACACATTAGCTGTACACTCTTCAACTAATAATGCGTCATCAATGCTAATTAACTATGAATCCCAGATTAGATATTAGCAAAACCAATCAGATCGAGGGCATGCGATCAAAGATGTTCATTCGCTATTTATAGACCAAATAAAGACATTGCAACGTGTTGCTGAATAAAACAAATATATTTCTCTTGATAATAATTAAGATACTTTCAGTAAAGCGTAAAGTCTATATCAGTTCTTTATATGATCATTCACTACTTCTCAAGTAAAACAACTTAAATAAAAGAAGAACATAAAAAAAATAAAAAAAATTAAAAAATGAAGGTGAGTGAGTATATCTGACAAAGACAAAGCAAAATGAGACACACTATAAAAGCCTACATTACCAGAGTCCTACAACAGAAATACAGTAGGTACTGAAATAATTAATTATAGTTACTCATTCAGAGAAAAAACTCTTAATTGTTGAGATTGTAAAAAATACCCAAATGTCTCCACAAACTTACATATCGTCGTTTATGAACCATCATGAAATAACTAACATTTTCACATTTTCGGGATTTTACCTATTCCTACGTGGAATTTCACGCCGAATCGATTTTTCAGTTTAACTACTCGAAACGAGCCAGATTACCGATTATGGCACAACTATATTTTGTAAAAAATTAGGACACAAAGAGCTATAGAACTATACATAATCACACATCATTAAAGGAAATCATGGCCCAAGTAAGCTATTCTCTCTAGAAATCCTATAACAGGTGACGGAACAAAAATGATTGGCAACATCCAATTTCATGAAAATTAGAATGTTTTTCTGTCTCTTGGAAACCTAGGAGAATTTCGCTATGCCATGATGGTTCTTAGAAAAACGTATTTTTAGACCTCCTTTTTATGATAGCTGTAATAATTGTTCCGTTGTTGTTTATTCCAATATAGGGAGGAGCGCTTGAGCCAAATTTGCCTTTTAAAAGATTTCAGCAAATATCGAAGATGCACCTACTTATGTTATAGGATAGAATACGATGGAATATGCCAATTTAATGAATTTTATCTTCTTCCCCAAGCATTGAACTTACATAACGATTCGTTAACCCTTCAAGCATAAAAGAAGCATACATTTTTCTAAAAGTTTTTTTTGTTCAACAATGTGCGTTCATACTGTAACACGATGAAGATCAAGTTGATCCTATGGGAGGGTGGGGTAAGGATGATATACGTGTAACAAGGTGGTGATATTAGGTCGGTGAAGGGGTTGAAAATGGGAAAAGTGGCGACCTCGGGAGCGATGACGAGGGGTGAGCGGGGAATTTTTCCCCCGCTCTTTTCCCTACCCCGCTACACCCGAAACCCCAACATCACGGTATATTACTAGCTCGGAGGGAAATTCATCTGGGAGAATCCCCCCCTTTAATCCCCTCTGGCACCCCCTGCCACCCTCATGCTCCTTCACCCCCTTCGTGCCCTCATCCGTCACGAGTGAAGGGGGTGGAAGACGATGAGTTGGTCTTAACCGTACGGTTCCCTGGGTGTCATGTGATGAGCGGTGGGGGAACAAATTGAAACTCTGATCTCAACAGACTGGATCTCATTTGACCAAAAAGATAATTATTCGGGAGAATGAACCGCTTCTATAGTCACCCCTTCCAATATCTACTACTCTAAAATTATGCAAAAATGTGATCTTACTATCGGTATTTTATTTAGATGCCTAATATGATTATAAATGGTTTCCTATACGTCGAGAATACCAAAATGTCAAAACTGTCGGAAAAACAGAAGCGGCATCGAAGGCTCTAGACCACAGAAACGAGTGTTCTTCTGATATTGTGTTGTGAGTTCTAGACCCAGTGGTTCTTTATCGTAAGTTATCGTACTACATTATGTTGAATTGTTTTGAAATTTCAGCTATTTGAGCGCAAAGACATTGTTAACTATTAGGTATTTTTATGTCTAAAAACGTATTTTAGATAAAAATCTGCTATTCAAAAAGGGATTTTAGATTTTTAGCTTTTTTGCAGTTTTTATAGATTTTTTAAGCCAATTTTAATAAAATGTAAGTACATAAATTTTTCAATGTTCTATTTTAAATTTGATAAACTTTATTTGAGCAACATTCTGCTAAAATGATAAAGAAACGATTTTTAGCCGTTTTTAGCAATTTTAAGTTATTTTTTTAAGCACATTTTTTGAAATTTGACCAATTTAATGTGCTGGCCAACGAACTCATCCGTACGTTGAGAAAGCTTGATTTTTGGTTTATTATTTTCAGTAATGAACCTTTGTAATCGACCAAGAAAAAAAATATAACCCCTCCTGAAAATTGGATTAGGTTTCAAGATGCGTAGAATCCAAAAATTGAATTGAAAAAACTCGTAAACGAGTTCCACTATCTGCTTTACAAGCAGATACCATGTTACATGGATATGTCTTTGATTGGGGATTTCATAACGGTTGTCCTCGAGAGTTGTACGGCTGGGTTGTACGTGAAAAACACTGAAATTGTGACACAAATTTTGCGTGACGGAAATTTTTGGTTGACCCCCCAGAGCAAAGACAAATCCATGTCAACAAAATCCGTCCGTCCGCCGTCCAGAGCTTTTCATTATCTATATTTTATAATCATATCTGCATCTAAATGAAATCATCTAGTTTAAATATATCTTTCAGCCTCCAAAGTATAGGCTTTTATAGAAGTTACTATTGTTTCTTGTACCCAGCAAAGGAATGTGGTTTCTTATGGAATTTGGATTTCACAGAATTGATTATGAAAATATGCTAACAAGATAGCTCCGTGGATAGACTCCGTGGGCTCGAGAAAAAAATTCAATAATTCCTCGACAACCAAAAAAACAAACAGGGGAGGGGGGGGGTCCAGCAAGATTCACTGTTCAAAACAGTCAAGCCAGAATTGCGGTATCTTATTTCGTTCTCAGAGTGAAGCTGATGAACCATAAAGAACCTCGGTTGCTTCCTAAAATACCTATCTTTGAACGGAATAAGATATCGCGATTGTAATTTCACAGTTCGTTCAGTGCCTAAAAATTTTAAGACTATGGGGACTTTTGATTAGTGCATAGTTTCATAAGGTAGCATATTTTTATAAGAATTCCATGAAACCCAAATCCCATAAGAAAATTGTGATGTCCATTGCTTTTGAAAGAGGTTACAGAGAAATTTTCCTGCTAACGCTCAATAAACCATTATTCGTATAGAAAGAGCAGTCCCTCTAAAGAACGAAGCGCTGAAAAAAGAGGTTATTCAGTACATTGGGAGATAGAGAAGAAACGTTGTTTTTACTCACATCCCGAAGGGAGAAGTTGGAAAATAAAAGAAGATAGTGAAACGGGCAGTGTGAAAAAAGCATAGGAGAGAGGGGAAAAAAGAAAAAAAAAAAAAAATACACGGAAAAGCAGGAGGGCGAGTGTCGAACACTGACTTATCGCCTCTACACCTCTTGTCTTTCTTCTGCCTCATCAGAGTCATTAGAGTTGAAACGTATTACCCCAGTTTAGTCTCCTTATTTTTTTGTGTCTGTTTTCTGGCTCTTTCTATCTCTACTCTTCAAGTACTTTCCTCCCTGCTTCTAATGGCAGATATATTTTGCTCTATTCCTCACTCTCCGCCCCTCCCCACTACGCACTCTGTCTTTTTCTCCTTCTGGCAAATTTTCGTAAGAATAGAAACTATCGAAATGGCTCCATAAATTTTAACACTAAAATTGTCGAAAATGCCTTTGTTGTTGACGCGTTGACCAGAGGCGTTGCGAACGTAAACCACCAGCTGGGTGCTATGCTAACCTGATCGCTAAATTTGACGAGACCTTCTCGAACGATCAAGTATGTCTTCCACCCCGGCAACTACTTGGAACCGTTACCTACAAGAAGAACTGTGAGTTCCGTTCAACGCGGAGCAGCTCATGAGTCACAAATGAAAAGTCACATTTAGGTACGTTTCTGAACTGTTATGTGATCGTGTTATGAGATGCGAGCTTGCGAGCATCCAGACCACCAAACTATACACTTCATTCTGACCTACATGTCCACTTATCTGCATTTTTACTAAGGGATTGACTACTGCTCTCAACGAAACAGGTTGAACGGAATTGAAGAACTCACAATTCTTCTTGTAGGGAACGGTTCCAAGTAGTTGCCGGGGTGGGGGACAAACTTGATCGTTCGAGAAGGTCTCGTCTAAATTTGGTCGTCTTATCAAAACCTGACACATTCATCCCGCTCCCAATAAAACAAATAGTATAAACGTGAGCAATAGCAAAATGATGCTCCTCAATCTCAACTATGAAGGCAAGAGTTTCTAATAGTTCTCTTTTACTAGAACCTCTTCTGTATTCAGTTATAAAATGACATTCTGATGGGTTGGTCTTTTAACATCGGATTGAGAATCATACGCTAGGTACACTGAACCAAGATGGTTAAGTATGAATTAGCTTTATGATTAACCAGTGTCTTCGTACAGAAACATGGTCATGCATAAATTGGTTCTAACTATATTACTTTCCAGGGTGTACGGATGGTTCGTAACAATTGCATTAAGTTACCTATAAACCCGACAACAAGGTGGCCATTCTCTACAAAACTTTTCTTTTGTAGCTTTATCTCATGACTTGATTATTTTTCGAACGGAAACAATCCCATAATTACCTATTGTTTGTTTTACCAATTGGATTCCTCTTGGTATAACTATTCGATGTTTACTTGAAGGGTTGATTCACACTGGACGAGTATCCCGTCTTTGGTAGCTTTTATCAGAGTTAATTCGCTAAGGTTATCATTTGCACATAACGTGCCGAAGTCCGTGGTTGCGGCAACGTATGGAGCTTCGAGTTTGCGGCCTGTCTTAATTTGTTTTGGAACGGGAACTGATTTGTGTTAGTTCGTTAGGTTTCGGTTGTCATCGGATCTGCTGACCACGCCTTACAGCCACGTAGGGTCAGCTTCCGTAAAAAGCAAAAACTCTTTATTTACGAGCAATACCTAATCAGTTGAGTCCAAGTTCCACGGCGAACGTTTATTCCCCTGGCTCCCCACGTATCCCAAGTTTGTGGTAGTACATCTGTACAGTATACTCTTACTCAAATAAATAATAAATAGAGGTCATTATGCATGTGTGTTTATCTCATAACAACATGTACCCGAATCTCGCACTGTTTATTAACGAAACACTGACTGAAAGAACTTTAACGAACCCACGAACACCTGACCTCCTTTGTGAGGATTTCAACTACATAAAACGTTTAGTGAGTTTTCGCGAATTGTTAATCTCAATCGTGATTACGCGCGGAAGAGATGGTTACATCAGCGGACGTTATACTAGCTGTTCATCATCAACGATGGGCTCATTTAGCTAAGAGGACACGAACATTTTACCCCGCCTCCAGCCATATGACACGCACTATACTACCGAAGAACATTAAGACATTTGGAAGAGAAATTTGAAGAAATCCTATGTGTGTGCTCGGAGCGGTGTGATGAAGAGAAAGCCCATCAGTTAGATTTGGTCACCTGGTTTCCCAGGAACTCCATACTTATGTTGTATGAAGTTCTTATGTATCTCCACCGCCAGATCTGATTGATTTACGAGTAATAGGAAATGTTCATAGTTATTTTTAATTGCTTACTAGCAATATCGAAGCAAGAACTTTCCAAAAAGGTGCAATATGATGGGTACCTATATGACCATTAAAACGGCTCTTGAAGCCCATTTGCACGAAGACGTGACGTCCCCTACTCACCTGGGGGAACCCTCTGCTCCCTTGCCCTACTACATCTCGCATATTTTTCCAACCAGTTTACTGGTCAAACTAAACAGTATTTTTAGCTGAAAATAGTTACTATAATATTATGGGAGGTTTTCAGGCGCTCTTTATCTGAATCTGAGGTCAAAAGTGTAAAATTCCAACAGGTAAAAGTTTCCCATTAGGTACCTATCACTTTAACAAAATAAATCTTGCACTCCATAAAACAGTGACATGCTAAATTCACCAGTATCTACCAAATAGGTTGCCTGAAATGAGATTTTTTGAAAGTTAATAAGATTGATTGAATGGACAAAAAAATTAAAATGACAGTCCTAATTTTGACCGATACGCTGTAAATAATCTTCCCAAGTCGCCGGCGAGTACATTAAGCCCTGTATGTAAAAGGTCATCACAAATGGGCTAACCATCACAAAGTAATACATCAAAGTGAAAGCGTCTTCTATTGAGACAAAAAGCATCAACAATCAATGGGAGGGAGCGTAAGTCAATATTATCGTTGTCGAAGGGTCAGGGGTGAGGAGGGTGAGTCGAGGGAAGAAATAAAGTAAAGGTTTCACTAAGGATAAGCCCTTTTTCGGAACAGGACGACAAAGAGGGTGAGAAAAGACAGAAGGGTATAGAAAGTGCCATTTAGAGGGAATTCAGGGAGCGGATGTTTATAGAGTAATTAACTGCCACGCACCCTTCCGTCCCCCGGTCACACTTTTCCAGTGATGTCTGGGGACTTTCCGGTTATTCTACGGGCCATAGTGGAGATATATATTTTCCTTTTGCTAACTTATTTCACCGTATTTATTATATCTTCTTTGTGAAATAACTCTCCATATCTGGACGCAGAGACCTGATCTATAGAAGTAATTGAATCAGGGGGATAGTATCCATTAGTTCCGATCGTGTTCGGAACTACAACAAAAAAGGTTTACTAATCCGAAATAGTAGCAACCACACATATGGTTCGGAGTCCACTGTTTTCTTGTGGGTTGATGCCAACTCTGCAGCTACTACATGGCCAATGAAATTGGTACAACATACCAAAATTATCAGTGTTGATATACCTACCGTCTTCTCTGTTCAACAAGACGGATAGAAAGCAATGGAATTCACTTTGCATGCCTAGAAAGAACTACCGTTTTTAATAAATGACTATTAGTCTACTATTAACTAGCCTACCAAATTATTGGTCAATATAAACCACATCACGAAAACTGTCACGGATTTTTGGCTCATTGGAAAGCCAAATCAGCTGGTTATACTACCTAGGAACCAGAGTTTACAGGAAATATGGGCATCCGCAGAAACAAAACAGTCAATCAAGCTTCCTCTCGCAATCTTATTCTCAAATCAAAAACATACCTACGCCAGATTTTTACCCATCGCTCTTCTAAAGCCGTTCTTGCTCTAACTTCTGTAACTTCTGGACTACCACGCCACGAACCATTACTCTTGAACATAAATCTATTGTTCTACATAAATAATGTAGTGTTCTCAACCTATGAATATATATTTGTCAATATTTCAAACATCTTACAAGCAATGCTCCAATGGGGTACAAGTAGATCTTGGCATTCTCACCTGCAAAAGAAATATTACAGAAGTTATAATAAAATAAAAAATTGTTGAATTTTAACAAATATTATTTTAATAATTTCCATCACTGCTTCAGTGGTTCCTTATTTAAAAAGTTTTCGTAACGTTACCTTTTCAAAGTACTTAAATTTCTTCGAAAATATTATTATTTGTAGGAGATTTGTAGAGGAGTAGGTATTAACAAATCGCATAACAAAAGGAGAGCAATAATTTGATAGAAACTCTCCTGCATTTCTCAGTTTAGTCGCGTGCATCAAAAGGTTTAGCGTGTGTTGTTGAATCCATATGTCAAATTAAAAAATGTACGTTCAAGTTTATTTTTCTCTCTGTCACTGTTTGTTGCTATCCGGGATCTAAAGCGTGTAATTTTCTTGGAAGGTACTGCAACCTCATGAATACTGCCGCAGTGTGCTCAGCATGCAACGTGAAATAGATAATGTCAATGATGGACCCCTCTAATCAACTTGAGTCAAAGATTTTATTGAAGTTTTGTATTTATTCGTACATCATACTACACTTCATAACTTGATTTTTGCGTCTGGTTAAATAGAAAAAACTTTCAACTCGTTATGCCGAAACGTAGGTAGTGGGTTACGACATGCCTATTGACCAATATTTTCTTTTGAGACGAAGAGGTTGTTTACTTCAATAAGAAACCCTATGTTGAACTTTCATGTGTTTTAATTTCACACTTTCGGCCACATATTCAGATTCAGTGCACTTGAAAACCTCCTCGTAGCAATTTTCAGCTCTAAAGACCGTTTAGTTTGGCCAGCAAACGTGGAAGAAGATCACGTGTGACGTGTTAGGACAAGGGAGCTGAGGGTTATCCCCAGGCGGGCGGGGCACTGACCATACACTGACTGTACAAGTGAATTTCTTAAACAGCTATACTGGTCTGATACGCATAATATAGCACCTTTTTTGAAAGCTCTCACAGATCTTCCTATTGAGCAGATAAAAAATAACCATGCCAAATGCCCATTGTTGATAACACAGTCTAATCATTAATTACGTTTTGTGTGCGAACATTGACCTTCCTACAGACACTACCACTTGGTTTAAACTTGAAAAATGCTTCCTCGAAAAACCATCTATTCAGTTAGTTAATCGCTACCGACAGATTTGATGCCAGGAAAGGTGAGAAGGGGTTGCAATCACGTTGCTGACAATATTTGTTACTTCCTCAACTGCTTTTGATATTTTGAGTGAAACCTGAGTTTATTTTGTTTTAGTAAAAAATATATAAGTTTGATAAGGATCAAAAAAGGATTTATTTGCATTACTTATTCTTTACTATATAAATGTTTCAGACGTTTACGCTTATTAAAAAACAAAAACAAAAATTCTGGGAACTGCATTGAAATGCTGCTAAAAATAATACTATTGATTATTTCCCCCCATTATTTCACTGTAAGATATTCTTTACGATGGTCATTTTCCTCATAAAGTCTCGGTATTTTTGAAAATTTACTAATAATGATAAATTTGATCTACCATAAGCACATTCAAAGTTACAATTAGATATACTGTTTACAAACTATTTTAATCATCCATTTCCAATCTGAATGTAAGTAATTGTGTGGCATATTATTTTAGAAAGGTCTGTTTTAGGTTCGTATTTATGTAATCAGCAGTGCACATATGGGAAAAAAAATCCGTTCATAGATGGTAAAACCGGTCTCAATACCTTTAAGCCTTAAGCTGTGTTTATTTACGAAATTAGTCCAAAATGTAGTAGGTAGGAATATATTACATTTAATTGGAAAACGCGTCTTGCGTGAATGGTTAAGGTTAAAATGAAGTAAATCAGTCACTTAAAACAGTCAATGAGGGATAGTTTTGAGTTGGATTTCAATAGATTTACTAATTTATTGTAAGGAGTTTATTGAAAAATAAGCCCAGTTTCAAAGCCACCCGACTCATACCACAAATAATTCAAGGAAAAAGTGACGGCCGGAGTTTTATTTGGCTTGAAACGAAAATAAATAAAAAGGGGGAGCCCCCGGTACTCATCTTGCCAGTTACAACGGAATCCTCCGAAAGGTACGTAAATGATAAGTTAACTATTACTAATAGCGAAAATAACCCTTAAGATTTAGAAACAGTTTTTCTATTGACATGGATATGTCTTTGCTCTGGGGGGTCAACCAAAAATTTTCGTGACGCAAAAAATATGTCACAATTTCCAATTCCAATATGTCACGTACAACCAAACCGTTGCTAGGGGAATGGAACTTCCGTAGTTTTCATCGCACAGAAATCGTTCGCCACTCGTTGGAAAGCGCTTGATTTATGTGATAAATGTTCACATCTCAAGCTACCAATTTCCCCCTCCTTACGTACCTGGCTACATTCCTAAACTAAGTTGATTGGACTATAAACAATTTTAATAAGCCGGTTACAATATTCTTAACGTAAAGCAATAGCATCATTTACTCCACTCCATAGGAAACATTTTTATCCTCTTGGCAACAGTCGACTGTTAACAACAACTCATTGTAGTGGCTTCTCTCCACAGTTATTAACATGTATCATGTTTTAGCCCTGGGGTCCTACCGAATTTCGCGAGTCAATTTTTTTCCGCGCACGAAATTAATTACAGTGATTTCCGCCTACAACCGAGTCGTTGCTAGGGAAATGGTACTTCGTCGTTTTTCATCCCACAAAATTCGTTGACCATTCGTTCGAAAGCTCTCAATTTATCCAACAATATTATGTTAACTACGGCGAAGTGCGTGTCCAACAAACTGAGTTATGAGCATGGTTATATAAATAATTGTTTACACACAGGTGATCATTCTCAATAATTGATATTGTGAACATGATTGCAACCGCTTGTTAATTTCTGATGTTTTCATAGAATTTCGAATCAATATCGAGGAGAAAACATGATACATGGTTGAAATTTTTGGTTCTAGAACAGAAATAAGTTGGTTTTTAATTCTTTCAAATAAACGTAATAACGAATTAGTCCCCCGAATCAGATCCTCATCAGATTTAACCATATTCAAATAATTCCTACTAGTAAAACCCTCATTTAAATCGATGATTGTTGAAACAACCAATACACCTTATACCAAATTTTTAAGGCGGACAAAAAAATTGTTGCTCTAGATATTGTGGGAATTTTAAAATTTTAACTTGAAACTGGACTGCAGAAATTCATATAATAGCATATAAATAGACCCATTCAATTTATTCAATTTTTGACTGAGTACTGAATTTTTAAAATTGTTGGGTTTTGGATGTTTCAAAATCAAATTTTTTTCAACATTTCTATAAGTAAACCGTTGTTTTGTTGGAACTAGTCGGGATGCGGCCATGCGGCCTAGGGATTTGTTTGAAGTTAAAGGATTTGTTTACAACTCTCGAGGACAACCGTTATGAAATCCCCAATCAAAGACATATCCATGTAACATGGTATCTGCTTGTAAAGCAGATAGTGGAACTCGTTCACGAGTTGTTTAGTTTTTCTTCAAATGTTGAGTATTTCAACTTCCAATTAACGTTACCAACACAGAGAACACCACAAATCCTAACTAGAAACATGAATATTATTACCAAATACTATTCATGTTTCTAGTTAGGATTTTCCGGTTAGGATTTCCGTTAGGGTTCCCGGTTATTCCGGACACTTTCTCTTCTTCTTAACCTTTAAAACCAACAATATTTATCCGGTTGGGTTGTTGGTGAACAAATGCTCATAGAAAACTGAAAGAAATTAAGTGGTTGGGGTAAATAAAGTTGAGGTCGAAAAAACAAAATGATGAATCCTAAAGAAATTTGAGCACTTTCACTTCTACAGCCAAGTTTGGAGAACAGACTAACTCATTCGTCAAACGGGAGCTCTCGGAGTTCCCGGGTGGTTGGAATCGAGCCAAACTAGTTTTCCTTTATACGGGCTCTTCAACACGCGGGGTTTTTATGAGGGCAGGGGCCTGGCAGATATCGCTGGACCCTCCCCGAACGCTTTCAAATTTGTTTTTATAATTTTCTCTTCCTAACGTTACTCTTTGTCGAGGCTCGATTATAAAAAAAACACCCGATGGTGGTGAATTTATATGTCCTAAGAAACTTGTTAAGTGTCATAATCACCTAACGTCCCGACAAGGACTGATATGGTGGAAGCATTTTAGTGCACATCAGTTGCCACCAGGATTGTAATTTCATTGGCGCACAAATAAATTGTTGAAGTGTTTATCCCTGGGATCATATTTCAGTACCTAGTATGCACTGAGCATCCAACTTGGACGTTCCAAACCACTGTTCTAACCACACTATTCTTTTCCGCATCTCGGTAAGTAGAAATAGAATAAATAATTGGGTGAAATAAATATGAACTGGAAACAGGTTGTGCAGCGTGTAGAGCGACCAGCGTTTCATCTGTGTTTCACACATGATAGTCGATGGATTCGCTACTGATTGACTGTCAACTCAACAAATATTATTTAAAAAAAAAAAAAAAAAAAAAAAAAAAAAACGTTGCCGTTGGGGGTGTCTAGCCGCCAGTGGCTTGTGTTCACGATGGTGCATTTATTGTAAAATGAAATCTGGGGGACACCCCCAGACCCCCGGATTGTTAATGTTAGGATCAAGGATCAAACCAATGAAACACTGAATGTGTATTTCGGGGATTCCCCGGAGGGCTGGTGGCATTCTGGTAAGTTCGGCCGAAGTTCATTCCGCGTTCTTGGAATCCAGCGCCTTGGATTGTAGACCTACGTGACGTAGACCCTTCCCTGAGCATGGAGGCTCAGGTGAGTCGTTAAACAATCCAACTATCGTCTGTTTACTAATTTTCAATAAAATAGGAGCAGTAAGTTTAAAAAAGTCGTTAAGCATGTTAGACATGGACCTATGTTTCACAACTCAATGTCCACATATTGCAACGCATTATACTTCTCAGTAACGAAATATCCCTTCTTCTTTCGACGATTTTCCATGTAAACCATTACTTTGGGCCTACGTGACCGACTCCTCGTGACCTCCAAGGAAGGGTAGGGATGGTTAGGAAAACCCTCCCTGAAACACCCACTTCCTGATGAATTAGTCAAATAATCATAAAGATTACAAACAATCCAACTATCGTCTGATTACTAACTGTCAATGAAATGGGAGCAGTACGTACCGGTCTTTCTTACCTACCGGCTTATTTATAATACCGGCTTATTTATATTATAGTAATGCTTGCCACTATGTATTATATTATATGAATATAATATTATGGATATCGTTTTTCTAGATAAGCAAAAAAAGGAAGCCCAAGCTGGGAATAATAAAAAAAAACTGTAAATAATACGTAGTTTAGTTGTTGCAATTTAATAAATTGTACACCCACTTTTAATATAAAATTAGTTGAGTAATTCATTGTATTTTTTAGGTATAAAATTATTTGTGTATTTCATTGTACTTCTTTTAATTAAAATTAGTTGAGTGTTTCATTGTATTTAGGATGTTCCTAAAATTACCTTTTTAAAATGATTTTTAAAAACATCGATCCTAAAACATCGATATTTTGCACCAAAATACATCGATGTTTAGAGATCAATGTTTTCCATACATCGATGTATTGGTTCGATATTAACATCGATGGTCAACATCGATGTTTTGTTCATTGATGCTCATCCCCACTGCAAGGGAATGGGAGTGAAGGAAGGCGAAGGAAGTAGGTGGTGAGCGGACGCGCGGTGGGGGTAGCAGCTCGTACGGTAGAGGGGTGGGGTTCGGGGGGGATCTTACGGGACGGACGCCTTGAACCAAATAACCCTCCGTAAAAGCACATTCTGTGTTAAAATTAAAAAAATCAAGTCTGCGTGGGTGGGAACGCAACAGATCCTCTAAGTTATGATGGATCTCACCCCTTGCCGAGTGGCCGTGGGTTCTCTTTTGTTGACTGCGTCAGTTGGTAAAAGAGGACACCTTCCTGCCCATTCTAAAAAGTATACTTTTTGAAAGTACCTATGTAAGGTACCCTCCTCATGAGTGGATCCATGCACACACCGATGATTTGACGCAGGTTGTGAGAAACAAAGCTAATGCAAATGCCACAGAATCAATTTCGTTAGATTATGGAAATTAAATATTTTATGAAAAGTACTGCATTACGGAAATTAATTTACAACTACTTTTAATTAAACCTTCTGGAAATTAGGTAAAAATCCTGATAGACTCCAAGCTGCCTTCCTCACCCTAACTAATCTTATGTAAGAATGCAAAAAGCAGGTACAGAACGGTAGAATGAAGAAGATTGATTAATAAACTATTAAAGAGGAACTCCCACATGATGCTGCAGTGGGTTCTTTAGTACAATATTACCCACCAAATCACAGGCCGCAAGAGAGCAGAGATATTCTTATGAAAAGAGATACCTTTCCAGGATCTTCCAATCTGCTGTTCGTGTTTGGTGGTTTTTAGCGACTTTTCGTAAAAAATAAAACCATTGCAATGCCTAAAAAATATTAAATTTTACAATTTTAACCGTTTTTCGCTAATTTTAGTGATTTTTTCAGCACTTTTTCTGAAATTTCGCACAGGCTAGAGCAGGTAAAAAAGCGCATTTTATGCAAAAAAGTTATATTTACGATGAGGGAAGTCAAAAGAAGATGCAGTTAAAACAATGGTGAAATTTAATTCAACTAATTCAGCTGATAAAGATTTATCATCTCATGTAGCCTGTGAATTTCATATAGCTTTTACAGACGATACAAATTTTGTATACTTCTCTACATATTGCTTATAGATGCGGAATATAAATAGAATGCACGGGTAAATCAGCAGTCAACTGCTTCATGATAACTGCTTATAAGTTTTTCCTCAGTTATTGCATGTTCCAACTCCCATGTGCTATGCCTATGTGAATAATATGAAAGTGGTATGAAATCGACGTAAAAGAATTAAAGAAGCCATGAAGTAGAACTTCGATTTTTTTTTTCTCTATTTTTTTACTAAAAGCTTCCTGCTAGACGCAGACGGATAAGCCGCTAAATGGGCGAGCATCTTTGACACCGTATCCTAATCAGATTAGTTCAAAAGAGCAGACTTCTAGCTCACGACTTACTTGGTTTCTTTTGCTTCCTCACTACCGAAGGTAGGGAAGCTATTTGTTCTTGCGAGAAGATGGAAAAATGTAATCCTCCAAAATCAAAATTTCCTCTTGCTTTAAGCGTTTCAGTGCTAGCTGATCAATTTTGGTTCCGTATCTGTCGGTCTGATTGATATGACTGTCTGTCTTTTGTGGTATCAGTGTTGTATCACATTTTGAAACAATTTCTTATCTTATTTGGCACAGAACACTCGTCAACTTTCGGAAACTACTCTCGTCTTTTTCTTTATCCAAAATACGCATCTTCCTGAAATTTTGGATCCTTCAACAGCTTCTTCCAATAATAAAGTCATATTGAGAATTATTTTGAGCTATCAACCTTTCAAATTGTACACGAAGGGGAATCTCGGTAAGTGATGGAGGCCGAACAGAATTTCAATGGGCGAGCCGCGGTAGGAGGAAGAAATATATGGACCAACTTTTTCTATCAAGAGCCCCTCACACTCCGTATTTCACTAAGTCGAAGGCGTTGAAAGAAGTTTTTTTCCCTTCCTCCTCCCACCGACAAGAATAGGACGGAAAGGGGAACATTTTATAAACTCAATTTAGATGGAGCAATATATGCCGATATCTCGGGACAGATAGTGGAGAGGGCTGAAGAGTTTGGTTGTTGACGATTTTGTCCTTTTTTTTTGTAGAACTAGAGAGGAGATGCGGGAAGGATGAGGTAGAAGGGGTTTTGAAAGGAAAAGGGGTCAAATTTTTCTTAGGGAGTTTCAGGAGATTCTCATCATGTGTCACGACGAAGCTGATGGGTGGGTTAGGGTTCCTGATAGGTAACTTTCACGTTGATCGGAATCAACGGGAAATGCGGTGGAAAACCATTAAAGCTGATAGGACGGTCCTGCAGGGTCTCTCGGGAGATGGAGTTTTTTTCTCTCTCTTTTTTTTTTTTTTTTTTTATCCTCAAGTTGAGACCGGGGTCCGGTTTTTTATGCTGCTGGCTATGGTATTGGACCTTTTTTCCAAGCTTGGAATTCGGATGATACAGCTTTCATGCATGGATTCCAGACATTTTCGACGGAAATTAGTCTGAATCGTGCGAATCAAATCATTTTATAACGAAGGTTCAAAAGCCCTGTATCAATGAGAAAACTCTAAAGCCACACACCTGAACGGTAATGGATGATACGAGTATGATACCTGGATTGTAACGCGTTCATAGCTCACTGCAATTTCGGTGTAAATGAGGATGATACTGCATGATACGTGCATGATACCCGGATAATACCGCTTGAATACATAGATTCCATAAATTTTGGGCGATTTGGAATTCCTTATATTAAATTACTTGATTACATGTGTTGATAAGACCACCTACGTTCCGCCCGCGCCACCATTTTGTGCCAGTAACCTCGGTATCACATTCAATCAACGGCATTGCATAGAATTAAGGGCTTGTCTTATAAAAAATGAATCTCCTGGTTTAGGTGCCGCTTGAATCATTACAAATAAATAAATAAATACAATAAAAAATTCAATATTTCAAAAACCTTCAGTATAAAAGAATTTTTTTTGCTGATTTTATTTATTTATATGAATTGATTGAGACCAACCAGGTTGTTTCAAGTTTAGGAAAGGTTCAGGATGAAAATATTTAGTAGTTCACGCAACGAATCGATAGAGCGGAGCTCGATCCCCCGCGAGTTAGGGAACATTTCGTATCCCGCCTTAAGCAATCATGATGTATTTAGTTTTTGGGTAGCTGTCATTAATTTATTTTCGATCGATAGGTGCCTTTATCCATGTAGAAATATTCAAAATCATCTTCAGACCAGCGATCTGGGTGGAAATGCAATCCATAATACAGAAATAATAACTCTTCAAATAATTCGCGGCATTTTTTTTGTTTTTGTTTTGTATTTGTTGATAGTTGCTGTAAATGAATAAATGCTCAAACTATTATTAGCATCGAAGTAAATCAAATATTATTGTGAAATGTCTTGAAGAAAGTTCTTAGAGGGTTCTTCTCACTGATTGGTCAGTATTTATTACGAAGAAATTGACTAGAAATTGTATCTGGTTATTCTTTATTTATGTTTTTTATCAGACGTCACCTCTAGTTTAGAGATAAGTTCCTGTCGCCAAAATGGATTTAGTTGGACAACTGTTCACACGATCGTTTCTCATGAGGAAGCTTGCGCTGATTTCAAATGTACCCAACTTTTCCTTTTGTTAAATACACAATTTTCGAATTTTTATATGCAAATTATGTTTGAAAAATGGTTTGTTTTTGTTGACGTTATATTTGCTCGTGTCCTTTCGTTACCTAGGAAGATTAAATTCAATGTGCTTTAAGCACTTTGAGTGCCGAAAAATTGCTAACCACAGATTTTATTACGAAATTTCCTCCTCCCACTAGTGATTTTTATCGTAACTGTCAAGGAACACTCCAATTTAAACTTCCTTGTGTGACCAGGAGAGTAGTTAGCTCACTCAGCTGACCAGGAAAGAGCCCATCATATCAATCGTCTATTTAAGCCCCAAAGAAGCTATATATCAAATTCCAACTTCCTAGGGTTAACAGGAGAGAATTTAGATCTTCCAGTTGATCAGGAAAAAGCACATCATTTCAATCTTTTATTAATGGTCCAAAGAGTCTCCATATAAAATTTCAACTTCCTAAGGTAAACAGAAGAGAATTAAGCTGAATCAGCTTACATATATGTACGAGTTGTGAGAAAATGGTCAATTTAGAGAGGATTTATTTTTGAGGCTTTCCGTTTGACCCGTTTGACGTGGAATGCCCCATTTGTTTCCTTCCAGACGATAACTCTCCTTAGGATTGAGATAAAAATTCCGTTCTTAACCAGCACTTCGTGAGCACATTAGATTGGTTAAATTTCAAAAACTGTACTAAAGAAATCACTAAAAACGGCTAAAAATCTTTAAATATGTATGTTTTGGTAGAATATTGCTCAAATAAAGTTTATTAACTATAGAATGCAACATTCAAACATTTATGTACGAAATTATGCAGAAAAATTTACTTAAAATTGATTAAAAGTTTCTAGATAAAATCGATAAAACTGCAAAAAAAGCGAAAACTCCAAAAGCTCTTTTTGAATAGCAGATTACTATTTAGGATACGTTTTTTTCATAAAATTAATAGTCATTATTTTCATTGCACTCAAAACTCTCAAATTTGCAAACAATTTAACATAATATACCTATTATGATAGGTACTAACATGAAAATTCGCTCATACGATCATGTTGCATAACTGAAACTTTGTTTTACAAGCGACTTTTAATTGATTTTGGTTCATTATTTCCAATAATAAGTCTATGTGATTGTATAGCAAAAAATGTTTATAACCCCCCCTCAAACTTTGTCACTTTACGTTTCAAGGTGCGTAGAATCCAAATTTGAAATGTCCGTCCGCCGTTCGCCGTCCGCCGTTCGCCGTTCGCCGTTCGCCGTCCGCCGTCCGGGCCATAAAAGGCCTGAGAATTGACTTAAAAAAAACCGTTCTTTCGCACATAGACTCCATTTGGGGTCTAGTTGGTCCTACCGTTTAACCATCCCGATCGCTTTACTCGCATAGATGCTATGGGCCAAAAACGGGCGAAAAAGTGTCTTTTTTGAGGCTTTGAGTGTTAGACTTACGTGTTAAAACTCCAAATTGCTCAACCACAACTGCGCAAGCTAATATTCGACGGTTAGGATAACAATGGGCAGTAGGACTTCGCAACAGGACCAGATCATGCACGACCACAACTGCACGACCTAATAGGTAATTATTAGTCTCATGTTAGGACAAAGTTCACTCATCTCAAAATGCACAACTTTCAAATGAATGTTGATGGAAAAATATGAGTGATAATTATGATAGTGTAAGCGTAATAGGGCTGTGAACCTCCGGTTGTGAGGTAACGAGACCTAGGGAGTACCTCCAGGGTGGCGTGGAAAACTTCCTACACTTGTATTGCTTTCGAATTTCATGTTCCTTCGAGGCATGAATATACGTTTTTTTCTAGGTCATATTTGTGTGTTAATACCAATGCTTTGCCTACGCATATTTAATAACAAATCCTCTCGACTTTTCGTACTTACTTAGATAATGATATTATTAAGGCAATGATTATTTGAATAGATAGGAGCTCAAATCGAGAAATATAAACATACGTACATAATTATAGAAGTATAGGTTGTGGCAACTCGAAATAGGACACGCCGAGGAGTCTGGACGGGCCTTATGACGTACGCAAGCCAACTAAAACTACGATCATACTGAATTGAAAAAATAATAAACCTTTGTGAAATAACATGGAGCGTTTTTATGATTATTATTAATGTATCTTACGATTATGTATTAATGTATGTATATATATATATATTTTTTTTTTTCGCGGGATATAAAACTAGCCTTATTACCTAACCCTCAGGTTCATAGAGCATATGAAGCATATTTCGAAATCCCCGTAAATAGACCAGAAAAACTGTGGGCACCTCATTTCACCTGTGGGAATCGCAAAAAAAAAAAAAGAAAAAAAACTTGATGGATAGAAATGAGAAGCGTGCCATGAAGTCTGAGTTTATTATGTCCTCAATAGGGGAATTATAAGATACGTTTTGAGTTAAATAGGTTTTATTTGTGTTGCTCATTCCAATATTCCCATATAAATATTATAGATGTTTATGCCTATCAAGACGTACAAATTGAAAACTCCTGACTTCAATTTTTTGAGGAACCCTGGTATTTTTTCTCATAATTAAGATTAAACAATGGAAATACAATCACTTTTAACCCAGTCACCAACATTTTTAGCATGGAACGTGCTTCAGTCATGACCTAACTGCCCAAAAGCGTTACGTTTTGTGTTGCGAAAATGCAACTCCAAAGTAGCGGTCATTTGATTTTCCGCTAGCTATGTACCTACGTTTTTAGAGACAGTCGGTAGGTTGTAGTTACACAATATGTTGTAATCTGGTAACGAAGACGTTTCTGTAGACGTCTATCTGCCAGCAATCCAATAATATAAAGAAATGTATGGGCTGCTGATTGGGGCACGAGGTACAATTACGGAGAGGTTTAAGGCATTCTATACCAGGTTCGGTTTTCCGGCCAGTCTTCAAAAGTCAGTGGCCCAGGCAGCGTTTCGTGGTTCGGTAGCCACTCTCCGTCAGCATCTTTACAATTAACGCCGTATCACACTCAGAAAGACTCTCACTCAAGTTATACAACAACCTTTGTAGGGTCAATGAGGTAAGTTCACAAATAACTCCCAAAGCGACTGGGGCCTGACAGAATAAAACGTTATCCTTTGTCGGTTTCGGCAGCCTGCTGGAGGGCAGGAAGGTGGCCTCGGCTTAATAAATAGTAGAAACGATATTGTGAGGCGTTAGAAAAATTAAGTATGAGAGAGATTTAAGTACCTTCGTAATTATTAGAGATGGTTAGAGATGGCTTGATATTTAGCTAGGATTAGCTGGATGGTTAAAGCGTACAGCAACGGCCGTCGAATTTGAGAGCAGGAACGAGAATGGCCGCCCGACGAGATTCCCCCGCTTGGCTTTTGTGGCAGACGCAGTCCTGCCACCTCTCCGGATTATATGTTCGGATGGATCTCATGGAGGCTTGCAAATCCAACACTCCCCTCCAAGCTTCCATCCAGGCAGCTCCGTATTTAATTTCGCCGGATTACGTAAGGATTGAGAGAATGAATGAGAAGAACCTTCTCATTCAATTCGATCTGCAACAGTACAGTTCACATACACACATTCCGATTAGTGCTGGAATAACATCAAATTTCTAAATTTAATAAATTTTGATTTGTGCAGTGACTTCGTCAGTGTGTCTGCAATTCGGTCATCAGTAGATATCCACCGGATTGTGATATTTCCTTTACGGTGTTCCTGTCGTACGTAAAGATAAGATAGCCTAACCAAATGTTTCAGAGTAGACGAATCATCTACTTCCGCTAAGCGGATTGCCGGTTTAGAATCCTCATGGATTGTCGGTATTATTTTGATCCCCGCTAACTCTGAACACATTGTACGTATTGAGGCTAATTCTCTGCACGCCGTACTCATTGCAACGAATTCGCTCTCTGCTGAGGAGAGAGCTATGTGATTCTGACGCTTAGTTCTCCAAGCTACCGGATTACCGAAAAGGTAGATTATGTAACCAGTCGTGGAGAAACCCCCTTCGGCCGAGAGTCCTAGGGATGCATCCACGTAACAATCTATTCCATCCCCCTTATCGGAGAACATAAGTCCAAAATCTTTCGTACCTCTTAAATATCTCATTATCCGTATTACTGCTTGCCAGTCCTCCATCGTAAAATTTGACTGTCGTCTACTCAGAATATTAGTAGCATATGAAATATCTGGTCTGACTCCCCCTTGTATGTACAATAATGATCCAATAGCTTGTCGGTAAGGAATCGAATTCAAGTCACCGGGTTGTTTCAATTTTTCATTGACTCCATTCCTATCAACAATCATTGGTGTAGACACCGTTCTATCACAATGAGGGTCAAATTTCTTTAACATCGATTCTATGTGAGACCTCTGAGTAAGACCGATAGTTTTGTTCCTCCGGTTTCGTATGATTTCTAATCCTAGGAATTTTCTTGGTTCTCCCAGATCAGTTATCGAGAATTCCTTTTCTAATATAGATTTTACTTGTTTGCGTTTTTGATTACTATTTGTTGCTAGTAAAATATCATCGACATATAGCAACATTATAGCAATTTGATCTCCGGATTTCCAAACAAACAGGCAGGGTTGGAAAGGATAGGGTTTAAAATCCATTCTTTCCACAGCCTCCTGGAATCTTATGAACCATCTCCTTGGAGACACTTTAAGACCGTAAAGAGCTCTGTGTACTTCACATACACTATGACTCTTTATATCATCACCGGTTTGTAAGTATTCTGCATACCCATCGGGAATTTCTATATATACGAGTTTGTCTAAGGAACCGTTTAGAAAAGCCGTTTTTACATCGTACTGAGCAAGATCTAAATCGAATTTGGCTGCAAGTATTAATAAAAATTTGACATCTGGTAATCTTGCTACTGGAGCGTAGATTTCAGATATATCATACTTATTATTATCGGCAAAGCCTTTTACTACAAGTCTGCTCCTATATCTTATTGAACCGTCTGCCTCCGTTTTCTTTTTGTGAACCCACCTAGTTTTCATTACCCTCACACCTTTCGGTACCGTATTTCGAGGAATGATTTTCCAGGTGTTGCAATTTTCCAAAGACTGAAACTCCGTTTCAATTGCTTCTAACCAAGCATCTGCGTCTGGCGAAGCCAGTGCTTGTGAATAGGTAATTGGGTCCTCCCCTAATTCGTCTGCAGAATTTTGTAGGAAACACGCCAGATTTTCTGCATTATCGAATTCTTCGTAAAATTCGCATTCATCATTTTCGTGAATTAAAACCGGGTTTGATGTCTTTTCTGTTTCTCGTCCGGATTCAACAGAGACATCCTGCACTTGTTCAAAACCGGATTTAAATGAATTCTCTAATGAAAATTCAACTTGATCAAGTGGCAATTTAACAATTGACCTGTCTCTCAAATAATCCGCGTAAGTCCTACTTTCTACAAAATCTACATGTTTTGATCTCACTACCGTTTTATTTTGGAAATGCAGTAAATTGTAACCTGTTTCACCGCATTCTAATAAGAAACCCAAATTAGCTCTAGGAGCGAACTTTGACGTGCTTTGGGTGTCTAAAATATAACATTCGCAGCCAAACCGTTTTATATATTTTAGTGACGGAAGCCGTTTTAGTGCCAGTTCAAACGGGGTCTTGAATTCCAACGATTTGTTGGGCGTCCTATTGTGTATATGCACGACATGTCTCATGGCATATGCCCAAAAATGAGTAGGAATTCCTGATGAAATCAAGTTAACCCGGATTTTCTCCTCTAATTCTAAATTGAATCTTTCAGCCGTTCCATTCAATTGAGGAGTATATGGTTCACAAACCGTCAAGGATATATTTTCCCTATGTAACAAAAATTTCATTTCTTCCGTTCTAAATTCTAAACCTCCGTCCGTCCGTATTTCTGACACCTTAGTGGTTTCCCCCGTCAATCTTCTAATTTCTTTTAGACATGAGAGCAAAGCCATATTGACTCCCATTTTACTTCCGAGTTCGTAAGCAAATGCATATCTACTCGCGTCATCCGTAAATGTGACAATATATTTGGCCTGAGACCTAAATGCTCCTGGTTTTAAAGGTCCCATTGAATCAGAGCGCAGTCTCTGAAATGGTATTTCGGCCCTATGTCTGACTTCCGAACATGGCTTTCTTTTTGCTTTCGCCATCTTACAGTCAGGACAATCGAGAATGTTTACACCGAATTTTACATTTTTTAATTCAGGGAGAACTTTACCAGCTATTTCGAGATATTTCTTTGAGGCATGGTTAAGCCTGTAATGCCATGCCAATCCTATGTCATTCCGTAATTGTAAAGTTTCAGCCGGGTTTTCTCCGTGATCAGTGTCAGTTCTCCCCTCTAAACTAGTATCCGAAATTTTGATGGATTTTTCACCGGGTTGATCAGTGATTCTCCCCCTTAAACAAGTATCTGTAATTTCGTCAAAATTCGTATCTTGTTTACGTTTAATTCCCTTTAGTTGTTTCTCCGGATTAGTCATTAACGATCCACCGTGACCTAATTTCAACAATTTCCGTTTTTCCCCCGTACTAAGTTTTGACAAGGGGAGAGAGAAATTGAGCCACCAAAACCGTCCATCAAATGAACCCGTTTTAAGTATTTCATTCGAAATTGGATCACTTATTATCACTCCCTTATCCGTCAATAAGGCCGATAAACCTTTCGCTATTTGTTTTCTAATAGAAAATAAATTTTCTATTAAGTCTTGTGCGTACAATACTCCTTTTAAAACACCGAATTTCCGTTTTTCTTCGTTGTAATATATAATATCTCCGGATTGTTTTATTATCAAGTCTGCGTCCCTAGCATTGTTAGCACATGAAATCCGTGTTGGTGTGATCAAGTCCGTTATCGTCGTAAATACATTTATATCATTAACAATATGCTCAGTAGCACCAGTATCCAAAATGAATTTTAACTTAAAGTTTTTACCGTCTATTAGGGACGCCAGAGACACCTCCGATCCCCAGGAGTGTAATGCAGCTGGCTTTTCGATTGCCTGAGCCCTTGGAGTCGCTATCGCCGCCACCGAACTGTCCGACTCCACATCCGCAAATTGCACCCTGGGAGGAGTTGCGCCTCTCTTACTACGAGCCACAGCCTTTGTCAACCGGTTTTGCGCCGTCGTCAACCGGTTTTGCGCTGGCGTGTGGCTCCGTTTTTGAGGGTTGCTACGACCAGCCCCCGGCTTCGACCTATCCCTAGTAGCTGAGAGAGCTCGTTCTTTTCGTTTTATTACGGGGATGGGGTCACTCGTTCGACTATTTCTGCGGGCCATCTTCGTACTCGCAGTCTGTGGACGCCGACATTCAATGGACAGATGTCCAAACCGTCCACAGTTATAGCACATCTTGCTATCGTTTCGACATTCTGCCTTTGTGTGTCCTAATATGCCACACTGATAGCAGACCAATTTCGCCTTTTTGACCCCACTTCCCCCTCCGGATTGGGTCGAATTTTTCCGCCGTTTGCTGAAGGAAGGCCCCCTGCTAAGGAAGGCTTTTCCTACAGCCTGCTCTCTCCTACTATTTTCCGACATCATATCGTACATTGCGAACATCCGATCAAAGATGTCCCGAACCCTCATTTTAGAGTTCTCCTGGAGTGCATCTTCAGCTATCCTGGGGCATGCTTCCGAGATAGCATTAATTAAATTCCTCCGGATTGACCTATCTGTCAGCTCAGCCTCAGGGAACCTCCGAATACCCTCCACAAGACCCTCAAATCGATTTTGAAACTCGAGTACTGTTTCCAGCGCCGGGTTAAATCGAGTATTCATAAATTCGATTTGCATTGCATGTTCCTTCGCCTGAGTAGGCGGATCGACCGCCTTCTCAATCATGCTCAATGCAATTGATGGCTCGTTCACATCTTTGATCATCGATTGCAAACCGTGATCAATATTGGAAATTATGTACGAGAGTACGATACACTTCAACTGATGAAGCTCTCTCTCCGTGTAGTTTACTGCCGGTTTTATGTTGGGATCGACGAGAAATTGATAGTCACCACTCGCCAAATCCAACATTACCCTTCGTTTCCACACGGCGATCGACCCTTCCTTCAGTGGATTGCCTCCGTACTTTAAATTCGTAATTGACCTTGCGGCCACTCCGGGTTCTTTGTGGATCTTACAGGCACAAGTGCCCACCGAGTCAGATCCACTCGCCGTTGTGTTTACAACCGGATTATCTAGGGGAACCTCAAGTGTGCGAGGAGCATCCTCAGATCTACCAGAGCCCTGCTCTTCCACCACCATCTCTGACCTCGATGTTGGAGGTGGACCCATGGTCATCGAAGCCAGAGCCGCGAATTTCAGAACAGACTCCTCCGCAAACTGTTTGATCTGATTTTGCATCATCTCATACCTTTGAGCGTACTCAGTCTCAAGCCGAGCCCTGATCGCAACTTCCCTCCTCTCGACTTCCTCGTTTATAAATCTCTTGATCTCTTCCGTGTTCATTGTTCTCTGTAATTAGAACAAGAGAAGGGTTACTCCGAATTCACGACCTTCGTTTTATAAACACATCCCTAATCCTAGTATCATCCGGATTTATGTACTCCGTTCTACAAACACATCTCTAAACTTCGTATCATCCGGATTTATGTACTCCGTTCTATAAACACATCTCATTTCCGGATTTATTTAAGCCTTAGTGGAATCACTCATAACGTTCTATCAACATGGTGTTAGGATTTGAATGCGCCTCGATTGCCACGCATAAATTGGAGTGCGGTCTTGGGGTTATCACATATGCCCCGCTACCTGTCTGTCGATTTCGCTTCCTTCGAGAAGGTACTGTCTCTCCGAGACATGCGCGCTGTGCGTAGGTAACAGAGCCTTCGACCATCTAATCTCCCAGCGACACGCTTACAAGAAGACTATCCCGCTGCAAATCCGCTCACCACTGCCGTACTATTAAATCGTATTTCATTCTCGAACTGTAAATCGTAAATTAATAATTCGCTCATTCGCACAAAGTTCTAGCTAACTTTCGTACTTCTTTATTCTTATGAGTGTTTCCACTATATTTCAGCCTTGGCTTGTCATGTTGGGGTGTGCATAGCGTATTAAAACAATTTTAACTCCGTTCTGTTTTGCTCATGTTGTTTATGTTTCGTACATTTTACAATCGTATTCATATTAGGTACAATTCGCAAGCAACAATGAATTTATTTTGCAGCCGAATAAACATCCATGCTCCGTTCAGCTCACCTGAATTTTCATCGATCTTTTGACTTTACAAGATATTATAACGTTCGTTTGCAAGAATTATCAATACAAACATTCAACACAACGAAGGAGAAAAAGGAAACAGTCCACCACTGCGACCAGAATTAATATAAACTTAATTATAAGTAGGATTACTACTATGCTTAAATTATGTTAACACTAGTAAAAACTAGATATATTAGTGATCACAGTAAGTAGTACTGATATCTCCAATTTCTCGTCCGATTCATGTTTCTTGTTTCTAAGATACATACTCAACTTTTCGTATTAGTTCAATCAATAGTATAAAATATCGAAATCAAATCGTAATGTTGAGTAACTACATTTTCGAATCGTATTCGGAGCTAACGGAAACCATGGTAACTTCGAATTCTAACGAAAAACAAAAAATCCGTAGACATGGTAATCTACCAACAAAACTTCGTGTGTCCTCCGTATTTCAACCAACGTAGTTGGCACCACTGACTGTCAAACATTGACATCTCCAACACATCAATCTGGCACCGTAATTTTACTCTGAGTGTGGACAACACCGTCATAATTCTACATTAGTTTAAAAGCTTAGAATTAAACTTAAAATAAACTTATAAATAAACTTATCCACACTCGAGAATTTCCACCATGATGTAGTTGGGGAGTCAATGGTTTGAGACAGCTTTGGTTTGACATTCAATATGGCTTGAGTTTCGAATTGTCGCCTCGTCACGATATAAACAACATGGCGCCGTATTAAAAATCGAAAAATTCCGTAATTTCCTTCGAAAATAATTTTTCTCGTTTCGAACATCCGTACTCATCGTAATATTTATTCAAAACCGTTATTCCGTACTTTGGGATTTTACACAGCCGTATTTTCATGCTCGAGCCTTACTGAATTCCGTAATTCACGAAAAAGTCAACCCAAAAATTTCGATTATGTCAAGTTCAATAACTTCATAACCTCGTTTAAAATCGTATTTCCGTTTTATGTGACTTCTCCGGATTATGACTTTTTCATCGTAACTTTCTGAAATTCCATATCCAGAGAAAATAACTGTTCGATTACCCTCAGTAATAAGTCACAAATTACTGATTCCGAAAAACGAGAATTTAACCTATGCACAGCCCAACAAGTGAGCAAACCCCAATTGCTCCGCCATGTATACATGTGAGGCGTTAGAAAAATTAAGTATGAGAGAGATTTAAGTACCTTCGTAATTATTAGAGATGGTTAGAGATGGCTTGATATTTAGCTAGGATTAGCTGGATGGTTAAAGCGTACAGCAACGGCCGTCGAATTTGAGAGCAGGAACGAGAATGGCCGCCCGACGAGATTCCCCCGCTTGGCTTTTGTGGCAGACGCAGTCCTGCCACCTCTCCGGATTATATGTTCGGATGGATCTCATGGAGGCTTGCAAATCCAACAATATATATAACTTAAAGTTTGTTTTCTATCTATC
The DNA here is from genome assembly GCA_030762985.1 of Adelphocoris suturalis. NCBI lineage: Eukaryota > Metazoa > Arthropoda > Insecta > Hemiptera > Miridae > Adelphocoris > Adelphocoris suturalis. The sequence continues at coordinate 13,921,584 of CM061050.1, forward strand.
TATCTATCTATGTATGTATGTTCCCTATAGACGACTAAACGGCTGGACCGATCAGCAAGTTCCCGCGCAAAACACAGGCTAGGTCTGAACCTTCAAAACATTCTTCTACTTCATAAACGGCGCTACCCTTCGCAACCGATTTGTTTGTTTCCCGAACTTTTGTTATTATGGTTCCTAACTGTAGTTAGCGGCGGAAATTCGTGACAAGTTGAGAAGCCTTCGCGGCTTGCCACGGGTGTTGCGAGTGAGGCATGGTTTTCATTATTGATAGGTGATGGACGGGAATTTGATATTTCGTGCAAAGAGCGAAATATGATAGTCCACATTATTGAAAGTCATGTTCACCACTGGAAGTTGAAATTTGATAGGGTGACTTTTTGGGACACTAAGAGACGATTGAAATAATGGTCTCTTTCCTAATCAGCTGAGTGAGCTAAATTTTATCCTGTTAACTCTAGGAAGTTTAAATTTCATATGGAGACTCTCTGGGTCATTAAAAGACGATTAAAATGATGGGCTCTTTTATGATCAGCTCAGTGAGCAAGATTCTCTCTTGTTCACCCTAGGAAGTAAACATTTGACAGGAAGACTCTCCGAGTCATTGAGAGACGATTCAAATAATGATCTCTTTTCTGATCAGCAGAGTAAGGTAAATTTTCTCCTATTGACCCAAGGAAGTTGAAATCTGATAGGGTGACTCTTTGGAACAATAATAAGAGATGATTGAAATTATGGGCTCTTTCCTGTTCAGTCCGGGCCTGATTTTGCTACTTTATGCTGTAATTTGGCATGCACTTGATATGGTTATTTCAGCAGTCTATGCTTCGACTAACCCCGTACAGTTGGGTCCGTTCAACTCACGGGTAACCGCCTAGTAATTATAGAAGACGAGAGTACTTCCTTTGCAGGTGGTTATTAGTAATAAAGTTTTATAATTTCAGTAATCAAACTCTGTGAGAACCTGAGTCTTGCTTAAAATAATCATTGTTGTGGGCGTTATATGCAGTTTCCTTTTTTTTGACATTTCATGTCTTTGCTATGGCACACAACCAAATTTTCGTTATGTTACGTTACGTAACGAAATATGCTCAATGATTATTATGATTCGTAGAAGTGAGGTAGGTAGGTACCTATATGATTATACCTAGCTGAAATTTGGCTATATGATTTTTGACATTTTATGTCTTTACTATGGCACATAAATGAAAAAGCGTCACGCGGGGGAGCGTCACGCGGGGAGCGTCACGCGGGGAGCGTCACGCGGGGAGCGTCACGCGGGGAGCGACACGCGGAGAGCGTTACGCGGAGATTCCCTAATGATCCCACGATTCTGAGATTCGGTATGTGGGCCCTTGAGGGACTTCTGAACACAACTGACCGATCCCAGATCAGCTGAGTGGCTCTAGAATCCAGTTTTTTCCCTAATGATCCCACGATTCTGAGATTTGGTATGTGGGCCCTTGAGGGACTTTTGAACACAACTGACCGATCCCAGATCAGCTGAGTGGCTCTAGGATCCAGTTTTTTCCCTAATGATCCCACGATTCTGAGATTTGGTATGTGGGCCCTTGAGGGACTTCTGAACACAACTGACCGATCCCAGATCAGCTGAGTGGCTCTAGAATCCAGTTTTTTCCCTAATGATCCCACGGTTCTGAGATTTGGTATGTGGGCCCTTGAGGGACTTCTGAACACAACTGACCGATCCCAGATCAGCTGAGTGGCTCTAGGATCCAGTTTTTTCCCTAATGATCCCACGATTCTGAGATTTGGTATGTGGGCCCTTGAGGGACTTTTGAACACAACTGACCGATCCCAGATCAGCTGAGTGGCTCTAGGATCCAGTTTTTTCCCTAATGATCCCACGATTCTGAGATTTGGTATGTGGGCCCTTGAGGGACTTCTGAACACAACTGACCGATCCCAGATCAGCTGAGTGGCTCTAGAATCCAGTTTTTTCCCTAATGATCCCACGGTTCTGAGATTTGGTATGTGGGCCCTTGAGGGACTTCTGAACACAACTGACCGATCCCAGATCAGCTGAGTGGCTCTAGAATACAATACGGGGTTTTATAGGAAGGGGAAAGGGGGCGCAAAGACATAAAATGTCTCTCGTGGTTGCGTACTTGTACGATTTTTTCTTTAATTTGAGCAGTAGGCTCTAAGCAGAAAGACGCTTGCCTCTTTGGCGCGGTCCTAAGGTTAAGTTTCCTCAAATTCGTTACACGGTGATTTATTAGAGTACACTAGCCTATATAATAATCACCTGTCTATAATAGACAAGTGATCTTTTAGAGGGGCTATCCAGTAAAGGAACAATATACCTTTGCGTCATAATTTTCAGTGTTTTCAGCGCCCAGGCATTCGCACTAGATTCTCACGTTCTGAATGCTCCCCGAACGTTGGTTATTGTATTCATCAATGACCTCCCGTCCGTATTGAAACATTTTTCATACATGCTGTTTGTCGACGATTCCAAACTTATATCACATGCCGACTGGACGAGATTGTCGAAACAGTTAGCAAAGTCAATACTGAACTAGGCCGCATTTCTGATTGGGGTAAAAGCAATGGTATATTATTGAATCCAAAAAAGTCCCAATGTATAGTAATATACAAGAGACATGTTCCTACGGACCCAATACCTCCCATTCTGATAAACGGCGTCACTGTTCCCTTCTCGCCTTCAGTTCTCAACCTGGGAGTCCATTTCACCTCTCGTTTGACCTGGAACGCCCATGTAAACCAAATTTGCAGACGAGTACACGGGGCCTTACACTCACTGATACGTTTTAAAAATTTCACCCCTCCTGAACTTAAGAGAAAACAAGTGGTTGCCCTTGTTATGCCATTTTTCCTCTACTGTGATACCCTGTTTAGCCCTTCCCTTGACTCTAAATCGAAACGTCGACTTGATGTTGCGTTCAATTGTGTCGTTAGATTCTATGACTTCAAGCTCCGCGACCATATTTCCCTACGCAGAAGTAGCATATTAGGGTTGGGAATATTCGCATACTACCAGCTTAGGCACTTGCTTTTCATTTTCAAGATCATCAAAGGCCTTGTGCCAGACTATCTATCATGTATCATCTCTCGTGCCATTTCATCGAGATCAAGCGCACTCAGGATTATGCAGCATAGGTCGAGAGCCATAAGCCAGTCATTTGGTTTGGTGGGTGCGAGATTATGGAACTCCTTACCCCTCCGAGTTCGTTCCCATACCTCCATAACCCGGTTTAAAAACACTGCTAAGAATTACATCGCCCAAAACAGCTAGCTGGCCCCTTCCTTTTTTTAACACCTATTCTTCTCATCTTCATCCCCCCCCCCCCTCCTGTTCTATCTCTCTGCCCTTTAATATCTGCTTCGTACTACCTTGTACCTAGGTATCTGTTTATATATATATTTTTTTAGTTCTTTTTGCTCTAGGTCTATGTGCATATTTACCTATATATTTTGTTTTATATCTGTTCTTTAATTATTTGTTGTGCTTTTATTTTTGTAAATAATGTATACTATGAGGGGCGAAAGCCCTATGTACAATAAATTATTTTACTTTACTTTACTTTACATTACGTGCCTCTGTGTCGTTCCCGTGCTGAGGTGATCCGAGGTTTGATTGGAAAAACACGTTTTTACGCGGCGTGAGTCACCCCGGCTCTCCAGTCTCCCAATATCCATGTATCTTTTGTGTCCGACCCCCGGAGAGACCTGTCCACAATGATCCGCCTTTAACTTTCCCCCCGAAAAAGGAAAATCACATCAGAGCCCCGAACCCTTCAGACTCTTTTATGGCCCTTGACTCTTCATTCTCCTTTTTCTCTTTTCGGCCAATCGACCGTAAAATCGATATTGTTACGGCGGTCCTACTAATATCATGAATCACATTGTTCAATCCGGCAGAGCTCGTCATCCCATAATCTCGTCATCTGACAAATAAAATTCAAAATACTTGTCATGTGATTGAGTTTTATTCAATATGATTGTTTAGGTTCATTATTCCCAATTATGAACATTGTTTTCAGAAATAGGCTTAAGAATCCCCCCCCCCCCCCCCCCTTCGAAATGTTTGGTTTTCGTTTCAAGATACGTAGATTCCGAGAATCGAAAAAAAGTCCACTCGACGAACCACCTGAAGCTTTCCCAAGAATTTACTGTACCAAAGTTAACGAAATTTAGCTCAAGAATCATACATCAGCCGGGTGAGTTCCAATAATTTTGGCAGTATTTTTGATCTACACTAAATGGGAAACTAGTAAGGATTGAAATATTAAAATATCAGAATCTCTGGCTCTAATATTTTGTAAATAAGAATAGTGTTGGTTTATTATTTTCAAAAATGAACCTTTGCAATCGACCAAGGGAAAAAGTAAAATAGAATTAAATTGGAACAATAAATTAAAAAATAAAAACTCTGCCCTTCGGGCCTCACAAGGGGGTGCTTTGCCACACTGGGCCCATTGGTTGCTTTCCGCTTTGAGCCTTCGCCTAAAATGCTAAAACAAGAAACATGCTTTCTCCCCGCTAAAACTACGACATAAATATTTTACTAATCGGTAATACAGTAATGTCTTTTTGTTGTAATGATGTACCTAATCCCAAAGAATCGATTAAAACTATCCGCAATGGTGTACGTTGATTCGTTTGCTTTCCTTAAGGGGCAGACCTTCGAGCTTCGAAAAAACACCTTCGGATTTTTAAACGCGAAAACATGCTAGCGATCTATTGATTAGCCATTCAATCTTTAAAACTTTAAATTCTACCAATAACCACAAGAGAGTGTGGCTGGAAGACATAGAAATTGCCTGGTAAATATCAGCTGATATAATTCGAATGGAATTATCAGGTGATATAGTTTCAATGTAATTTATTCCAACTTGACGAAATCGAGTTAATTAACAATTGTCTGTGCGGATGTAATAGTGAAGCATTGGTAGATACTTATTTCATCACATAAATTGCTTCCGAGTCTTCCCATAGGTAGCGAAAGCATATTTTTCACTTTTGATAGATGAATAAGTTTTAGTCTCAAAAAAAAAAAAAAAAAAAGGATTGTTGTTTCATACAGTAGCAAAATTTCCACTCGAATTGCATGTTTTAGTCCATACTGATTAATTTTTGTTCCGTTCTTTCTGTGTGTGTGTGTGTGTCTGTTTTTTTTTTCTTAAACGAACGTGAGAAAATGTTCATGGAATGTGCGGGTTAGGGTGTGGATGGTCCCCTATCAGTTTTGTTGTTCCCCGAAAAATACTTCACTGAGCATATGCGCAAACGTAAATTCCATCAAGCATCATTTTCCCGTTTCCTGAACGACCAATTTCGACGTCTTATGTTACCTACATCTTGATTAACTGTATTCCGCTGAGGAGTGTTTCATGATTATTCAAACCATTTCAATGAACAAAACCTACATTCATACTATTTTCAGTAGGTAGGTACCTACCTTCTTACTTGAATATCGTAATACTGAAATCAGTGGGACTAGTAAAATGTAAATGTTTTATTCAACTGCATTGTTTTACCCTCTGCTGGTGCCTACATTAACGCAGCCATATTGATGTCAACAACCCCGTCGTCTGATCTCGCTCAAATTGTAAGAATAGGTGGAAGAGATGAATTTGAGCATTCCCAAGCAATTTCAACATAATCTTATCATTGGTAGCTGCTGCACCCTGCGAATGTGTAATCCCAGAAACAAGCTTAATTTCTAGTTTCCATCAGAATTTGATGACATTTACTAGAAATGTGCGGGTTAGGCTATAGATTGTCCCCTACCAATTTCATTTTTCTAAAATCTTCTACATCCTGCCCATGCGAGTTGTACGTTACCTACATCTTGATTGGCTATATTCCACTAAGGAGTTTTTAATGATTATTAAAACCATTTCAATGAACTATACCATAATTATCGATCAATTTATCGTTCCTCCTATGAGACTAAGTAAACAGATGAAATAATTAACTTATCGATAAAGAACAGTGAGCTGAGCAATTTTATATTCATGCCTTGCCTTTATATACAGATATTTCTACATTGAAAAAGGTCAAATGACTGGAATCGTTTTAGAATACTTCAAAATAGATTTGATGGGAAAATCCATAAGTTTAATGTTTTTTGAATTTTACTACCAATCCGTGAGTTAGCCTGGAAAATTATTTATCAACACTAACAAAATACCTAATATCAACTCAAATATCTACAGAAATTTGGTAAGGGCGAATGAGCTAATTTAGATCATTAATATTAACACAGAAACCAGCAACATTTGATGAACCGACTTGTGTTTCCTGGTCAAGAACCCTATTATCCCCTTTTAAATGGATGGATCGGCTGAATGGACGATTAATTGTGTGAAGGATCACACTCCTGATCCTCGATGAATTGTGAGGGAGCTCATCGTGATTTAAAAGGTTAACTGCCCTCGAAGAAAGCCCTCTCCTTCCCCCCACTCCCTGTGATACTTCAGGTTACAAATGAGATAATAAGATCGGGGTCTGGGGGTGGGGGAAAAGGCATTAAGTCTGGAGGAAAAAGAGATGGAACTCGGAAAAGGAAGAGGCTCAAGTTTGAGCGTGGATCGGGGAAGCGAAATGAAGGGACTGGGGTAGTAAAGTTTGCCTTAACATCCGTAACACTTCATTAGGAGGGAATTAGTTCTCAATCAACCCCTCGTCTCCACGTCTCTGGGCCTTTTCCCTGGATGGTTCTTGCCGTTTTCCCAGACCTACCCCGCTCTTCTTTCCTTGGCCGCTGGTTTTCGTAACCTTTTCCTTCCAGTCTCTAGCCACTCGCTAAATAAACACCAGTTTTCATTACAGATTCCACAGCTCTCTTCGAGTTTTTCCTTTGGGGGTATCTAACTTTTCACCGTTCAAATTCATGGTTTTGCCTTACCCCAATTCTATCTACGTGTTGGAAGTCGGAGTAATGACGAGCCGATATACATTTTAGAAATTTTCTTTCTCGAATCCAAACAGTAAATCATGACGCAGATATCTTTTTGCTGGTAACATGAACAATGGACATTGATATTAATACTGGGTCTGACAGATGCAGTTCTAAAAAGTTTCATTCCAGAAAGATTAAATGATTGCAAACAATATAGTTCAACTTAACTGTATTATAACATCCATAGGAACTCGTTCACTATGAGGAGAATATTTTAACACAGAATGTGTTTTAGCCATGGACCAACTAGGCAAAAAAGCTAACGAAGTCTGAAACGAAATGTGGGACGAAATCTGTGACTACAACATTCTGATGATTTCCGCTTACAACCAAGTCGTTGCTAGGGAAATGGTACTTCGTCGTTTTTCATCCCACCAAATTCGTTGACCATTCGTTCGAAAGCTCTCGATTTATCCAACCATATTATGTTAACTACTGCGAAGTGCGTGGCCATCAAGCTGAGTTATGAGCATGGTTATTTGAATAATTGTGTACACTCAGGTGATCATTCTCAATAATTGATATTGTGAACATGATTGCAACCGCTTGTTAATTTCTGATGATTTCATTGAGCTGGTGTTTCGATGATTTGATTCATAGCAGGTGATCCGAATATTGCGAGAACGGTTTGATTTGTGAAGCGGTGGTTAAATAAGCTAAGGATCGTGTAACCTGGTGTAACCTATGTAACCGAAGCTGAAATTTGGGAGGGAGGCTCAAGGGAGAATGCTGAAGACGCCAGGGTGATCACTGATCAGCTGAGTGAGTTCCAAAGCCATTTTCTTTCCTATTCAAAGCAGGAAGCTGAAATTTGAGATGGAGGGTCAAGGGAGAATGCTGAAGACGCCTGGGTGATCACTGATCAACTGAGTGAGCTCCAAAGCCATTTTCTTTCCTATTCAACGCAGGAAACTGAAATTTGAGAGGGAGGGTCAAGGGAGATCGCTGAAGATGCCTGGGTGATCACTGATCAGATGAGTGAATTCCAAAGCCATGGAATGTGTTTTAGCCATTGACTAACTAGCCAAAAAAGCTAACGAAATTTCGTAACAAAGTCTGGGACAAAATCTGGGACGACAACATGGATACCGATGATACGGAACCAAGGATCGTGTAACCTGGTGTAACCTATGCGATATTTTGTTATGACGCGGTTTATGAGTTATAAATATTTTAAGTTATTATCTCACTATTGGAAGTTAACCAATCTTCAACCTAAGATTGAAGACGGGTTTATGTGAAACACGTGAGCTAAAACACCTTCTGTGTTTCAATAATTTCGTCTGAAGTATGTAAATAGAGGTAACCGGGGGTCCAGGGGGCTTGCCCCCTGGCGAGGCGCGGAGCGCCGAGTTTTCATTCATTTTTCACTAAAATGAAAATTACATTCAAATTAATTCAACGATATAATTAATTTTTCATCACATTGCACTAGGAAAAAAGTTAATGAATAGTTTTCCGTTATCACTCTCCGTATCAACTGAACATTTATCAGGCAAACTTTTCAAAAATAAACGATCTCCAGTCATGTCATCAGAGTGTTGGTCATATTTGAAAGGGAAGTAGAAAACATGTTTCTTTTTGACATTTTATGTCTTTGCTATGGCACATAAACTAAAAAAACGTCACGGAAAATTGCTTGAAAATATTTTGATGATTTCCGCTTACAACCGAGTCGTTGCTAGGGAAATGGTACTTCGTCGTTTTTCATCCCACAAAATTCGTTGACCATTCGTTCGAAATTTCTCGATTTATCCAACCATATTATGTTAACTACTGCGAAGTGCGTGGCCAACAAGCTGAGTTATGAGCAAGGTTATTTGAATAATTGTGTACACTCAGGTGATCATTCTCAATAATTGATATTGTGAACATGATTGCCACCGCTTGTTAATTTCTGATGATTTCATTGAGCTGGTGTTTCGATGATTTGATTCATAGCAGGTGATCCAAATATTGCGAGAACGGTTTGATTTGTGAAGCGGTGGTTAAATCATTTTAATAGGTAATTTCTATGCTTTACACTCTAGGAAGCTGTAATTTCGTATGTAGCCTCTTTAGGTCATTTACTTGACGATGCCCAGGGTCCGGATTAGATGAGTGGCTCTTAAAGCTAATTTCTATGTTTTACACTCTAGGAAGCTGTAATTTCGTATGTAGTCTCTTTAGCACATTTACGTGACGATGCCCAGGGTCCGGATCAGCTGAGTGGCTCTTAGCGCTTGCATACGAGTCTGCAACACATACTTGTCTACAACTAAAGACATAAAGTGTCTCAATGTGTTGCAGACTCTTATGCAAGCGTTTCGTTTCATTCTTTACATGAAAAAATAATAATTTTCTTTAAAAATGGCTCACCGATGTCGATCATAAAAAATATTATAGAACATGCCTAGGATCTCACGAATTTTCTGGAATACAAAAACTCGAATTTAGCAGCCTTCCTAATTTGATTTTGTAGGTACACATTAGGTAACATCGGGCCTGACAGACCCAGCGACTAAGTTTTTCAACACGCCAGTGGAAATATTAAAGTCAATTCATTTTCCAGAAGGTTCCAGATTCTTTCATGACTGGAGAATGTACTTAAGCCTCGTGAAGCCCAATCAACGTCCGACTCTGAACAAAAGAGCGAGCATCATGTTGACCAGACCCAAATGTTACCATCAGAAGAATATTTTGCAAAACATATCAGCCTATAAACCTACCCTAAACATATATATTTTATTTTATTATACTACCGCATGTACTCACATTTTTATTGATTTGTTTCATTGCAATATTTTTTTCTTAATTTTTAATTTCTGTTGTTATTTTTAGCAAGGAACATGCTTTAGCCATGACCTATGTAACTTCCTGAAAACATTCACCAGACTGACGAAATCTCGTCATGGTAACTAGGAAAGAAAATTCGAACCCAAAGTAGCGTTTCTTAAAAAATAGTTGGTTTCCTGTTTTAGCGCACTCATCTCTTCCGAACGGTCTTTGAAATTGTGAAGAACTTCGTCATTCGAATCAGCACGGCCCCAAGTTTGTTGCAAAAGTGTCGCCGTTCGTCTCTATACCCGCCTTGATCGTGTTCTAGGCGGTCCTTATCAACGAGAGTTGTTTATTAGGCTGTGGCGGTAACAACAGTTGCCATCAATTCACGGTAAGTAAGAAACGTAGTTTAGTTACTAACATCTCGGAGAGTTATTTCTGAACAAAGAAATTGAAACTGAAGAACTTAGCGGACTTTATATATAATGCCAAACGGTCTTTATATAATTCCGAATAACATCGCCTTAGCTTTGCACCAGGTCACATAACGCCGCAAATAGGTAGGACTTATATCGTTACTATAATGTGCTGAGTTCCTGTTAGGTACTACTGTTATACGGACTAGATTAGGGCTTTCCAAGCCCTAACAGGCCTCTAGTATAATATAATCTACCTAGTAGCGGAGTATTGGCAACTAATTACCAAGGTACTGCAGTATGCAATCTAAAATTATCGTTTTTCCAAAAACTGTAGACGATTTAGAATGGAATGAGGTTGGACTGTCTAACTGTTTTTAGTATTGTTCATTAAAACTTTCGTTTAATTTCCAGCAATTACCAGGTTGTCTAGTTCAGTAAGTTAAATGTGATAATTCATTATTTCTTTGATCAGAACTATTGAAATATTAACACTCTATACATATCAATTATAATGATTAATAATTAATATTGACATTTTATGTCTTTGCTCTGGCACATAACTCGAAAACCGTTACCAAATTTGTTACCAAATATTCTGATGATTTCCGCTTACAACCGAGTCGTTGCTAGGGAAATGGTACTTCGTCATTTTTCATCCCACAAAATTCGTTGACCATTCGTTCGAAAGCTCTCGATTTATCCAACCATATTATTACCAGGTTGTCTAGTTCAGTAAGTTAAATGTGATAATTCATTATTTCTTTGATCAGAACTATTGAAATATTAACACTCTATACATATCAATTATAATGATTAATAATTAATATTTTTTCTTGCCCTCCCCTCCCCCCAAATAAATATATATAGTCTAAAAACATGGGTTGGGCACAAAGTGCCCCTTGCGGTTTCTACTGTTACAAAGAAGGGCGAGGTCTGCGGAAGGTTAATATCAGTTATATTCCAATCATTTAAAATAACAGAGATTTTGCAGATCTTCAGGGGTTTATTTCCAATAGAATAATATGACTTCACTCCGACGTTAATAGTAGATTAGCCAGTTTTTTTAATACTTTGTTTTTTTCCTCTGCATAAATCGTAATAAATTACTAAGTTTCTTCTGAAAATGGTCGTAGTTAACCCACACAAATAGATCTCCTATAGTCACAAATTTAAACTACTAAAGTTGCAATTCATTTCTGATTCCCGGTGGCCACATTTTTAACGTTAATCAAATAAATGTCTCAATAATCATAATTATTTATCCATTATCTATGTCTCATTATCTTATTGGAATTCGGTGCGGTTTTGAGGTTTAGGAGTGAAAATACTATGATTTTATCTCTGTTTGATCAATGGTAGTTTCTATTCTCAAGCCTAATCATGATATCCTTGTTTCACAATATCAGTTTTCCAATTTTCAATCTAATATTAATGAAACTATCAAATTGTGGAAATTATATCCATGAGTTTCATAGCATTTAGAACAATTTTACCTTTGCCGCTCGCAAAAGTTCTTCAAATTCCTACTCGTATCCATGATAGGTACCTGAAATTTATGAAAACGCATACGTAAAACGCTGTAAGGAACTGAAATACGAATAAATTATTAACACATTTTTGGTCAGTTAAGTATTTCACAGTTTTCTGGAACGATTTGGTTCTCAATAGGGGGTTAGATAGAAGCAGTAGATGTGATGAGATTCTTCAAATTTTCAATCGTATTGAGGCAAATATTTGGAGGGAAATATTCGAAAGCATCTCGGTACTGATAAATAATGATTACCCACTTACATGTAATCATAATAGTAGGCAATGAGAGCAGGCCGGATTTGAATCGAGATCGCAGCGAATCTGGCGGTTTGTTTAATAATCAGAATTTTCACTAAGGGATTGACTACTTGATGGTATGTAATTCTGAGATGCGAGCTTACGAGCATCCAGACCTTCAGACTATAGGTAAACATCAACTAATCTATATCGGACCGATCCTACCACGACACTGCCAGGTTCGCTGCGATCGCAATTCGAATCCAGCCTGCCCCAATTGTCTTGCAATCAAACTAAGTATTTTTACAGTACCGATAGTTAATACAATTAGCACTAGCAATGTGTAGTTGAGTATATATTACGTAATAATGTCCCAACAATTTCCAAGTATATGTAACCGCGGTTGCCATCGTTATTTTGAATATGCCAGTAACACAAAACTAATTTCAACATAACTCGGACTCATCCGCCATTATTTATTCAATGAAACCGCCATCCGCCTCCGTACTACAGGGAAACATTTTTCCTCCTCTTGATCAAGAAGATGAAAAGTTGGTCGCGTTTGACAGTAAAAACGCCTTGATTACACCAACCTCTCCCAACCTTTCGTCCGCTTGAAACAATTTTGTCTTTCTCAAGCTTCCTGGGCTTTTTCGCCGGAAATTTCCCAAAGGTGACATTAAAGGTCGAACCCCCCCTTGCCGTTCCCACCAATTCGCTATCTTGCCAAGAAAAAGGAATCCAAGGGAAGGAGGAAAGTTGGGTTTTTGGAATCCTTCAAAGATGACAATCTTTGCTTAGTCAAAGTTTTTGCCTTTCCTGTCGTTTTGTCAGCTAAAACCCGTTTGAAGAGCGATATTTAGTGTTTTTTTATTTTCGGGCAAAGCGAAAAGATCAAAAGGAAAGGCGCAGTTTTTATCGCTCACAATGTCTTCCGTTAGAAAACGCCGATGAGAGGTTTTATTGGCGTTGGAACTCTTGTTAATATAGCGGAAAGGGAGCAGTTCTCCATTGAAGTGTGGTTCTGACGTTCTGTAATCAACTCAGATACAACCTTTTCTGTCCAAGAGGCGCAAGAGTGACGCACAATGGGGACGGAAGTTGGGGCTTCGGACTCATCATTGCTCGTTCTTTATCGCCTCGTCTCTTGTCTCAATTTATAAGCTCCTCTGAACGAGGGAGGGAGGGGCGACGTCGGGAATGACATCGATACTTGACGTGAGCGATAAATGCTGTTCAGGAATCGATGACGTTCGATGTTTTCGGAATCGGAGTCGGCCGACCCTTGGCAAGTAATAATAGACGCCGGTATTCAAGCTTCAGGGGTCTGTTTTGGGGGAATCACAATACGGGGACTGCGGACCGTCGTGTTTGAAATTACAATGATTACAATGATGCGTGCCGGTGACCAAGATTGGGAGTTCACATTATTCAACTACTAGTATGAGTTCACACAATGAGCCAGTTTGAATTGGTTTGAGAGGTGTCCAATAGAATGTTTCAAACCATCCCTCAACATTTGGGGGTGTAGGCTCGCATAGAAATGGAGATATCCCCTTAGGTCAAGGGTAATGAAAACTACGAGTAATTTTAGTTTGGAGTGTGTGGCACCATTTTCTTTCTGTAGGCTGTAGCCCTGTACAGGTATGCAATATTAATTTCTATATTTTCGAAATCATTTTGTGTAGGACTACGTTTAGAAAATGTAAGAGTCCAAAATTACTCCCATTAAATGTGCGACTTTATTCAATTAGATGTTGTATAAATGCTTTGATTTGTTTACCACTGTTAAGCCGGATGAGCTTTCATATACATTTATCCTCCCTATACAAACTCTTCAAGACATCCACGTTCCCTCAAAATGGCTGTTCTTAGTTAAATTATACATAGATCCTACTCGTATAAAATGTATGAAAGATAGGTGAAAAACGTGCCAACCGTCTCCTTCCGTCCGCTAGAACAATAAAAACCCCTTCTGTGCCTAAAAAAGTGAGAAAAGCACTAAGCATTTTTTTAATATCGCATACGGAAACACTATTAATTGAAGAAAAAACTACTTAGTAATAAAAATCACTATCCATCAATCAAACAAAAGTGGAATGTATGATTCGATAGTTGACGGGTGGGTATTTAATCTGATCAGGGGTGTAAGCTTTGAGGAGAAAATTATATGTTTTTATTCTAGCAGATAGTCTCTAATAGGTAGGTACTGTTTATTTTATTAATCAATTTTTTTTTTTTTTTTTTTTTTTTTTTTTTTTAACATGTTTAATGTTTTAGGGCTGGGGGTCGTTCTGTGAATTCCGACACGACACGCAAATCTGCAACGTTTTTTTTCTGATGATTTCCGCTTACAACCGAGTCGTTGCTAGAGAAATGGTAATCCCACAAAATTCGTTGACCATTCGTTCGAAAGCTCTCGATTTATCCAACCATATTATGTTAACTGCTGCGAAGTGCGTGGCCAACAAGCTGAGTTATGAGCATGGTTATTTGAATAATTGTGTACACTCAGGTGATCATTCTCAATAATTGATATTGTGAACATGATTGCAACCGCTTGTTAATTTCTGATGATTTCATTGAGTTGGTGTTTCGATGATTTGATTCACAGCAGGTGATCCGAATATTGCGAGAACGGTTTGATTTGTGAAGCGGTGGAAATCATTTTAATAGGTAACTATTAATTGAAGAATTTTGTAAAACTACTTAGTAATAAAAACTCTAGCAAGCTGTAATTTCGCTTGTAGCCTCTTTAGTACATTTACTTGACGATGCCCAGGGTCCGGATCAGATGAGTGGCTCTTAAAGCTATTTTTTATGCTTTACACTCTAGCAAGCTGTAATTTCGCATGTTGCCTCTTTAGGACATTTACTTGACGATGCCCAGGGTCCGGATCAGATGAGTGGCTCTTAGAGCTAATTTCTATGCTTTACACTCTAGGAAGCTGTAATTTCGTATGTAGCCTCTTTAGGACATTTAATTGACGATGCCCAGGGTCCGGATCAGATGAGTGGCTCTTAGAGCTAATTTCTATGCTTTACACTCTAGGAAGCTGTAATTTCGTATGTAGCCTCTTTAGGACATTTGCTTGACGATGCCCAGGGTCCGGATCAGCTGAGTGGCTCTTAGAGCTTGCATACGAGTCTGCAACTAAAGACATAAAATGTCCCAATGTGTTGCAGACTCGTATGCAAGCGTACTTTGGTATGAGTCCCATCGGAAATATCTAATGGTAAAATAAAAATGTATATAAATATAATAAATTGTTTTGGTTAATTAGAATCTTTTCTTTTTTCTTGACCTTAAAAAACTATATCTAATTTCTCCCTTGCGAGGGAAAAACATTAAACATGATTTAATGTTTTTCCCTCTCAAGGGAGAAATTATGAAATCGTTGTAGAATTTTTGAAAGTATGTACCTGGATTTTTTGTAACGTCCGTGACAAAATTAAAGATGATTTTTTGATAGATTCACCCACTCACTTGGTTCAGTGACGTTTAAAACGCTCCCCTGCTCCCCTCCCCACTGGGTCAGATTTCAAAAATTTGAAAAAAGTAGTTTTTCAGCGGTTGGGTTTGAAGGAGACTATACCTAATAAAAGTGCTGATATTAAATGGACTACATGCCAGAAAAGCCCTAGGGTATTGGAACGAAGATACTACCATGTACTTTACCTTTGGTTAATTTATATTGAAGTGGCTGGGAGCGAAACAGATAATTTACTACCTACAAATTCCACAATACATAACTGGACTATTTATGATGCTCAAGATTTGGTATAATTTATTCTGTGTTAGAAAATTACTCGTGATTACTACAATCCATTAATATACGTCAATTTTATTGGTTTATTATTTCCAATAATAAGCCTATGTGATCGTGTAGCAAAAGATTTTGTATAACCTCCCTCAAACTTTATCATATTACGTTTCAAGGTGCGTAGAATCCAAATTTGAAATGTCCGTCCACCGTTCGCCGTCCGGGCCATCAAAGCCCTAAGAATTGACTTAAAAAACCCGTTCTTTCGCACATAGACTCCATTTGGGCTCTAGTTGATCCTAACGTTTAACCGTCCCGATCGCTTTTCTCGCATAGATGCTATGGGCCAAAAACGGGCGAAAAAGTGTCTTTTTCGAGGCTTTGAGTGAGACATACGCACGCACGCACGCCTGGCACGCTCGGCAAGTAGTTACGGTTGGTGGTGAGGGTGGGTGAGCGGGGGGGTGAAGTGAGAGGAGGCGCCGCGGCACCTTGTGGTGTCTGGGGTGACAAGGGGCGTAGCAGAGTTGTGTAGGAGAATGGATATTTATTACTTACACGTGTTATACCCATATAATACACTGCGGCACCATGAGGTGGGTACGGCGTTCCTTCGAGGCATGAATATATGTTTTTTTCTAGGTCATATTTGTGTGTTAGTACCAATGCTTTTCCTACGCATATTTAATAACATATCCTCTCGACTTTTCATACGTACTTAGATAATGATATTATTAAGGCAATAACTATTTGAATAGATAGGAGCTCAAATCGAGAAATATAAACATGCGTATATAATTATAGAAGTATAGGTTGTGGCAACTCGAAATAGGACACGCCGAGGAGTCTGGACGGGCCTTATGACGTACGCAAGCCAACTAAAACTACGATCATACTCAATTGAAAAAATAATAAACCTTTGTGAAATAATATGCAGCGTTTTTTACAATAGGTACTATCATGTAACAATATAGCAATAACATTGAGAAACTCAAGGATTATCAGAATCCACGACCGTTATTTCTAAATATTACAGGAAACCCTTACTCCAATCATACTTTAGGTACATCACATGATGTTAACTGTAGCAAGCGGCATTCACTATTTGAAAAGGCCTAGCCTATTCATCTTTTGTTGTAAGTCACTGGTTTTAGATAAAACGTTTCTCGATCAAAGCTTCAATGTTGTCTAAGGGTAAGCTCGAGGGTGGTAGCATATGCTCGGACTACGCTCGCATACCTAGTACATCAAAGGGAGCATCCCGGAATCGCGCCTTGCGGTTGGAACTAATGAAGTGTGATCGATTCGAATGTATACTTGGCCTCACCTAGCCTTTGGCCATAGGCTCAACTGATTTTACAAGCTCACGTATGGAGGAAAAGTCGAAGTTAAATATTTAAATAGCAATCAATAGCTTTAAAATAGGAGTTACTCGATTTAAATTGGATGTTATTTTACATTTTAAATTGTTTTAACATAAACGGATTTTCTTTCATTTTGACATGGATATGTCTTTGCTCTGGGGGGTCAACCAATTTCCGTCACGCAAAATTGATGTCACAATTTCAGTGTTTTTCACGTACAACCCAGCCGTTTCTTGGGGAATGGAACTTCCGCAGTTTTCATCGCACAGATCGTTCGCCACTCGTTGGAAAGCGCTTGATCTATGTGATAAATGTTCACATCTCAAGCTACCAATTTTCCCCTCCTTACGTACGTGGCTACATTCCTAAACTAAGTTGATTGGACTATAAACAATTTTAATAAGCCGGTTACAATATTCTTAACGTAAAGCAATAGCATCATTTACTCCACTCCATAGGAAACATTTTCATCCCCTGACAACAGTCGACTGTTAACAACAACTCATTGCGTCTGTATTGGAGAAATAACTTTAATTTATAGTATGCTTTTTGTGCCTCCAAGAATGATAAAATAAATTCTTTATCCTACATTTCGTCGCCTACAGTCCAAAGTTAAAGGATTTGTTTACAACTCTCGAGGACGACCGTTATGAAATCCCCAATCGAAGACATATCCATGTAACATGGTATCTGCTTGTAAAGCAGATAGTGGAACTCGTTTACGTTTTCATTATTCTTTTTTTTTAAATCTGGTCAGGTGAAATTCATTTCTGCCGTGAGTATTCTAGGTAAGTATTCTATTACCGCAACCTCCCCTAGTATGAAACTCAGGAAAAAACCTACCTACTTAAGGATCAATTAAACTAATATAAGTTATCGTGCTCAAAACAAATTTTTTTTATTAGATAACTCAATAATAATCCCCGCCTAATCATTATTTGCGCAATAACCCGATTACAAGAATGCAGGCTTTTTACAATCGGTTTGCCAGTTTTGGAGACACTGCCAATGACCTTCATTTCGGCAGTACAGGTGGTTTTAAAACTAAAGTGTCTGTGTAGCCTGATGGTTGATTGTTGAGTGTTAATTTTTTTTCTAATTATTATTATTAATAATAAATAACAAATATTAATAACTCGTTATTTTAAAAATTGCTTCTTCAATCACTGAATTTACCTCGCTATAATAAATTGTTTCGAATAGAGATCCTTTGTGGGAAAACGCTATTACCGCTACCTCATTGGCAAGATGGTGGCATTTACCAAAATTTCTCCATATGGACCGTTTAAATTATTACAAAACTTCACACAAGAAAGACGTTCTGTCTGTAAATTGTTTATTTATCCTTTGCTGAATTCCCTCCCTAAGAACTGGGACTTCTTCAGGAAGATGAAAATAAATTCAAACTATCACATTTAAAATTGTAAAATCTCTGCAGTTTTCTTTTTGTAGGAGAATCACATTCAAACTTATCAGTTTATGAACATGACAATGATTTGGGGTTTTTATTTTATTTTTCTAAATAATGATTTGATGTGATGGACTTCCTAGGTGGACTCCACAAATCATGCCCGGTATATGCTGAATAGTTTTTGGTTCCAATCCGACACGATGTGGTGACGATGATATAAATAATGTCGAAAGAAACAGCTCAGGAATACGAATTTTCCATGGATTTTGATAGTTAGTTGATGGATGTTATTTTACGAAAACTAGAAACTTTGAATCGATTGAGACAACTTTCACAGAGATCCAATTCGACACAACGGCAGTATTTTCGTTAACAATCGTCGATGACATCGGACGACAAATCTCAAGAATACCTACGTGTTTTTTTCTTCAGTTTTGGATGTTTTTTGAGAGGTTGAGTCGAATGGATTAACCCTGTTTAAACCTCAATCAATCATCCTTACAAAATATAAACTAAGTAGGTACCATGTTTTGGGTTTCAAAATCGGTACATTCGCCTGTTTGATTACTTCGTGTGCGATTTGGTCAGCCTACTTACTAAATAATCTTAAGAGTGAAAAAGGTACATCCCAAGACCACTCTTGCAGACTGAGAGTACAATTCAATTTCGATCACAATAAATTAGGTTATTATTATTATTAAACACCAATTATACTCGAATTTCTATTCTGAAGACATTCCCTTATGTCACAACATTCGTTGATGGAAAAAAAAAAAAAAAAACGAAGACATACCAACGATCTGAAAAGTTATGAGTAGAAAATCCCAACCAGTGAAAATCGGTCGGCGACGAGTGATTGATGGAAAAGCGGATGACGCACAGGTGTCATTGAGACTTTAAACATATTAATCTCTCTCATTTCCCCCTCCTCTCTCCCTCTCACCCGTGTTATCATCTTTCCGTCCATTTATAAATTAATTGACTCTCTGATATGCCGGTGAAGGCTTCAACCCCGTTGATAGCGCAATCTGGCCCGGGAGCGGAGGTTTTTAGGGAAATTGACTGATTCGCTTTCCTACCGTTAAACATCAGTCACTTCATTTCACCTTCTGCCCTCCGCCTTCCTATACATTTTTCATCCATTCATTCCCCTACATTTTCGATAGGATTCAGTGGGTTGACCATAGAGTGGAAGCTGTAATCCAGAGGAATACCCCCGAGGTGTGGCTTGCCGGACTGCAGAAAATGTAAGAAAAAACGTTGCCAAGTTGGGTGGGCAGTATAGCCTCCTCACATACTGTAACATGGACGTATAGAATTAGTTGAAGAAAAAAGTATGAGTCGAAATGATTGATAAGTTGGTGTTTTAAAAAATTAATGTTTGTGCATACGCACAGACTAATTTTAATACCACGGCAATGAAATATATAGGAGAACCTCTAGCAGCTAAACCGCACAGTCCTTGAAATTTTCATAATAATTGGTCCTTCAGTCTCGGGTTTTTTCTTTGCCAATCAATTTTAGTTTTGTGCATGCCCTGTAGTCTGAAACATATACCCATCTACTCCCAGAGTTTGAACGAAATCAGACCAATTAATGATAAGACTACTATTTAAGTTACGGCAATGCAGTTTATAGGGGATCGTCTAGAAGCTATCCCGCACAATATCTGAAAATTTCATCCAAATCTTTCAATTATAATCGGATTCATGCCAGTGTGTGAGTTTCGCGCATGCGCAATAGTTACAATAATACAGAACTAATAGCAATATAATTTGTGGGGACTTTTTCTTGGATATATGCCCAATTACCACCCGAGTTTGAACGGAATCGAACCAACAGATGATAAGAAATCGACATTATAGAAATTCACGTTTACGCAAGCCCACAGGCTACTGATTCGTCGGCCTTCAAAATTATAGGAGACCATCTAGGAACTGACCTGCACAATCTCCGAGAATTTCATCGGAGTCGGACTAAAACTTGGTATAGTTTTGGGTTTGACAAGGGTTTACCACAGACAGACTGACAGGCATCAGACACACACGGAACCAAAATTGATCAGCAAGCTCTGAAACGCAGGAAGCAAGTGGACAGCTTCCCAACCTCTGTAGGGGGAAGCAATAAAGGGCTTATGATTAATCCCTCGTAATCAATCAGGAAACAAATAACATCTTAACCTTGTTTGAAAATATGTGGGTCAATTGGACCCACAATGCTCTTCAAGTATAGAATAGGATCAACGCACACGGGGGTTAACTAACGTCTCGGCTAGTAAGAAATAAATAGGTACCTATAATACTGCGGCACAGCTCGTGATCCTCTGCAATCAGTTATATTACTAGCACATGATTGCTTATTTATGATTAAATTATAACTGATATCTAATTGCTGATTCATGCCTCACGGACTTTGAGTGTAATCCTCGATTTTTGGGTTTTTAGCGGATGAAATAATGTCTTTGGGCGAACTGGAGAATTATTCTCCTGATACTCCTGTAGTTCTAATTTCAGTGCTCGAGTATTAGTGACATAGGTACCTACCCGTTTTCTTGAAGGATTTCATGTCTGGCGTTCACCAGGCAGCTCCCACTCTCTATTGCCCGATTTTAATATATTATTTTCAAGTCAAATTCACCATTTACAAGCCAGAGTAACCCTTTTACGAACCATATCATATTTTACAAACCAAATTCACCTTACCAATCAATTTCAACCTTCAAAATCAAAGAGAGAAATGCTTTGAGCAATGGGAGAAATGCGTTGAAGGGCAAAGAAAAGGAACAGAATACATTGAATACGACAAAATAGGTGTAATAATAAATATTAGGTACCTTCGAGTCCCGAAAAACAAAAAATTGACAAGGCTCACCCTCATTGCAGCTCTGCTATTCGAACCCACGATGCGAAAAAAATGGATATAAAAAAAATTTGGATATAAAAAAATTTTCAAGCCTGGCTGGGATTCGAACCCACGAACTCGCGCTTCGCGTCACGGACGTTACAAAAAAATTGTTGGGGGTCGGCCTAAGAATTGCATAGCAATTATATTGTTCACTTCAACAACTACTGAGAAATCTCGACAAAGGTTATCGTCAACACACAATATTTATCATACCTCAGAGATTAGGAATACTAGGATAAGTATTCACTAAAAAGGAATGCTACTTAATCCTTACTCTAATTTTTTTGTCTTTCAACGCATTTATCGCATTACTCAAAGAGATAAACTTTGACTTAAAAATGTTATAATTATTATAGCTTGTATTTGTCGGGGGTACACCTACGTGATATAGGTAGCATTTGCCGATTTAATTAAACCTTTTACCAAATGAATCAAACCTTCTGCCAAATGAGTTAAACCTTTTTCCAAAATTATTCACCCTTTTCCCAAAATAATTAAACCTTTTCCCAGTACAATTAAACTTTTTTCCAAAATAATTAAACCTTTTCTCGAAACAATTAAACCTCTTGCGAGAAAGTATGACGTAGGTATGTACAGATACGAATTTCGAAAAAGTTTAATCGATTAGGAACTACAGAAAAATCCTGGAAAGATGGAAAGTTCTTAATTAGATTTTTGGGATCTACGTACCTTGAAATGTTAGCCAACAAATTGTGGGGGGGAGGGGGTAAAAATAAGTATTTCTGCAGTCCTAATTGATTAAACGTTTTGGAAATTCGTATCTATACTTACGTCATAATTTCTCGCATGAGGTTTAATTGTTTCGGGAAAAGGTTTAATTATTTTGGAAAAAAGTTTAATTGTACTGGGAAAAGGTTTAATTATTTTGGGAAAAGGGTGAATTATTTTGGAAAAAGGTTTAACTCATTTGGCAAAAGGTTTGATTCATTTAGTAAAAGGTTTAATTAAATCGGCAAATGCTATATATAGGATAGTTGAAACTACATTAAATTATAGTCCTAGTTTGATGAACTATTCAGTGATGTTTTGTATTTGTATTTATTAGGCGATTTATGGATGGTTGCCAGGTCAGACGTCCACCTCGTAGCTCTTTCTTGCTATGCCCCCGTTTTTAATACTGTTATGGATGGTGTTCGAGGGGAGTGAACCGGACAAGAGTTGCGTGAGCTATGGATTTCTCCGTTAATTTCCTTCTTTCATTTGACGCTCTTCGGTGGAGTTCGTGCCTCATTCGTCGTTAATCTAAGCCCGTCTCAAGTAACCCCACTCCGCTCCTTGGAAAAGGCCCCATCTCAAGTGGCCGCGTCTTTCAACGCCTTGGGTTGTTTGCCACCCAGCATCCATCTCACTTAACAAAGCTGCGGCTCCTAGGAAACGAGTGATGTGGTTTTCGGAGTCGCAATTTAATCTCGCTTCAATAAGTTTTGTTAATTAAACCCAAGAGAAACAGACTCGGTGCTTTAAAATATGTCGAGCGCGTATGTCAGGGGCATTATATTTCTTTCAAGTCCGACTGTACTTTGTCAGCAACGAGATGATATGAATGTGAATACGAACTCCACGTCCACAATAATTTTTGTGTTTAGAAAGTGATCATTTGTTGTTATAACAAGACATTACAAAACGCTGCAAATTATTTCACAAAGGTTTATTATTTTTTCAATTGAGTATGATCGTAGTTTTAGTTGGCTTGCCTACGTCATAAGGCACTCCTTGCCCGTCCAGACTCCTCGGCGTGTCCTATTTCGAGTTTCCACAACCTATACTTCTATAATTATATACGCATGTTTATATTCTTCGATTTAAGCTCCTATCAATTCAAATAGTTATTGCCTTAATAATATCATTACCTAAGTACGTAGGTACGAAAAGTCGAGAGGATATGTAATTAAATATGCGTAGGAAAAGCATTGGTATTAACACACAAATATGACCTAGAAAAAAACATATATTCATGCCTCGAAGGAACGCCGTACCCACCTCATGGTGCCGCGATGTATTATATGGGTATAACACGTAAAAGTAATAAATATCCATTCTCCTACACCCCTCTGCTACGCCCCTGGTCACCCCAGACACCACAAGGTGCCGCAGCGCCTCCTCTCACTCCACCTCCCGCTCACTACCCCTCACCACGCACCGTGACTCCCTGCCAAGCATGACAAAGCCTTGAAAAAGACACATTTTCGCCCGTTTTTGGCCCATAGCATCTATGCGAGTAAAGCGATCGGGATGGTTAAACGTTAGGACCAACTAGACCCCAAATGGAGTCTATGTGCGAAAGAACGGGGTTTTTAAGTCAATTCTTAGGCCTTTTATGGCCCGGATGGCGGACGGCGAACGGCGGACGGACATTTCAAATTTGGATTCTACGCACCTTGAAACGTAAAGTGACAAAGTTTGAGGGAGGGTAAAAAATTTTTTGCTACACGATCACATAGGCTTATTATTGGAAATAATAAACCAAAAAGGCATTTCTAACCTTAAATTGGTTTTTTATTATCTCCAACGTTCGCTTCTTCAGGGAGATTAAATTCGAATTTAGTCTTCCTGAAGAAGCCTCAGTTCCTGGGGAGAAACGTTGAAGATAATGAAAAAACCAATTTAAGGACAGAAAAGGTCTTTTAGCGAATTTTCGAAGAAAATTAAGCTATTGCTCTCGCCTCAAAATTTGTAGAATGTGAATTTTTGAAAAAATGTTATGCAGTAATCCGTTTCAGGCTATTCTGAAAAGTATGTATGTTTGTATGTGTCATTCCAGACGATAACTGTCCGTAGAATTGTGCTAGAAACTTCAAACAAATTTTAAAATGTTAAGGACACAAAACGAAAGTTCAAGTTCGTTGGCCAGCATGATCGGATTACATCTTCGGGTTGAAATTTTCAAAAATGTAGTCAAAAATTTCAAAATAGCCTGTTATTTGCGATTTGTTGTGCGACATAATTTTTTCAGTATACCAATATGTGGTATATTCGGAATCAGCGTAAAATTCCCTATAAGAATATGTATCAAGTTTTCAAAAATTTCAAAGTTGAAAAATCAGTCAAAAATCGAAATAATGCCGTTCGCTAGTTGTAAAAATCGGTAATATTTGCATGAAACATTGTCCAAATTCAGATTGAACTACTCTTATGGAAGTATCCCTGTATAACCAATCCTAGAACCATGCTGTTTAAAATGTAGGTAGTAGGTGCTTGTTAAAAAAAAAAAAAAAAAAATGTAATCACAACTGATGAGTTTACTCTGTGAAATATTCCGTCCTCCGATTCTCTCGTTTTTAATAATTTGATTCCATGTTTGTCTATCAAAATCATAAACTAAAATTTCTCTAAACGATCGATAGCGACTGAAATGACGAAGATTTCTTCAAAAATTCGCTCATGGGGTCATGCTGCATGACTGGACTTTTTGTAATGTCTTGTTATAATTTGACCGTCGAAATAAAGAAACGTAATTTCAGATCAGCTGTGAGGGGACCGGCCTCAGCAGTGACCCCACCCCGAAACGACGGCCGACTGAGGATTTATAAGACCCACGAGCGCTGAAATCCGGCATCATTCGATACTGGACGGAACGCTTGGTGACGACTGGCCCTCGTTATCCTGCATCGTGAGTTGGATCCGGGACGAATGGCTACCCTTTCGGGTCGTTCTCATTTCATTTGCCGCTTTGGGTCGTTTGAGAACCTCAGTGATGTGAAATATGAAAGTGCTCGAAAATGAGGTTAGATCGGCAAATACTACTCATTGTACATTGTAGATTTGTGTTCCTTAGATGAACAGTGAGTTTTTCATTGATGTATTTTATACATGTTTTTGTATTGAAAAACATGATATCCAACTCATGAGTGTTACCGGATTTCAAAAATTGATTTCTGTAAAATGGATGACTTGGGCAAAATTGTTGTCGTTGCTCAAGTAAGTACAAAAGAATCACGTTCAAACGTAATATTCAGATTTTACGGAATTCATGTTGAAGGCAGTGTAATTGACTTAAATCTCAGAAGTGTTACCCTATCATTGTACCGTAATATCAGGAGTGTTACCCATCCTTGGTCACACTCCTGAGAGGTAACACTCATGAGAATTTCCAGTAAAAATGGCGTCACACAGGATGATGGAGTGACAAAACTCGGGGCTGGCTACCGTTTGAAACCTGTCACCAAGCAGTATGGTTGTTGATATAGGATTGTTTTGTTTGAGCACCAACAACACTCGTAATTAGCGTAACACTCATGATTGATAATAAAAATACTCAACATGTTTTTAGGCTTCTTTCGATGTAAAAACTGCTGCAACTCCAACCACTCCACTACAGTCTCACATTTTCAACTGGATAATATAACCTTCACATCTGACTGTTTCACGCCATTTTCCATCAGCTTTCTTGATCGCAAAAATGATAACACTCCTGAGGTCCCATTGAGACGCGATATGGGGGACTGACTGAAAAACTAGTTTTTCACGGGTTGGGAAAAATCTTAAAAATGTAAATCCTTACTCTAAATAAAGAGGAACCAACTTACTGCAGCTAGTAACCCTGGCCAGTTCTAGATTGTCATTGTTTCCTACTAACTACCTAACTTCTACTTAGGTGTTAGGTAGGAGGGGACAGTAACACTCATGAGTTTCCAGGATTTCAGGTTTCATTCGTCATCACTGTGTATTGGTTAAAGGGGATTTTGGGCAGTCAAATTATTACTTCGTTGATCTTCCAACTTATACTACCCTTTTTTCCCCAAAATCGCTAGTTCTGGTCAAGAATTGTGAGAATTCGTCGTCGGGGACATGAAAGCGCAAATGAAATGAGAATGACCCTTTCGTCAACGACATCAACAAACCCTCTTCTCAGTGCCTCTCTGCTGCTCGAAGACGCCTAGACCTTCCAGATCTTCAAGCCTCTACCGAGAACCAAGGTACATTGAAAAAAGAATTTAGGGTGAGTTAGGTTTTGTCGGTTTTGTATTAGGTAATTTGTTTTTATATTCACCATATAATAAAGCATTATCTATAAGTCCCATCATTTAGTGACGGGGTGATTCTCGACAAAAGTGACATAGAGGGCTTCAGGAACGGATCCTAGAATGATTATCAAATTTATTTAAAATCTAAAAGTTATACACAGGCATACACTAGGATTTCACTTACAGGTGAAAATGTGATGATAACACGTGGATACCATATAAATTAAGGGAAATATACGAAAAACCCTAATTATGAAGAGACAAATGCCAAATTCACAGGAAACTCGACCAACCTTCATCTTCTGAACTTCCAGATAGCATTAACGAGGAAAACAGAAAATTTAGATCACCAATGCACAGCATTACCATCAAGGATAGTTGCTGTGACTCCAAAAAAACGTTTTGTACAGAAACTATGGCCAGAAAACTTATTATTTCGATCAAACGTAACGACAAGTTCAATAAATAGGCCCTATTCACCCTACCAACTTAAACTTAGTAGCATCTCAGGTAAAATCCAATTTCAACCAAGAGAAGCAATATGATACAACAACTGTGGCGGTAGTTGAGTCTACTGTTATATATCGTATAAGCCAAAGGATTATTACACGGCTGCTTGAATTCATTAAAAAATAAAAATAAAAAATAAAAAATTGAAATAGAACGGGAGGAACCTGGCTCCATGTTTAAATTCCACTCTAAAAGCTTAATTTATTCACTTTGTGCTCTATATGTTGGGCGGAGAGGGGTCACCTACTCCGGATAATTCCACGCCGGTCGTAAACCTGTGGACAATAAATCTTCCCTTGAGAAGTAAAACGGTTGGAAAAAAGCAAGGGGGTTTTATGAAAGAATAAAGTAGGACTAACAGAGACAAAGTATTCATCGAATTTACTGCATATCGCAGGCATAGATGGAAACTTTTCAGTTGATATTATGTCAACCGTAGCAAATATCACTAGTTTAAATCATTATACACGGAGGAAAACTGACGATCCCTCCTTCCTTCCACATAATTCAAACCTCTTCACGTCAAAAAGGTTTTTGGTTTGAATTTAGAAAAAACGAGGACTTGAAATTTCAGACCTACCGATCCAGACATATTCCACCAATACCTATTTCTAACATTATTGCTGAAATACCCCTTCTTCTTTTTGCTGATCCATTATTATGATGGGATAGATTTAGATTTCTTTGAGAGCGGCTATGTGTTTTTATGCAGATATCATCCAATACAAGAAGCGTAGATTATTATTGATCGCTCAAACTTAAAATACCGTGTTATATTCACGTTAGTAATCTTCGTAATCCGTAATCTTACTTATGAAGGTATTTATAATTATAAAAGTCCAGTCATGCAGCATGACTCCATGAGCGAATTTTTGAAGAAATCTTCGACATTTCAGTCGCTATTGATCGTGTAGAGAAATTTTAGTTTATGATTTTGATAGACAAACATGGAATCAAATTATTAAAAATAATTAGGAGGTACTCATACTTTATTATTATTAAACTAATCTTGTAGATTTAAAGACAAATGTAGGTAAATATTCATAGATTTCGATGGAGGGAGGCCTTGAGATTAACGTTACTGACGGCCGAGCGGAGCGAGGCCTTGGGTCTGCGTGCTAGTACGTACATAAATAGAACTTCTTCATAATTTCATGGCTGATATTTTCTAAGCCACAGTCAGTATTAAAGCTACATCAAGTCCTAAAACAGTTGAGCGTAAAACATTAAAGAGAGCGACCGAGAGAATCGGAGGACGGAATATTTCGCAGAGTAAAAACTCATCGGTTGTGATTACTTTTTTTTTTTTTTTTTTTTTCTTAACAAGCCCCTAATACCTACTTTTTAAACAGCATGGTTCTAGGATTGGTTATACAGGGATACTTCCATAAGAATAGTTCAATCTGAATTTGGACAATGTTTCATGCAAATATTACCAATGTTTACAACTAGCGAACGGCATTATTCCGATTATTCACTGATTTTTCAACTTTGAAATTTTTAAAAACTTGATACATAATCTTATAGGAAATTGTACGCTGATTCCGAATATACCACGTTAGTTTGCTGAAAAAATTATTTCGCACAACAAACCGCAAAAAAACAGGCTATTTTGAAATTTTTGACTACATTTTTGGAAATTTCAACCCGAAGATGTAATCTGATCATGCTGGCCAACGAACTTGAACTTTCGTTTTGTGTCCTTAACATTTTAAAATTTGTTTGAAGTTTCTAGCACAATTCTACGGACAGTTATCGTCTGGAATGACACATACATATATACATACATAGATACATATATACATACATACATACATACATAAAAAAATGCGTTTAACTTCAGAATGTGATTCAGAATAGCCTGAAACGGATTTCTGTATAAAAGTTTTTCAAAAATTCACATTCTACAAATTTTGAGGCGAGAGCAATAGCTTAATTTTCTTCTAAAATTCGCTAAAAAAAAGGTAGTTCAAAAGGGAAATAAATTAGCCTCTGAAGCCCCTCAGCTGATCAGTGCGCCGTACCTCGTATTTGTTTTTGAGGTGTCCCAAAGTAGCTTCGTCTAAATTTCAGCACCGTGAGTCGATTAGGAATGAAGTTGGCCTCTGATTTTCCAAAGCTGCTCATAATCACTCCATACTTTGTGATTGTATTCTAAAAGTCCTTAGGAGCTTCATACTCATAGGAGGTTTCAGCACTATAAGTTGATTAAGAAACAAATTATGCCCAGATCCCACTCAGCTAATCAGTGTCTATTGACGTTTCGTTCTAGATATCTCAAGGAATCTGCAATTCGAATTGAATATCCCTAGGTGGTCATCAATATGCGCGCGTAGATGGGGAAGGAAAATTGATGCAATTAATTAAAATATCTTCACTTTACTAGTCCACCTGATCTAAATATAAAGGCATTTAACAAGGGCAGGTCCCAACTGAAATTAACCTTGTTTGAGTTTCTAAATTTCCGCCACTACAAATAAAAATACGCCACTTGAATTGTTTACTTACTCGATGTTGTTATCTGTTGATGGTTATGATTCGTTGTTTCATGTTGTTTGTTGTTGACTTTATTTATTCTACTATTTCTCAAGTGTTATTGAAAACTGCACTGCACATTTGTTTCTCGTTAGAATGTATTTGTTGAATTGGCCGATCATTGTTTAAAACTGTAATGCTTATCACTGATAAGAGGGATGCGCTATCAAGCGTTCATGAATAAGTATTGCCAACCCCCTTTAAAACTTCCATGCACGCTTCATCTTCTACTTTCTGTATTTATTTTCTTCTTCTAGGGGAGTAATATTGCTATTTTGAATTAGGCAATAGGTTTGCTGTATTTAATTTGCCTTTAGAAATAATCATCATGTTTCGTCTTCCACTTCTTTGGGATGTCATCTCATCGTCACAGCTCTTTGCCACACCTGGACTTCTGAGGCCTACGGACTATTTTTACAGATGATACCAGGGTCCTGGCACACTGCGCTCTGGACGTAGATTTCGCCATTACTATTACTACCTTCTTCCATGCGCTTTTCCGATCGATCGCTTTTCCAACACCTGTTGAACATTTATTTTCTACATTTAAGAAGTGCACTCCTTTCTTCAGCACAGGTTCATTTTCTTAATTTGAGAATTGTGTAGTTAAAACACCCTGTTGGGTGTCTACAGTTTTTCCTATTTATAGATGAAGTGCTGAATCGGCGATTGGAAGGCAGCCCTACCGCCTCTTTGTCCTGAACCGGCTATATCCTTCTCCTACAAGTTTACTCCGTGATAGCCTGGAATCTCCGCAAGCCTCCTTCTGGAACCTTTTGGAGTGGAATTTAAGGTCAGATCTGCGCAATTTATTCCTCTATGGCCATAGATTAGGGTAGGTAGGGGCAAGGCATGGACAATTATTAATGAACTTAATATACAGTGTACTATTTCTATTTCTTATCTTTTACTTCATATCTCCCTCTTCTCCTAACTCTGTATTTTCACTACTTTGCCCTCTATCATTTCAAAGCTATTTACTTATTATTCTATTCTAAGATATCTTAGTGGTCCTTCACCTTTAACTCCCTTGGTTATTACTCTGGGAGTGACTTTGGTACTTACTCACAGCTCTGGTCTCAATTACAAACAACCTAAATGTATGGATTATTGAAATGGTTTAATAATCGTAAAAAACTAGTTAGCGCATGCGCATAAGAGTGTAATGATTTGAGAAAAATGAAGTTGGTGGGGGAAAATCTACAGCCTAATCCGCAAATTCCCAGAAAATGACGTCGAAACTATCCAACTATCCACTAAATTTGAGCGAGATCGGACAATAAGGGCGCGAAAAAATAATAAATGATTTGCAGATTTAATTACTGTGGTGTTTACGGGTTACAACCTCATAATTTTTTAGCACATATGATTCTTCGGTGGTTCAAACAAAACGTAAGTATTTTTAAAATATTTTCTTCGTTCAATCAATAAGCACTCGCATGTACGAAGAATCAATTACTTCAATTACTGCCTAGATTTTGAATATGATTTTGTTACATGTATGTGTAACCCATCCTGTGCAATTCATGGGCTAATCAGATATGTACTACAAAAAGTCCAGTCGTGCAGCATGACCCCATGAGCGAATTTTTTAAGAAATCTTCGATATTTCATCAGTTGTGATTATTTTTTTTTTTTTTTTTTTTAACAAGCGCCTATTCCCTACGTTTTAAACAGCATGGTTCTAGGATTGGTTATTCAGGGATACTTCCATGAGAGTAGTTCAATCTGAATTTGGACAATGTTTCATGCAAATATTACCGATTTTTACAACTAGCGAACGGCATTATTTCGATTTTTGACTGATTTTTCAACTTTGAAATTTTTGAAAACTTGATATACATATTCTTAATCGGAAATTTTACGCTGATTCCGAATATACCACATGTTAGTATGCTGAAAAAATTATTCCGCACAACAAATCGCAAAAAACAGGCTATTTTGAAATTTTTGACTACATTTTTGAAAATTTTAACCCGAAGATGTAATCCGATCATGCTGGCCAACGAACTTGAACTTTCGTTTTGTGTCCTTAACATTTTAAAATTTGTTTGAAGTTTCTAGCACAATTCTACGGACAGTAATCGTCTGGAATGACACATACATACATAAATACATACATATATATACATACATATATACATACATAAAAAAATTCGTTAAACTTCAGAATATGATTCAGAATAGCCTGAAACGGATTTCCGCATAAAATTTTTTCAAAAATTTACATTCTGCAAATTTTGAGGCGAGAGCAATAGCTTAATTTTCTTCAAAAATTCGCTTAAATGACAGAATTAATACCACCAATTCGACCAGGTCTTTTAACTATTGAGATAATGCAGCGATTGTCCATTAGATTGAAACAAAAACTAGGTCCCCATTAATGTAGAGCAAAGGTGAATACATCGAGACGAGGCAGTGGTGCCCACAAGTCGGGAGCCTGCGGGAACGGTTGACCACAAACCCGCGTGTAATGCACATCACAAGAGCCTGCCCAAACATTACAAGGATATAAATTCTCTCTTTTCCTGCTTAATCAAAAATGTTCTTTCGAAAATTATTTATATATTCCTCGTCTATCACTATGATTCTTTCACTCTATTGGAAAAGAACATAGGTAGTTATATAATTGGCCATTACTATGCTTTCTTTGCCTATCTAAAGGTAGACTCGATCTATCTAGATGTTACAAAATATTTAATTTTAGAGTCTGAAAAACATTTTTGTTTTAAAATATAAAATTTAAATTTCCACTAGCGTTTTATATTTTACATATTATTGAAAAATTTAGGTCTCGAGTCTGTCACCTTATGTGCCTGCCAATCAGTCTTGTTTAGGCGAAACTAGGTTACCTATCTTTACAAGGTTATCGCGCGATTTCAATACAAATTTCAGGGACGGTGTCTTATGAGTATCATCTTTGCAGAATGAATGGTAGCCTCACCACATGCGCAAACGTAAAATTCCTGTAACATGCATAACCACAGGTACCTGTTTGAATTCAATTTCAATGAAACTTTCAAGGAATATGTAAGTGGATGGCTTGACAGTTCCCCACGCGTTTTATCGCTATCAGATCAATACTAACCAATGCGCTCTCGTAAGTATCACTTTTTTGTTTCAAACCACACAACATAATTCGAAGAAAATCACAGTACCTACATAAATTGTGCTACCTCATTTGGATAGAAATATAAGGAGTGGGTAGTTGGGTGGTGAATGATTTTAACGGGTTGGAAAGTGGAAAAGTAACACTCCTTAGCAACCATTAGAACCATAAAGCCATTAACACTATTAAAAATATCCATATCACAGTTTCGTAACCAATTCCCGTAGCACAATTTTGTGGTGGTCAGAAGAAAGGATGACTTCGTCATCAATATGTACCTAATAATAGCAACGAAAAAAATAAATAAATAAAATAAAAAAAACAAAGGCAGCTATATTGAAAATAAACATTTGGCTGAGAACATTTTCAAATAATATTTAGTATTCAGTCTCTTCTTTCAGATAAATAATTATAGCCTTTTTCATTTCTTCCAGTTATTTCCTTGATAGCCTCAACTCATAAAGCTGAGAATAGCTCATAAAAAAAATTTAATTAAACATTCTGGAGAAACAATGTTAACCGCATGAAGTAATACGTGACTCCTCTTTGAAAAAGGTTCTGTTAAAATAGAAATTAATGCAGTTGGTTTGGTATGAAGGCATTTCCCATTCGAAATAGAATTTCGAGTTGGATTTGCGTTATTAATAAGCTCATCTCCCTGAAATACAACGCACTTAATTTTTTCGTTCGAAGGGAAAAATTAAAGTAAATATTTGAGTTATACCGTCAACACGAAGGCTTTATATCAAAGAATTCCACCCCGCAAACATACACATCATTCCATCCCTGCGGTTAGCCTATCGCTCCTATATCCGAAAATGCGTTTGTGCAGTTCAAATATTATTCATGAAATAAATATGTGAGATATTTTTGTGTAAAATGAATCGCCTGATTCCCGAGATATTACCTACTGTACCACAAACAGCCTTGACAAATTTGTATCCAACTCCTAGCACACGATTGAAACATTTTTCTTCTGTTTAATATTTTTGAAATTGAACCTGGGCAAATGACTAGACAAATCAAATTTACAACCCCATTCAAAATGTATTGGTTTACGCCTAACGGCGTAACGGCGGAAGGTTAGGGATCGTTAGGGATGTTGGCTGCCCTGGTGAGTGTGCAGATACCTTCTATATTTTGTTCTCTTACTATTTACAATCAAAAACCATAGTTACATTGTGCTTTTGTTGATGATTTCTTGCCTGAACTTGGATTCAACTTTTTTTTAGTGAATTGTGTAATAATTTGCGGTGGTTTATGTGATTCAAAGTGTTTTTAAATGATTTTTCTCATAGTCTTGCTTCCTAACCTACTGATAAGGGACCAAAACGGCAAAGAGGTAACTTTTACATCACTTCCTCTCGAGCTATAATGATGACCGCTCATTGTAATATTTGGAACAGTGAGAGGGGTTAAAAGGGTTGGTTACTAAACATATGATGCATAAAAATGATTTTTTTAAATGTTCCCTGTAACGATGAACAAGTTCGTGCAGATTCGTCGGCTGACGATATAGTGGCAAATAAATTCCGATTTGGTCACTCGCACAAGCCGCATACTATCTTCGTTTCGCCACACCAGTTCTGAACACGCTCGTATACCGTAACGTGTATGGCTCGGGAATTTCAACATATCTGAACAATCACCAGTGCAATAACTATTATATTGCCATTGTTTTCTGGGTACATCGTCTCGTAGCAGCACGGATTTACTAAAATTAGATCTTCGGTTACCGACTTGATGGAATTCACAGATTTTGCGCTCCCTGGATTTGAATATGGTAATCACGATGATGTGGTCTTGGTTTATCATGCCATAGCCAGCTTTCTACTAGGGTCTCTCACAAATATATTGCAGCTTTGATAATTGTATTCTTTGGGTGTCCATAGGTAGGTCCTTGCCTGGGTCAAGAGTTTTCCCGCTGATTGATTCCAGGGAGTTCGACTTGAGGGAACACTTACCGGGCCCTATCCCCCAACTTTAGGTGTCCCTCAAGGTTTCCATATTGTGCCACTTCTGCTCCTTCTATTGATTAACAGCGTTAGTTCCTTGCTTTTCACAGATGAGATCAAGGTACTCATCTATGCAGATGATCTGAAGGTTTTCAGGCGAGTCTTTAGTTTAGCTGACTGCTACCTTCATCAAACAAGCCTTGATGCACTACAGGAATGGTGAACAATCAATCACCTAGCACTGAATCATGTAATGTGTCCCGTAACAACGTACTGGAGATTTCGAAACGAATTTGAGTTCTATTATCGAATTTAAGGAGCTCCTCTTACTAGAGTTGTTTTGACCCGGGACCTTGGAATTCGATTGGACACGAAACTAACCTAACCACGTTGATGCCAGGTTTTCTCAAAAGGTGTGC
The DNA here is from genome assembly GCA_030762985.1 of Adelphocoris suturalis. Taxonomy (NCBI): domain Eukaryota; kingdom Metazoa; phylum Arthropoda; class Insecta; order Hemiptera; family Miridae; genus Adelphocoris; species Adelphocoris suturalis. The sequence continues at coordinate 13,956,435 of CM061050.1, forward strand.
ACGGGATTTTTTATTGGTAGAATCTATCGTGCTACTGTCTAATCCTTGGTTCGTCCTATCTTCGAGTATGGGATTTCAGTTTGGTTTCCATCTTACGAAAATACAAATATACCTTGGAAAAAGCCAGACGAAAGTTTTTGCGTTTCCTCGCATTCAAATTAGGAATTGCTGTGTCTCGCCACTGAGTATGCTTTACCTGCACTCGAGAACCATAGAGAGGTGACTGACATAATCTTTTTTCCACGAATTCGTAAATGGAGTTCTCCAGTCACCTTCGCTTCCCTCCAAAGTGAACTTAAAGCCCCACCATATGGACTTAAAACAATAAATGAAATAATTCCACGCATCCCCTAATTCCAAAAAACAACCCCACCATATGGACTTGCCACACTCCCTTCTTTCACGTCCCTTTTGCTGCTTTACCTACCTCATGCTTATCGGCCTTTATGACGTCTGCCTAGTGAAGTGAATGCGTTCTTGGAGACTACTGATTGTGATTGTTTCAAATCTCTTCGTACTCTCTGAAGCGTCGACTCGCGGAAGCTCTCTAATTGTGACTTATTTTTGTTTTTTCTTCTACATGTTCACAAATTACTAGTATAATTTAATGTGATTTGTCTCTTTGTTCATTTTGTTCATTAGCTATTGTTTACATTGTATATTTTATCTTCATGCTATATTTTTAAACATGTAATATCTTGCGCATGTAATATTGTAGGTAATATCTCGCCCATTTATTATAGGCGTATTTATTATACTGTATAAGTATTGGATTTTTCCGTTCTTATAAATAAATAAATAAATTATCAATAATTACAGAAATGAAGCTATAAACTACCAGTAGAATGGACCATCTGCTCATTGACTGATGGCTCTTTGGTTAACAGGAATCCACCTTTCGCACCCGCTATCACTTCTCCTCTATTACTTTCCTCTGGAAAAGGGGTTCGAGTTTATTTTTTAGGGGAGATTTAGAAGGGTCGAGCTCACCGCACCATCAATTTCTCGGCCTTCCGAACGGCAGGGGGGACCTGAAAAATTCGCCCGTTCCCTAAGGTTACCCTTGAGAAATCCAATGAGCTGATCTTTATGATAATGGCTGGCCCTAAACTTCATACATTGTCGGTATTCAGCGAGTCTATCGGATCTTCATCAGTAATTTGTATTTTTTTAAAAGTTAATTAGGTAAGTATTCATTTCAGGCCGATCTCAATTCTCACTTACTCATTGCGGGCCAACTAAGGAAAGAAAGTACCTAATCCAGTTTTTTTCTGGTAGTGGAGCTCTAACGGAAAAAAAAGATCATTCATTCATGACAAAATTCACTCTTCGCAACATAGAAAAATATCGCCATCCAAAAGTTCATGATTCATCGCAATTCCCCACTCCATTTACACCATCAATAGCTTCAGAGAGACATCCTGAAAATGCAGCTGGAAATTGGTCATTTTCTTTGCTGTTGTGAGTCAGGAAATTTCGGAAGAGGTTCCAATGAATCCTTTGTGAGAAAATACGTGATGTAACCATGAATACGTCACAAAATATTGTATTAGGTATGGAGGTTTAAAATAGTGAAACTCGTCTCATATTTCCAGAACAGTTTGAATAATAAATGCGCGGGATAAACCGAAAAGAATACTCCAATTTTTTAACGGCAAAAACTAGTCTTAACGAGTTTTGAAATTTTAAAAATAAAATTTGGTGTATGCATTCAAAAGTTAGCGTATGGTGTATATGTAGCATTTTTCAATCAAATGAAACCTTTTTTTATACCAAATGAAACATCTATTCAGTCAATTGAAACTATTTTGAACCATTTAGAAAAAATAACATTTTATCTGAGATTTTTGCATAAGAAAACATGAGTGTTAAGGTTTTAGCGAATTTTTGAAGAAAATTAAGCTATTGCTCTCGCCTCAAAATGTGTAGAATGTGAATTTTTGAATAAATTTTATGCAGAAATCCGTTTCAGGCTATTCTGAATCATATTCTGAAGTTTAACGCATTTTTTTATGTATGTATGTATGTATGTATGAATGTATGTATGAATCTTTATCATGTGGTGCAGCAGTGTCCTCGTACTCATGGTGGCCGCATTTTACGTCACGATGCGGTTGCCAAGCAGATAGCAGGTGCTTTGTCATCTAGCGGTTGGGATGTCGAAAGGGAGAGACTATACCACATGCCGAGTGACCGGGGCAAGAAGCCAGATTTCGTTGCGATCAAGCCCGATGGGTCTGCCATAATCCTGGATGTCCAGGTTGTCAGTAGCAGCGCGGACATGGAGTAGACCTGGCGGGCTAAGAAAAGTAAATATGATAGAAGTGATCTGCGACAAGCGATATCTGAGCTAAAAGGAGTGGCGCCTAATAACATCAAGGTCATGGCCGCGACCGTGTCATGGCGCGGGGTGTGTTGTGGGAAAAGTGCCACGGAGCTTCTCGAGTTGGGCATCTCAGCAGGAGTGCTCCGGGGCATCACCACCCGCGTCCTTAGGGGTTCTTATCTTAATTGGTGGTCATTCCATAGGGGCACTTCCTTTCATCCCATTCTTCCTTCTCGTCCTGCAACCTCCCTTATCCCTAGAGCTGGCGTCGGGTAAACCTGGGCGTCCTCCCCACTCTTTTATTTTATTTGTTCATTTTTCAATTTAATGGCGTGCCCCCTCCGTCTTTGAGGGGAGGTTTCTGGAAAAAAAAAAAAAAAAAAGTATGTGTCATTCCAGACGATAACTGTCCGTAGAATTGTGCTAGAAACTTCAAACAAATTTTAAAATGTTAAGGACACAAAACGAAAGTTCAAGTTCGTTGGACAGCATGATCGGATTACATCTTCGGGTTGACATTTTCAAAAATGTAGTCAAAAATTTCAAAATAGCCTGTTTTTTGCGTTTTGTTTGCGAAATAATTTTTTCAGCATACTAACATGTGGTATATTCGGAATCAGCGTAAAATGTCCTATAAGAATATGTATCAAGTTTTCAAAAATTTCAAAGTTGAAAAATCAGTCAAAAATCGAAATAATGTTGTTCGCTAGTTGTAAAAATCGAGTCGAAGATTTCTTCTAAAATTCGCTCATGGGGTCATGCTGCATGACTGGACTTTTTTGTTTCATTTTTTCTTATGATGACTCTCAGCAGAGAGTGTGTTCCTTATGGTTTCTCCCTATTTTTTGGATCGCCTCGAACACGAATCCGCCGAAGAAAATGTGACACCCCTGTATTAAGTCCTCGTCTCCCCACAAAAACACGTCCCGCGTACAACAAATGCCAAGCCACAAAATGCATGATGCCACCTAATTTGGCCCAAGCCAATAATTGGTTCGCTGTCTCCTAGTACAGTATATTCATTTTCCCATTCTTTTTGACTGCGCGTGGGAAAACGAATTCAGTGTACTAGTAAAAAGCGATCCAACTCTTGGCTTGGCCCAAATCGGATGATATTATGCATTTTGTGGCTTGGCATCATTTGTACGCGGAGCTTCTTTTTGTGGGGATACGAGTATTACGGGAGCGTCACATTGTCTTCGGCGGATTCGAGTTCAGGGGGAGAAACAAACCCATAAGAAACACACTCTCTACTGAGAGTTATAATAAAAAACACTCATGTTTTCCTATGCCCCTTATGCAAAAATCTGAAATAAAATGCTACTTTTTCTGGATGGTTCCGTTTGACTGGAATGGGGTTTCATTTGGTCGGTACAAATTTTCATTTGATACAAAAAAAGTTTCATTTGACTAGAAAATGCTATACCTAGACTAGAAAATGGTTAGTCTAGTTATATAAATTTATTTATATCACTTATTGAAAATTACTCTAGGAGAGCTTGATTATAATCACAAAATTAGAAAAGATAACAGAAAAAACGTCACAAAACTATTTTATATTAGTCGAAATATAAAAATAGTTTTGTGACGTTTTTTGTTATCTTTTCTAATTTTGTGGTTATATATATATATATATATATATATATATATATATATATATATATATATATATATATATATATATATATATATACATAAGGTCGGAGGTGTTAATCCGTTCCAGGGATTCTGTGATTCTGATGGTGTTCGGCCAACACAACACGTGGATTACAACTTACTCCCGTGACAACCTCACGCTCCCCTCTCAAAACACGGCGATATAGACATTTGAAACTCTCTCCAAGGTTACATTACACATGGTAGTTATCCCTCCTTCTAAGTTCGCGTGTTGAATGGTAACTACACCGGTTTAAGCTCACGTTTCAAGTGAAAAACTGCGTTAATTTAGATGGCGGTTAGAACTACGCCGTTTCCAGCGTGCATTAGCCAACGAAGATCGAGCGGAGCCTCTGGTCGTGAGCTTTGAATTCTTCATCAACCTCCCACAGTTCGTTAGGGATTCCACGGTGAAGACGCACCAAGGAAGGAAGCGGTGAGGTTTGAAAGATGTAGCATGTTTCAAGCCTTACAGACGGGGAACCTCCGGAGCGTCTTGAGACGTATAAAAACGCATTTGGGCCGATTACGGCCGTAGGGTCCTCTCTATTGATAGCTCTCGGCCTAATACTGCTCCATAACTCCGGCCAAAGACCCTCTCTTTACTCCGGATAGGAGGAAGACCGCAGTTTATCTTTCCAGGGTAATTTAGGAAGAGCATCGCCACAACATTAATTTTCTGGTGGTAGAGCTAAGTTTGAAGTCGATGTCGATGGACGGTGGGTATATGTCCCATTAATGGTCCTAAGATGTGTACGCCTGGCATAGTAAAGCGGATTTTCGTTCTTTCTTCCAAATATTACGTTTTTCATCCTGTCACCAGCTTCGTATTAGGTCATATGCAATTTTCCTGCTCTAATTTTTTTATGGACTATTTTCTCGCAATCGTGCATTGAATTTCAGAAGAAAAAGAAATAAAGAATGCTGTTGCAATGACCCAAATAAAACCGTAAGTGAGATAAATAATAATAACAATAATTATTATATTTTTCATAATATTTTTCACGGTAATTGGTTTTAGCGCATTCTAAGACAATTCCTAAACCTTAACGCTTTTTCATGCTTCTTGATGATCAAGTTATCCTTTCGAAAGCATCATTACGAAATAATGCCGCTAAGTCAGCACAGGTTAGTCCCAAGATCTGACCTGTAAATCGGCTAACGGTGGAGCCATTTGGGAACACCTAAAAAACAGTTTCAAACAATAAAATTTCAACACAGTTGTATTTCAATTGGATTCTGCTGTCTGAAAGAATATATAGGTAACAAATATATTAAATACTAGCTGGTTCACCCGTGCGTTGCATAGGCTGACTTGAATTTACGCAAGTCCCCTTCACCCATCACATTTTGGGACACCCCAGTTCAGGGACGTTCGAAACGCTTTAACTCCCTCACCCCCTCAATCGTGGGTCAGATTTGATTTTTTTTTTTAACGCTGCAAATTATTACATAATGGTTTATTATTTCTGAATCAGATAGCATGCCCACCCCAGCACCCAGCATGCACCAGCACCAGCATGCTCTGGGGCTTTCGCCAGTCTCTTTTCTAGTATCCACCTCTGTTCTCGTGTTACAGGCTGCGCTCCCGATGGGGAGCAAATGGATGATCGTACAGCCACCCGAGTGGTCTCATTCAATCCACGGAGCTAATTTCTATAGGAATCAAACTAAAACCGTAGGTACACTGGATTCCAAAAGCATCTGGGACATATCCCAGTCGATTCTGCGTCCGAAATTACTTGGGTGACGACACCCCACTTACCTAGGCTGAAATATAAGTAAACAGCTATTCATCCAGAGGGTTCAGACTCCAACCTGCCCATTTAATGCAATTTTAATTTAAAAACGATTTGCTTCGAACTATCTGCGAAGATTTTGGGAAGAAGAAGAACGAAGAATTTCAGATGGGCTGGATCAATTATTTTTGTAACATGCTAAAGTATGATATAATGTACTAAATATACTAGTGTGTTCAAGGAAGGTTAAATGTTATATGGGGTAAAAGTTATAAAATGTAATATAAAATATATATTACATCCTTTCCAATACTCCCCGGACGCCTTTCTGCTACTCAACTATGCCCCAAATGCTGTACCCCCCTCAGGTTGATAAATATCCATTCTCCTACACCCCTCTGCTACGCCCCTGGTCACCCCAGCCGCCACAAGGTGCCGCGGCGCCTCCTCTCACTCCACCCCCCGCTCACCAACCCCCCCCCCCCCCCCCTCCCACTCACCGTGACCCCCTGCCAGGCGTGCGCGCGTGCGTAAGTCTAACACTCAACACTCACATTTCAAATTTGGATTCTACGCACCTTGAAACGTAAAGTGACAAAGTTTGATGGGGGGGGGGGGGGGTTATAAAATGTATTTGCTATACTATCACATAGGCTTATTATTGTAAATAATAAATCTTTGACGTGAATTAGCGTAATCCAAACATATTCGACAATCGAATCCTCAGTTTTTCCAGTGATGATAAAGATACTCCATTACTCCCCCCCCCAACCTCTCCTCCCCTAAAACACCTCCTATGGGGCAGATTTAAAAAATTTCAAGTAGCCTGTGATTCAAGTTAGAATATTCCAAACATATTCTACAAATCAGATCTCCAGTTCGTTCAATGGTGTCCAAGATACCCCATTTCACCCCCTCCTCCTCCCCTAAAACACCCCCTCTAGCTCAAATTTTAAAAACTTCAAATAGCCTATAATTTATGTTGGATTGATACAGACATTTCCTCTCATTCATATAAGTTGTCCAATGATCCCTGTAACCGTGAAAAGCGGACAAACATAGGGACAGACAGACAGGCAGAGAAAAATTGAGAAAATGGTACCAATCATCTACAAGTAGCATGAAACGGAAAAGAAACGCAAAATTTCATGATTTTACTCAATGATCAGTCTTTTAGACAGATAGATGAAATTAGAATTTTATCGATATAGATTAATAAATATATTCAGAACATAAAGAATCATGTACTTTGACTAAGAACACATCTTGATTACAGAAATTTCTCTATCGAGAATATTTGAATTCCATTCTGAAAAGCGAGAGGGGGGACCACAACCTAGTGGAACGCAACGAGCGTCTGGGGCTTAGTGCACATCACATCAACCTGTGAGAAGAATAATTTGTGTAATTCTCGATGCCTTGGGTACATACTAGTATCTATAATAATCTTAGAGCTCTTTCAGCTTGCTGTAGCTGTCTGTTATTGCGCTTTTATACATCTTCTTCAACTGCATGTAATTGTTTCAATCAATTCTAAAGACTAGAATTAGGGTGGACCATGATTTGGTGTGGCGTAACGAACGTCTGGGACCAACCGCACAACCCACCAAACTGTGAGAACAATTTATTTAATTCTTGATGTCTTGGGTTCATACACACATGTAAGCACTTCTAATAAACCATATACCATTCCTGATATAATAAATTCTGATTCAACAATTCCTGGACCGGTTAGGCCTACTGCCCATCTTAGGGCTCTTTTACATTGCTGTAGATGTCTGTTGTATAAATAAAAACTTGGCACATCGTGGCTCTCTGAAGGTTTTACACCTTTACAACTACAAGATACCGCAATTTTACGCATTATAGTAGTCACGGGGCAAAAGTAGTGTATACCGAGCTAGTTGACCCAACGCTTTACAATATCGCCTAATATTGACTTGATCATTTCGAACCTACGTATTTATATCCTACCTTAACCAGGGGCAACGGTGCTTCGTACGGCCTTATCTATCGAAGGCAACAACGGTGTTCAGTACTGTGATCAACCTCATTTCTAGGAATCCATTTAGCTAACGTTATTTTGTCTTCCGGAACTAAATTCAGAACTCCTTATCTCCATGACTAGGGTTTCATAATCCAGGATAAACACGATCATTTTCAAAGTTTAAATTCGCTAAACTCACTAAGTAAAGGTTCGCGTAACAGTACTAACAGGTACTTTAGGAGTCACGTTGAGTAATGTTCTGTAAGTTCATTTAATGTACTTATCTTTAAGTTAGGTAACTTGAATTGCAACTCACCAGGATAGATAAACAACTGGGAAACAATGCCTGGACATGTATCATACAGTCCAAGATTGCATGTGATATCTTTTCACAATGCTGAATAAATTACTCATACGACCCCCTCCCCCTCACCCCTCTAAGGAGGTGGCTGTTTTTCCTCTGTTCAACGAGCCATCGCGGTTAAAACAAACCACCCGCGAAGATAATGACCGAGGTCCATAAGTCAGGGAGTAATTACAGGCCAATTACGAAGTGACTAATAAACCCCTGTTACCCTTCGGGCGACTCTATTGTTCTAGAAGGGCTTTGGAGGAAGGTTACATTCGCCCTTTGGGAGAGGGTGCGACAATAAAACGAGGGTTTGCGGAAAAGGATTGAGTTTGGTTGAGGCTGTGGGGAAGGGAGGGGTAGCAAAAAGGGCCCTCCCCAGCTAACCCGACTCTATACATACAACGGACAGATAGCCTCCGTACCTCGGGCTGCCCTAGACGGCGTTTGAATATATTTCATGTTTTCCATAGGGATGGATACGAAAGGAACGGTGGTGATAACCTACTCTCCCCCTTCCAGCCATAACAGCATACCATCGTGGTTAGATCACCTGAACTGTATCTCGCTTCCCCAGCGATGATTGGTGAAAATCGAATTCTCAACGCAGCTTTCTAAAAACATATTATGGGTTTTAAAGTTCACGTGTATACTCATTCACGCTACTATCAATGTTTAGGTTGAGATCGCAGAATGGTTTAAAATAAAACATTATAGTTTCCAAGTTTCAACCACAAGTTAAGGCCGTCTGCGCAAGGAAATAATTCACTTCCCGAAATGATAGTATCAGTGGTTGTGAGAGTATCAGTGGTTAGGGATTTAGGAGAAGTTTTTGATAGTGAGTTAAAGATGTAGTTAATGTAAAACTTCGAATTCGGGCATTTAGGTTAAGGAAAAATTATGCTTGAAGTAATTAACATTTCCCCATGCTCAGAGTGAAGTATTGATTTGGGAACAATGATATTGATAGGGGACCATCTACAGATTAACCCGCACATTTCCTCATTCAATTCTCGTTTGAGAAAATTGTGCTTGATGGAATACATGTTTACGCATGTGCAGAGTGATGCATTGCTTGGGAAACAATGACAACTATAGGGGGCCATAAAAGCATTACCCGCACGTTCCCTGAAAATTTCAACAAAATTAGATCAACAATGTGGAAATTAGGCTTCCTACAAGGTTTTATGTACACACGACACGCAGAGAGACAAGGAACGCATGTTTTTCACACCGGATTAAAACGTAAAATGTGGATGGAAGTTTTGATTTCCGAGACAAAACATTTTTCATCTCTCGAAAGTGAAACCAATGCTTCTGCTAATGAGTAGATTCGGCAGCAAAAGATAGAGATTTTTTTCAATTGTTTGCTTTCATAATTAAATTATATTTGTACTAACCATCTATTCTTTTAATAGTCCTCTTGGGTATTGATGTCAACATTGACTTTAACACTGAGGTGGGGAGTATCATAACGACGAACTTTGACTAACAAACAACCCAATCATTGCCCCAAATAGAAGGGCATTGAACTCATAAGGACGAATCCAACACCCAACTCTCAAATGAGCAGCTCAGTTTGAACCGTGGGGAGCTGAAAATAATGGTCAGCCAATTACCAGCAAGAAATAAAATACCAATTTCCACCAAATATTTTCGAAGAAGGATGTAAGTTAATTAACTAAGATAAATATACATTGAATTGCACATCAGGAATATTGAAGGTTGTTATTAAACTGGAAGTGTCTTTCCATAATTTGTGGTGTTTTGGTTTACTATTTTCAATAATGAATGTATGAGCCTTTGCAATTGACCTAAAAAAAAAACCCCCCCCCCCCCCCCCAACTTTCGGTTTACGTTTCATAATACGTAAAATCAAAAAATCTAAAAAATAAAACAAATAAACAAAAAATCCGCTCATCCGCCGTTTGCCGCTTGATGCTTTTTTCTCTAAAAATAGTGAACCAAGATTTATGAAAATTATGTTAAAAAAACATAGGTACATTAGCCGGGGATGTGCTAGTCAACCTCAAACGATCAATCCTAATAGGATTTAAGGGCAGAAATACTAATAAATCGAGATCTCAAAAACTTTTTGGTAGCAGTAATGTTTTTTAGGTGGAACTTGTAGATTTCATTCATAAAAATAGAATGAAATCCCCTTGTTCGCAGTTCGTTCATTCGTTTGCTCTCCGTAAAGGCTAGAACATTGACAGGGAAAAAATACATCAACACGGGAGTGAATCACAACTGATGAAACATAGTAAAAATCGCCTTGAAAACTACGACCATAGTGCCTATCAGCTGAAATAATTTCAATGGGATTCTAACTTCATGAATTTGAGTTTATAATAACTTCTGTCACCTTTAAACGGACTTGTGAAGCTTAGGTAGGTGATTTATCATCTGTTGTTAAATACAGAAGGACTAGTAAAGAGTACGTGTTTCATTTGATGCAATCAATGTCCCCTTGGTAGGTGCTTACGCCTATGCAGTTACGTTTAGATATTGTATTCGTATAATAGATTTCATTTAATAATTATTTGATAAGATAGAGTTCTGCATTGAAGTGCTATCTAATACAGAAAAAATAAACCTTTGTGCGATACGAAGTTTATGGGTTAATTCTATTCACTCATCATAAAATACGAGTATGATCCAACAAACCTTATGAGGATTAAAAAAATTTTTCTCTTGGTCGACCAGAAACGTTCGTTATTGGAAGTGATAAATCAAAACCAATAGTAAACAAACATTATTTTCACATGAAAATTGAACAAATCGTAGGTACAAGAGTGCGACGGGGTTAAGCGAGATCTAGTGCCATCAAATTACTTGGGTTAAATGAATGGTTAAATAGGGAAGATATTAAGAGGGGAAAAAAGAAATTGTGAAACCCTCAACCTTTATTTCACGCTTGTCGTCTCCCGGTGGAGGATCCTTGCGATTTGGGAGGTAACGCTACATATTTTCCTCCGTAAAAAAATGAGAGAGAAGAGAAACGAGGGAAATTCTCTAAACCAGATATATTTGAGGTTCATTTTTTGATAGATGAAAAAGTCAATATTCGAAGGATTAGTTATTTGTTGGGTTTTCATCTGTCTGTGTGCAAAAGCACGATGTTCCCACATAACTACGAGTATAATGCACACGGATTCCACAGATGATTATTGATTATGGTATGGTGAAAAATCGACATTTATAATTCTCATATTTGATTTGGATTTGAGACAATACTTGAAATTTATTTTGATGACACTTTGTTTTAATACGATACTGTATTTCCACTGGTCCAAAATTACACCAATAGTTTAACACAAACATGAAAAATCCGGAGTTTTGAACAGCTAATATTATATTTAATGATGATCTTGTAATGCCCGACCTTTGTACTTATTTAGTTTTCCAAATGAACACGACTAAGAGTCTGAGGGGAGAGCCAGGGACAGAAAGGGGACTGGATCTACAGGAAAGAGTAGACCAACGAAGTGGCTATGTGTAGTCAACCAATGGGATGACTATATAAAAACCCTGGCTCTGGTCATCTAAGCTTATTCAGATGTAGCCATCTAAAACCATCAACTTGCCCTCCTCTTTTAAACCTCACTCCTCAGCTTGCATTCAAACTAACGCTTTCTCGGTGTGAGGGCGTCCGACCTCTTGAATAGGTGCTTAGTGACAGACCTTAAACTCATCAGTTTTCATGGAGAGATATTTTTCAAGAAAACCGAGTTTTCATTCAAAATCATAAAGATGAAAATTAATCAGTTGGGTAGGTTGCCTTTCCAAGTCCATGGTTAGGGGGGTTTGAGGGGATGAGTAGAATTAGGCTCTTATCCTCATCTTTTATTGGTGCTTCCTTGCGCTTTCGCCTTATTAGCCCTCTTCAGGAGCTAAAATAAATAGATGCAACAGGCATATGGTAATTCTGTGGTATGTTCTATGGTAATTTATATGGTAAGTTCTAGTGTAACATTTTGTACGTTATGGTATGGTTACTATATACCTATCTGTTATAATTTCTAGGTATAGATGAATGGAATTAAGCGTAGTTACAAATAAGTCACCAAAGGTGGTACAGTGTTAGGAGGTGGTCAACTTACTATATGATTACGTAGTAGGGTAATACGGCGTTTGTACATTATGTTTAGAAGTATCAGTTTATGGCACCCTGTAATGAAATATATAATATGAAGCCCTCTTCAGGGAGCTAAAATAAATAGATGCAACAGGCATATGGTAATTTTGTGCTATGTTCCATGGTAATTTATATGGTAAGTTCTAGTGTAACATTTTGTACGTTATGGTATGGTTACTATATACCTATTTGTTATAATTTCTAGGTATAGATTCATGGAGTTAAGCGTAGTTACAAATAAATCACCAAAGGTGGTACAGTGTTAGGAGGTGGTCAACTTACTATATGATTACGTAGTAGGGTAATACGGCGTTTGTACATTATGTTTAGAAGTATCAGTTTATGGCACCCTGTAATGAAATATATAATATGAATATCATATGAGTAGGAATGCAATCAGCTTTATGCATGTACTCTAATTGTTATTGTTTCTACTCACCGTTGCTTGGGGATATGTATAACAAGGACTTCTTGCGTTGTTTAGTTTAAAAATATTCATTAGCATTATTTATAATAACTTGTCCAGGGGGAAAATTTAAATTAAAAAACGGTATATTTCGCAAGGACCTCATGGGAAAATTGCACTGATTAGAGCTAGGGATTGAAAAAAGGTATCATAATGTGCCTTTCATCCCTGGTATTTCTGCCTAGTTGGTGATTGTGGTCATAGTGTGTGTGAGGTTTATTAAGTTATGTTGTTGATGAGATTGGCTTGATTGCATTTCTACAGTAATGTTTGTCTATGCCGTAGGTAACTGAAATATGACGATTTGTAGTATATGGTGGGGTATTTAAGTGTGCATAGTGATTAAGTATTATAAAATATGTTAGCTATAGAGATAAAGATTATTGTTAGGTTTTAGGTATGGAGATTTTCTTAAAAAGTGGTATGAATTGTTCTCCAAGGTGTTCTATTTCTTTTTGCTTATTCATACATCTGCGGTTGTTCTTTAAGATATTAATATTTTCTATAATTTTTCGCTTTATTGTAGAAGGTTCATATCCTAGTGATTTGAAATCAGACTTATGTTTGTTTTCACTGCAGTGGTAGTCTATAGCTGTTTTTTGCTTATTATTAGTTATATTAAAGTCGTGGCCTGCCATTCGTTTGGAACGTAAATTTTGATAAGATTCGCCTATGTAGATATTGTTGCAGTTTTGGCATGGTAGTGAATATATTATTTCTAGTGTTGAGTAGCGGTTCTTTATCTTTCAGTTTAGGTAGGTATTTGGAGATTTTATGGTCGTAGCGCCAGGCAATTTTGATATTTTTATTCTTACTAAATTTTTTTTTTAAGTTGGTGTTCCCATTTCTTGTGGTAGGGTAAAGAGATATATTTTGTTGGTTCAGTAGTGGTTTTAGTATTTTTATTCTCATATTGATATGTGTTTTGTGACGCTATGTGTACCTATATTTCCGTTAGATTTTATATTAGGTCTAGTATTAAGGTTATTATTAAAATAGTGCGTTATGAGGCTTTTAGGGGGGAATTATTGTGTTATTGAAATATGTGTTGAACGATACTCTTTTATGAGTTTTAGTTTTAGTGGGTAGATATGAATTTGGTTTGGGTGTATTAACATCTAATTTATAGGTTATATTTTTTTTCAGCATCTATAGCTAGAAATGATAACAAATAGGTATATACCTGTAATATGGTTACTACGTATATAGTAACCATATCATAACGTACAAAATATTACACTAGAACTTACCATATAAATTACCATAGAACTTACCACAGAATTACCATATGCCTGTTGTCTCTATATATTTTAGCTCCCTGAAGAGGCCTAATAAGGCGAAAGCGCTAGGAAGCACAAATAAAAGATGAGAATGAGAGCCTAATTCTACTCATCCCATCAAACCCCCATAACCATGATACAAATTAATGTAACCAAGCTTAATTACCAAAAAGTTATTCCCAAGGAGTACCTATTTCTAAATTTCCTCTTCAGACTTCCTTTTTTTTAAGTATTGAGTCTGCTGACGAACTAAATCTCTGAAGACGACGCACAGTGGGACGAGTGTAAGGGAGTGCAGGACATTTGAGAAGAAAAAAAATCCTATATCTATATTATGATATAGGCGGCAACCGAATATTGAATGCCACCATGTCGTTCGACATCGTATCACAAAAATAATTTTTTTTTTAATAGAATTGGGCAACTATTCCTTGTTTATCATCATAAGCAAAAGCTAATAGGGCAATCTTGAGTTCCGAATGATATGAAATTACAAAAATGTTGGCACGATTAGGTATTTGTTCTACATAGACGGATATCGTTAAAATTTGAGGTTTATTTCGTAAATTGCTTAAAGTTGTATTGAAAAAAAAAAAAAAAAAAATACTAATGACCATGACTCTACACAGGGGTTTGTCTGTCTCATCAATACCTTAATGCATGATTTAGTCCACTTTTGCTATAGACAACCGCTAAATTCTGGTCTGTCATCAGAGCTGGAGTGCTGGGATTAGTCTCATTCGACGCAAAATTTAATTATCTAACACTTTTCTGATGGACAAAGTTTTTTTGAGCGGTGTGTATTTTCTTGGGAGTAGGAGGGTGTATTTGACATCCTCGCAAAATGTCGGAAAAAAAAGCATTTCACCCCTCTTGCGACGTTATGAACACCCACTTCAAAACGGAAGTTAGTGAAGAACGTTTGTCTATTTCTGTGAAAAACTAACTCTGAATTTTTACCTGGAAATAGACAACATTCTTTACTAACTTCCGCTCCACTCAAATTTTTGTATAACACGAGAGAGATATAAAATTTGTCGTTATTTCTAACGGTATATTTTGTTTAAAATTTGCATTGGAAGTTATGGCCACTTTGAATGGGTCGGGTACAAAATTTAAAGAAATCGAAGTAAGAAAATTCGAAGAAATAAAGAGATTTCTGAAAATATACAAGATGTTTTCATTTGTTGGCACTTAGTCTTACGATCTTATCCCTGAGTTATACGATCTTATCTTATAACTGTCAACACCCTGTATATACCAAATTCGGCCTGATATTACAGAATTAGGTCTGCCTTTTGTGAATTCCTATTCACACTGAACCCAAAATTAGGTACCCACGTTCTCCCTACCACAAATAAACACCCGCTCACGACACCCTCCCCTTTTATACAACTGAGATTATGCCATTAGCATAGTTCTCATTGGGAATCGCTATTATGAAAAGTTGTGGGGGGGAAATGTGCGGTACGTGACTGTAATTTCTCTTTGCCGCCATGGCGACCAGGGGAAGACAAGACACTCGAAAAACAAACTAAAACAGAAAAGCAGTAAAACGGCCGGGAATGGATATAGGGGGATGGGTCACGCAGGTCTAGGCTAATAACGGACGGCCACGTCATGCAAAACACTTCAAACCCCTCTGGGAAGGCGTCTTATTCAACCGGATTCTACTCTAAAAGGAGATTCTTGAATAAGTTTTCGAACCTCATAAGTTTCAATAAAAGAACTATAACCAAAACAAGCTAAGAATTATTTTGGAAAATCTTTGGTTATGAGAGAACTTTTGCTCGTAAGACACATATAAAATGTCTCAGATAACGACGACTCCCGCCCCAGACCAAAAGTTCTTCAGCATACGAGATGAACATGATTCCACATGATAACTCCTTCAATTTTTACATAAGTAGTAGTAGTAGTAGTGGTAGTAAGTTGTTTATTGTATTAAATCAATGATTATTACAAAGAGTTCAGGTCCACTTACACATTATCATTAGAAAAATGTATAATAGATAAGAAATAAGTCAAATATCTTCTTCCTAATCTAGTTAACAGGGCATTACAGCTTAATGAAGTAGGTACATGCAAAATAAACGAGGTCATCGATATGAAATTAATATAAATAATAATAATCCGTTATGAATCCATAACATCCATGCTATACCTGTGGTACTCGTACAGTATCCACAACAAGCCTATCCTGTTGTACACTATACAATGCTAATGCTTTACATATCAGACACCTATTCGGTGAGCGCAATTGATCGAAGTGCTAGTGCACTAGTAACAAAATAAAATAAATTTAACATTTTCTCCCTATCATTACCAAAATCGAGCAAATTAGCCAGACGATCCTCATCCTCAACCACTGGGAGCCCACAGATGTATTTCGCAATGAATTGCCTTCGGTACGGTTCTAAGATCGGGCAACGTAGACAAAAATGGCAGAGGGTGTCAGCTTCTTTCATATTGCATATATTGCATAAGCTCTCGCTTCTAAACTCATGAGAAGTACCTTTATAATAAACAGTTACGAAAAATTTTGAAGACAGACGCAACTGGCACACACCCTCTCTGGCAAAAATCTTTGGTTATGAGAGAACTTTTGCTCGTAAGACACATATAAAATGTCTCAGATAACGACGACTCCCGCCCCAGACCAAAAGTTCTTCAGCATACGAGATGATCATGATTCCACATGATAACTCCTTCAATTTTTACATAAGTAGTAGTAGTAGTAGTGGTAGTAAGTTGTTAATTGTATTAAATCAATAATTATTACAAAGAGTTCAGGTCCACTTACACATTATCATTAGAAAAATGTATAATAGATAAGGAATAAGTCAAATATCTTCTTCCTAATCTAGTTAACAGGGCATTACAGCTTAATGAAGTAGGTACATGCAAAATAAACGAGGTCATCGATATGAAATTAATATAAATAATAATAATCCGTTATGAATCCATAACATCCATGCTATACCTGTGGTACTCGTACAGTATCCACAACAAGCCTATCCTGTTGTACACTATACAATGCTAATGCTTTACATATCAGACACCTATTCGGTGAGCGCAATTGATCGAAGTGCTAGTGCACTAGTAACAAAATAAAATAAATTTAACATTTTCTCCCTATCATTACCAAAATCGAGCAAATTAGCCAGACGATCCTCATCCTCAACCACTGGGAGCCCACAGATGTATTTCGCAATGAATTGCCTTCGGTACGGTTCTAAGATCGGGCAACGTAGACAAAAATGGCAGAGGGTGTCAGCTTCTTTCATATTGCATATATTGCATAAGCTCTCGCTTCTAAACTCATGAGAAGTACCTTTATAATAAACAGTTACGAAAAATTTTGAAGACAGACGCAACTGGCACACACCCTCTCTGGCAAAAATCTTTGGTTATGAGAGAACTTTTGCTCGTAAGACACATATAAAATGTCTCAGATAACGACGACTCCCGCCCCAGACCATAAGTTCTTCAGCATACGAGATTAACATGATTCCACATGATAACTCCTTCAATTTTTACATAAGTACATCACACATATTACCTACATGTCAAATTGAAGAAATGTACTAAAAATCACTGAAAATGGCTGAAAAAGGCTAATCAACTATGAACATACAAGTGCACATTAAAAGTTTTGTGCAACAAGTATGTTGAAAAATCTACTGAAATTTCACTAATTTGTGCTGTAAAATCGATTTTAATTTCGATTTTGAATATATTTTTGCTGCAAAAAGTAACTAAAATTCAAAAATCTTTTCTTATTTCGTTTCTTAGAATAGGACCAGTACTTTTCTTTTTTTTTTTTTTTTGCCTTTAAACTGGTTGTTACACTCAAAGTGCTCAAATACCATAATAATGAAACATAATACGATAACATATAAAAATTACCCTTTAGCAAATTTTTGTAGAAAATGAAGCTATTGCAATGGCTCAGAAAATTTTAAAATAAAAATTTTTGAAGAATTCTTCATTGAAATCCGATTTGGGGCATTCTGAAACGAATCCAAGAGCTTAACACTTTGTTGTACGCATATATGTAGGTTTATATATATATTTATATATTTATGTGTGATTCCAGACGATAGATCTCCTTAGGATTGAGATAAAAATTCCGTTCTTGCGCCGAAAAATCAAGCTTTCCAAGAATGAGTTTGTTGGCCGGAACTTTTTGAGTACATTAAATTGTTCAAATTTCAAAAACTGTACTAAAAAATCTCTATAAAAGATTAAAAACGGCTAAAAGTCGTTAAATTTGTATTTCTTGGTAGAACATTGCTTAAATAAAGTTTATTGCCTATGAAATAGAACCTTTGAAAGTTCATGTACAAAAGTATGCTGAAAATGTTATTAAAATGCATTAAAATTCGCTGAAAAATCGATAAAGACAGCAAAAACAGCTAATAATTCAAAACCTCTATTTGAGTAGGAGATTATCATTTAGAAGACGTTTTTTGCCATGAAATTAATTGTTAAAATGTTCCTTGCACGAGAAAAAGCTCAAATTTCAAAACAATCTAACAGTATACAACACGGAAATTTACTTAAATTAGCTCATTCGAACATGCTGCATGACTGCAACTTTTTTACAGTAATACTGGATATCTGGAACTTTTTCTCACGGTTTCGGTCTTAGATTGGTAATGATTTGAGAAAATTGAAAATGGTAGGGAACAATCTACCGCCTAACCAACAAATTTCGAGAAAATATAATCAAAATCCTTTGAAAACTATACCTTGTTCCTGGGAGTACACTTTAGCGCATGCGCAGGAGCTAATAATGATGCGATTATGCTGAAATTGACAAATTTGATAGGAATTGGACGACTAGGGCGTAAAAAAATTATGCTTGAAGGAATTTACATTACGCATGCGCAAAATCAAGTAATGATTTTAGAAGTATGGAATTAATAGTGGACCATTTACAGACTAACCCCCCACACACACATTCCCTGGACATTTCATGAAAACTGTTAAAATTAGACTCGTTTAAAAATGAATACATCGCACCCATCCTAGAATAAGGGTACAACTCAAAAATTGTCATTTTCGGCAAATCGCATTCCAAGTTTTCTTCCACACCATTGGCTACCCGTTCTTTGGAACACGATGAACATAATTTATCTTTGCGAAACTTGTTTCCTACATTATTACTCTAACGCCCCATGGTGAATAAATAGTTTTTTTGCCAGTGGGAAGGGAGTGGGGGGAACGGTTTTGTTGATTTTATAAGAATTTTTGAGTTGTTCCAACTCAAATACTGAAATCTCACCAGTCAGGATCCAAAATGTTCAGAAAAGAAAGACACAAGTTAAAATTGTCCACACAACAAGGAAACAACTCAAAACGAGACACAGACTGATTGATGTCAACTGAGTTGTGTCTTTCTTCCTAGGACGTGAATTGGTTACTCCGTCCATAGAAGAAAGACACACGCACTCTCTAGCGGAATTAGAGTGCCCTACACATATCTCCACCTTCTACAGACAAACTAGACCGTTTCTACTTCTCAGAACCACAACTAACTCAAAAATCGCGATTTTTGAGTTGTACCCTTATTCTAGGACGGGTGCGACATATTCGCGCATGTGCATTAGCTACTAATGATAGGATTATGTTTAAATTGATAGTAAATGCTTTCAAAAAACCTCTTCCACGTATCCTCGAAATTTGAGCGAGATCGGACAACGGGGGCGTGCGAAAATGATGCTTGATGGAATTGACATTCGCGCATGCGCCGAGTGAAGTATTGATTTGGTAAAACCAAAACTCATAGTGAACCACTTTCACCCTAACCCGCACATACCATGAAATTTTCATAAGAACCGGTTGAATATTGTGGAAATGAAGCTGGTTACAAGGATTTGCGGACATATACACACAGATACACAGAGAGAGAAATACACGGAACGAAAGTTGTTCAGAATAGTCTAAAACGTAAAATGCGAGTGGAAATTTTGCCACTGTAAAATAACAACAAACGTTTAATTATAGTGGAGACTACAACTTTTCAGTCTCTCGAAAGTGAAATCAATGCTTCTGCTATCTATAGGTAGACCTGGTAGCAATTTCAGAGATGAAATTTAGCATTTAGGTTCCAATACTTCACTAGTGGGTACATACGCACGGACAATCGTTAAAAAATTTGATTTCGCAACGTTAGAATAAATTCCATCGGAACTAAATCACCTGACAATTCCAACGTTGGCATTATATCAGCCGATAGTTCCAAGGAAATTTTTATTCATTCCAGTATCACTATCTAGCGATATTTGATGGCATTTAGAGCTTGATCGGCTTATCAGTAGATCCGCTAGCAGCGCATTAGAAATCGCGCTTGGAAATTCGAATATATTTTTCGATGTTTGAGCCCTTAGGGAAAAAGGACCATTTATCGTACAGCATTGCGGATGGTTTTAATCAATTCTTTGGGATAATATTTATCATTGACAAGCAAAAAATCTTTACCATTACCCTGAAAGTTATTGAGACCTTGATTTTTGAATGATTAGCCCTTTAATGCTACCCTTTACGGTTGACGACACAAATTGATGCCGAGCTTCTAGGACCATCTAGACGTCAAATGCGATTTTTAACCAAGTTTCATGAAGTTTGGTCTATCAATTTTTGAGAAAAGCCGCGGACTGCTGACGGACAGATTTTTTTTAAATTTGATATATCTGGATTCTACGCATCTTGAAACGTAAACCTAAAAATTTGCAAGGGGGGGGGGGGGAGGGGGGGTTCAAATTGTGTTTTCTTCTTTTTTTTTTGACATGGATATGTCTTTGCTCTGGGGGTCAACCAAAAATTTCCGTCACGCAAAATCGATGTCACAATTTCAGTGTTTTTCACGTACAACCCAGCCGTTGCTAGGGGAATGGAACTTCCGCAGTTTTCATCGCACAAAAATTCGTTTGCCACTCTTTGGAAAGCGCTTGATTTATGTTATAAATGTTCACATCTCAAGCTACAAATTTCCCCCTCCTTACGTACCTGGCTACATTCCTAAACTAAGTAGATTGGATTATAAACAATTTTAATAAGCCGGTTACAATATTCTTAACGTAAAGCAATAGCATCATTTACTCCACCTCCATAGGAAACATTTTCATCCCCTAACAATAGTCGACTGTTAACAACAACTCATTGCGTCTGTATTGGAGAAATAACTTTGAATTGTAGTATGCTTTTTGTGCCTCCAAGAATGATAAAATAAATTCTTTATCCTACATTTCGTCGCCTACAGTCCAAAGTTAAAGGATTTGTTTACAACTCTCGAGGACGACCGTTATGAAATCCCAAATCGAAGACATATCCATGTAACATGGTATCTGCTTGTAAAGCAGATAGTGGAACTCGTTTACGAGTTTCGGTTATTTGTTCGATCACAAAAATTCATTATTGAAATTAATAAATCAACATCTCATTTTCTCTCTTATAAAAAAAATCTCGATTACAAGAGAAAGAAGGATATATATATATATATATATATATATATTTTTTTTTTTTTACCATAACCGCTCCCTTGCCACCCCTCCGTCCAAAAAGACGTTTTTTTTTTTAATTTTCTAAAGAAAAAACAACTTATTTATACCTTGTTTCAAGCATTCCCGAGTACAAATGAAATTGCTAAATTATTCTATCAAAGCCCGACCATCCGATTGAGACCCCTCCAAGTCCAGATGGGACCGAGTTACCAGAGCACAAATTTCCCTGAGAAAACTAAAAGTCTGTGAGCGGATATTCAGCGGTTTACGTACCTTCTGCGCTGGAGGGGGCGAAAAGGGCATTTCCAGCCCTTTAATTCCTCCCTGGAGGCGCTCACCCTCCGCCTTCGCCAGACACCGTTTTTCCCCTTGAATTACAAATGGGCTCTCCCTGAAATCGTAATTGTACCGCAAACGAGGTTTTTAATTCTTTAATAAATCCCACCACCTTCGTTTTTCGGGGTCTCTCGGTAACCGGTTCCCGTGTTTTACAGGTGAAACGTCCGCAAAAAAAGAAAAGGAAAAATAACTTGAAAAAGTGCCCTCTCTCCCCACCTCCCCTTAAAAAATGACGAAAAAGAGGAAGAATTTCCTAAAAGTTCGCTCGTAAAAGTTTATTAAATTGCAACCCTTTATTATATCTTTTCGAGACGCTTCGTTCCCTTTGGGGTCAGGGAATTCTGAATAGAGGGTCGGAAGGTGGTAGCGAGGGTTGTTCCTGGTCTTCGATTAAGCTCGGAAAAGAGACCTTTTTCGGGGTAAACTCATCTTCCCGGAGAGAACGTGGGGATTGGAAGGTTCACGTGATGAGTCCTCCTTGAGAATACTTGGAGAGGACGTTTTTCGTTTTCTTTGCGTGGAAAAACCCGGGGTGAGGAGAAAATTTAGGAATTTTTCTGCGTTGGTGTAATACTAATATTTTCTGTTGAGGGACGACAAAAAAACGACTCTCAACGAGTCGACTCTCAAAAAACTCATTAATTGATGATCTTATTTCATTGTATAACACTATATTTTATTAAAAAACGCTGCAAATTATTACACAAAGGTTTATTATTTATGTATTAGACAGCCCTTCTACGTAGATCTCTGGTCCATAATTATTAAACGCCGCTTATCTTTATGTATAATTCCGAACGGTCTTTGAAATTGTGAAGAACTTCGCGGTGCGATTTCAGTGTTAGACCGCTCATTCGAATCAGCACGGCCCCAAGTTTGTTGCAAAAGTGTCGCCGTTCGTTGATCTGTTATACCCTCCTTGATCGTGTTCTAGGCGGTCCTTATCAACGAGAGTTGTTTATTAGGCTGTGGCGGTAACAACAGTTGCCATAAATTCACGGTAAGTAAGAAACGTAGTGTGGTTACTAACATCTAGGAGAGTTATTTCTGAACGAAGAAATTGAAACTGAAGAACTTAGCGGACTTTATATATAATTCCGAACGGTCTTTATATATAATTCCGAATCAGCACGGCCCCAGGGCAGTAAGTAAGAAACGTAGTGATGGGGTCTTTTCTGATCAGCTGAGTGAGCTTAATCCTTTCTTGTTCACTGTAGGAAGTTGAAATTTGATAGGGAGACTCCTCTGTTTATTAGGCTGTGGCAGTAACAATAGTTGCCACGGTAAGTAAGGAACGTAGTGTAGTTACTAACATCTAGGAGAGTTATTTCTGAACGATCTTTGAAATTGTGAAGAACTTCGCGGACCGATTTCAGTGTTAGACGGCCCTAAGTGTCGCCGTTCGTCTCTGTCCTTATCTTGATCGTGTTCTAGATTACTGCTTTCAAAGCCCTAACAGGCCTCTAGTAGTACCTATACTCAGTATCGGAACTCGGAGCTTCGGACTTCACAAATGGGTCCAATCCATTACAGCACCGGAATCTCACAATTTTACACTTTTTAATATAGTTGATAAACAAAACAATTTATTACCAAGTCATCTTTCCAACACATAAAAGTGTTACCTATACTGTATATTGATATCATCTAATTGGTCAAATTTCAAATAATGTGCTGACAAAATCACTGAAAATGGCTAAGAATCGTTAAACTGATATTTTTTAGCATATGATTGGTCAAATAAAGTTTATCAACTATGAAATCGAACATTCAAGAATTTATGTACGACATTATGCTAAAAACTGGAACTCCATTAAATTTTGTTTTAAAAAATCTATAAAAATTGCAAAAAATAGCCTAAAATCCAAAATCTCTTTTTGAATAGAAGAGTATCATTTAGAATACTTTTTTTTCCATAAAATTAATAGCTAACATTTTCTTCTCACTCATAAATCTCCAATTTCTATACAACTTGAAATATACAAAAAAAAGACACTTTTTCACCTATTTTTGGCTCATAGCACCCATGGGTGAGGAGCGATCGAGCTGGCGAGAAGTTAGGACCAACTAGACCCCAAGTGGAGTCTATGTGCGAAAGAACAGATTTTAGCGAATTTTCTTAAAGAATTGCAATGGCTCCAAAAATTTTAAAATAAAAATTTTCAAAAATTTTCTTCATCGAAATCTGTTTTGAGGCATTCTGAAATGATTCCTGGATTTTAACGCTTTTTTATATGTATATATGTATATGTGTATATATATATACATATAAAAAACTCCAACACAACCCACAATACTTATCAGGTGATCAAGACTGCCTAAACACCAACCACATAAAAAACATCTTCATTAATCTTGATAACGCAAAATAGCGATACGTTGATTATTTCTACTCATATCTGTGTTTATATTTGTACCTATTATTCGATAAATTCATATATATATATATATATATATATATATATATATGTATGTGTCATTCCAGACATATATATGTATGTGTCATTCCAGACGATAACTCTCGATAGAATTGAGATAAAAACTTCGTTCTTTCGCCAAAAAATCAAGCATTTCAAAAGAAAGGATGGGTTCGTTGGCAAAAATTGTACTCAACAATTTTTGAGTACATTAAATTGGTCAAATTTCGAAAAATGTACTCAAAAAATCACTAAAAATGGCCAAAAACGGCCAAAAATTGTTAAATTTATATTTTTTTAGCAGAATTTTAGTTAAAACTAAATTTTCAACGATTAACTAGGACATTAAAAATTTTTGCTCAAAATTATGATGAAAAACGTACTTAAATGTCATTAAAATTTGCTAAAATATCTATAAAAACTGCAAAAAAAAAAAAAAATAAAAAATCCCTTTTGAATCAGTGGAATTTTATTTAGAATAAGTTTTTTGCCATAAAATTGGTTTTTAACCATTTCTGTCAACTAAAATTGCTCCAATTTCAATGCAATTTAACATACTATAGTACGATAGGTAGTTTATGAAAATTCGCTCATACGATCATGCTACATGACTGGAACTTTTTAAAGTAAATTCTAAGGCCTTTTATGGCCCGGACGGCGAACGGCAAACGGCGGACGGCGAACGGCGGCGGCAGACGGCGGACAGACATTTCAAATTTGGATTCTACGCACCTTGAAACGTAAAGTGACAAAGTTTGAGGGGGGGTTATAAAAATTTTT
Organism: Adelphocoris suturalis; assembly: GCA_030762985.1. Taxonomy (NCBI): domain Eukaryota; kingdom Metazoa; phylum Arthropoda; class Insecta; order Hemiptera; family Miridae; genus Adelphocoris; species Adelphocoris suturalis. The sequence continues at coordinate 13,981,420 of CM061050.1, forward strand.
TGCTATACGATCACATAGTCTTATTATTGGAAATAATAAACCACAATCCTGGTAAGTGCAAATTTTCATTGTAAGTGTACTTCTTCTTCAAAAGCTAATATCCGATTTCTCAAATTTTTAACTTCCTTTATTTACCCATGCGGTATTTGTCAAGAACAATCAACTACATTATAACTTATGCCATCTCACTTAAATGTGGTATCGACTATTTCCATTGTAAGCAGAACCGGATCCCAATGAATGCTGACGAATACAATGGCATTTCGTTCACCCTTGCTGAATCTCTCAAGGTTTGTATACAGTTATTTTTGTGTAGTCGACAGACAACGATAAAAGCGATGTCTAAAGTATGAAAAGTGACGCAAAAAATTGCATCTCAAAAATCCGTCACAAATTGAGCATTATACGCAAATCCGTCACAAATTGTTAATTCTTATCAGACCAAAGCTTCACAGACAACTTGAGCCTAGAAATTTAGTACAAAGTATCGTGGGGATATATGGAAAAGATTACGAGGATGTCAGATCAGATGTATGAGTGGTAAAGCTAAACTCTCTCCTGTACAACCTAGTGACATGCGATTTGATACAGAGCCTCTTGAAAACCGCTGGAAGTTATTGTGAGGAGTTCGGATCGGATGGGTGAGCGATGAAGCTAATTTTTCGCTGGTACATCCTAAAGACCTGAAATGTGGTACACAACCTCTTGAGACCACTGAAAATGTACGTTCATCTGTACGTCCTGGAGCTATGAAATTTGGTGTACAGTCTCTTGGGTACCTATGAAAGTGACCACGAGGAAGTCATATCAGATATGTGAGTAATGAAGCTGACTTCTCTCATTTACATCCTAGAGCCCTGAAATTTTTTACACAGCCTCTTGGAGACCTGTGAAAGAGATTGCGAGGAAGTCAGATCAGATGTACGAGCCATATAGGCAACTTTTTCCCTGTACATGGTCCTGAAATTTGGCACATGATCTCTTGAGGATCTGTGGAAGTGATTTATAGGAAGTTATGTCAGATGTGAATGCTTCTACTTTCACTTCTTGAGTTCTACTCTCACGGGCAAAACATCTGATGAGTCAAACTTTCGTTCGAGAAAGATAAAATATCAACGAAAGTACAAAAGCTACTTTGATAAGCAAGGCAGGGTAAAAGAGAGGAGGTAATTCGAGGTTGGTGAAATGTTATGGATCACAGATATCCGACGATACGGATGAGTGGTCAGGATACTGGATCAACAACGTTCTTACCTAGTTGAAACGGACAGAATGACTATCAGACGCAATTGGTTCCATCTGGTTCCTGAGCCCTATCTTAATGGATGTCTCCAGAATGGCTTCGGCTTATGTTGTGATCCACCCTCTCCTCAACCCACCCCCTGCCCAGCTCAACAGCCAACCTCTCGCGACGCGGTGAATGGAGGAATACCTACCACTCGCCACACAAGTCATCAGGTTTCAAGCCCAACGTTGAGGGATACCCTAACTACCCGTTCCGGCAGACAAATCAAGAAATCTCTCCGCTTCCAAGACTAATGAAGATGTTCCATCTTGAGGGAGAATGTTGTAGTAGCCGACTTCAATGTATAACATGTGTCTCTAGCCGTTGCTAGGATACAACTATTGTATTGTATTTGGGACTTGATTTGAAAGTTGAGTTTCGAATAAGAGTTGGATTGAAAAGAATCGTTTTATAATTTCTACCATTACAAAACAGTTAGGTACACAACACTTCAATATGGTGTGCTTCGAGAAAGTTGCAGATCAGCGCTGATCCGTGGGTTAACTCGCGCTAACGGATGTGCTTCGAAATCCGTGCTTTATCACATGTAGAACCCGTGTAAAGCGTTGGTGGAACGGTGATTTCGCCGTTTTAAAAGAAAACTCACGTTCCTGGGTTAATCCAAGGAAAACTCCCTTTGATAGAACTGGCCCTAAGTGACTACATGTGCAGTCGTGGGAAATTCGACATTCTTCTCTACTCACGCCAAAACGTCGAATCCTTGGAATAGTCATATCTGCTACAGTTTTCATTCGATTTTTAAGATTTCACGGGGATTGTTCAAATGGCGTAGTTTTTGTTAGTGTGTGTGATATGTAATTTTTGACCAACATACAACCTTCCAATTCAACATAAAAAAATTAATTTTGAAGTTGGCATTGTAAACGCATGAGTGAGACACAGAGTGAACAACTGATCTCCAATGAGGGTGATGATGTGAAATCAGCCTAGTTGTAAAAACGTAGTTTTTGGTCTATTTAGTTTTTTTTTTTATAACACCCTCGAATATAGTTCGAGGGATATTGCTGAAATGTAATAATTTTAATCAAGGGTACAAGGATTATTTAATACCCCCTTGCTCAGAAAAATACGTTAAAAGGGATGTTAAAAAAACTATGTTTTTAAAATTTATCTATCCTAGGCAGGAGTAAAGTCCACTCAATCAATTATTAGAGACGTAGACTTTTATGTAGCTCTTTTGATATTAACCGTAATGCTTCAGCAACTTTTCGAGAATTCGTTCTTTCAAATGGCTAAATTGGTACGGATTCTCGAGTTCTGAACCCGAGTACATCAGATCCTACTCCTCGGTTGATCCGCGGTTGTCATCATCATCAACGATCAATGAGTACGGAGAAGTTATGTGGCAAACTAGACTTGGTAAACGATTGTTCCTCTTTCTCTCCAATAGATCCAAATTGTTGAGATTCATATCACCATCTTGATGTCACTGTAACTCGTGTTTTCGGATTGAAGAGCATTGAGACCGAACGACCTACATCAAGAGAAAATGATCGATAAGCAAATATAGGTGTTATAACAAACAATACTGCGTCGTGCGTGTATTGATCATAGCCTTAAGCCAACGGGGTTTGACGTGTCAAGAGCTCAGACCGGCAATTACTGTTCATCTGCAGGGTTAACCACGGGATTAGGAGGATAACGGGGAGTTGGAAATTGTAAGCTATTAGCGGCTTTCCCAGCTACTTGACACTTGAGAACATTCAAGGGAATCTGGAGGTTTCGCTCTTGGCTTAATAGACGAGATGACAAAGGGTTAAGTGAATTCTGTGGAATGGGAATGAATGAATTCGAATTAGGAAGTCGGTGAGATGGATTTATGCTAACTCCTAAAACCAGAGTGGCTGAAAGGGGAAGTGAAATGGAGCGTGTATTGCCCATATTTGTATTTTAACGTATGTATGTATTACGTGAGTACGGATGAAATATCATCATAAGAGGATGGATTACAGGCATATATGAAAGTTTAAATTGACTCGTCATCAGTTCAATATCGGCGAAGGATCTAATAAATGCACGAATAATTGATGAACCATTGATCAAAATGGTCCGGTTACAGACTACCCACGCCAATGAATTTTAGGCAGCGAAGAAATCTGACGAGTCTTGCGAATATTGCACAACATAATATTGCCCCAAAGTTAGTACCGATCCATGCAGCCAAACATTTGATGCTTTTTCAAAGCAAATTCAACTTACATGGGTATCAGGCAGCTATCCCTGGTAAAAATTATAATAAATGAAATGGAAAAAAAAAAAAAAAATAAAATAAAATAAATAGATAAATGGAATAAAATATTATAATAATTTTTATTTTTGTGGACCCCGTCTTCGGTCAGGGATTTTGGAGAAGAAGTGAATTAGACATGTATCTAAATACCGCGTTCTTATTATGAAGGCAATTAGCCAAGTTTGCCTTTCAGCAACATTCTTGAATTGTAGTTCCTTACGTACTTTTTGCGCTCCAATGGGTAAGGCTCAGTTTGTGCTATTGGATTTTAGTTCTTAGATCTTTCTGAAAATTGATTTCGGAGATTGCGGTCACGCTCTTATTGGTAAAAATGACAAGTAAATTCCAAATTTGTCAAAGTAGTATTACCTTCAAAAATGTTTTTTTCGACCACAAATATCTTCGACCCTATCTAGAACTTTGGAAAGAAAAAAAACACTGCAAATTATTATATCGGAAGGAAAGTGTAAAATCCCTCTGCGGGATCTAGCATTTGTTTGTGTGGGGATTCTTACTTCATTTACCCATACTGGCATGCGTTCTATTTCACACTTATGTTCATGTTGTTGTTTTTAATTTTATTATTATTACTACTTTTTTTCGTGTTGTTTGTTCTTTTTAAAACTGATCGAAATTGATGCAGAGATTTCAGGACCATCTATAAGCCCATAACTCGTAATGTAAGTTTTAACCAAGTTTCATAAACTTTGGTTTAATAGATTAGTAGGACTTTTCCATTAGTTTTTTATGAAACGTAAAACAAACATTTTTGAAAGGAAGGGAGGGGGGGGGGGGGGGGGGTACGAACTGTTGACCCATGAAATGGTCATTATTGAAAATATTAAGCCAAGATAAGAAAATACATATATTATTTCAACCAAAATAATTAAGATGTAGGTGATTACTTAAATAGAATTGTGGACGTCGTCGTAAGAAAATATTATTCGAAAAAAAATGGCTTTTCCAGGAAGGTCTGTCCATGTTTCCACCATTAGAGCTAATGAATATTGAATGAATCCCTCACTGATGCGTCTCGAAGATAACGGGGTCTGACAAATGAATCCGAGAAAGGATTGTGAAAACAGGCGGCGTTGGGTTCGTGACTGTTCTTATTTGGACGATCGATTTCAAACAGATTTAGCGAAGCCGAGGAGGTAAATGCGAGGACTGGGTCGGGACAGAGCGAGTCAAACGCTAGTGAACAGGCTTTGGGGCGGAATCGGGCTTGATTGATCAGATTTGTCGTAAATCGATGGGATGGTCAAATTCGAGAGCATCTAGTTTACAGGGCTAACGAGAAGCGAAGAGTCAGGAAGCTTGCAGTCAGGGAATCTTCGGAAAGTGGCCCGCTCGGAAAGTTGTAAATATATAGATTTGTATTTTTGGGTAATATGATCAACAAAAAACTTATTTTCAACACATATGATATATTATTCAACTATTATTAACGCTAATGTTGAAGAAGAGACTTGCAGTTGACCAAGAATACAACTAAACGAGAAAATTTTCATAGAAAATTGAAAGCGCGTATGGACGATATGTGGTAGTCACACCGCATCTAAATTTTTCATAACCAAAACTCTCGTTTCTTTAATGGTGGTATGCCATATCCCTTGTATAGGTAATTAGGTTGTGATGGGAAGAATGTTATAGGCTTCTCATAGGTGTATTGTTTATTAGCTAAGTACTTTTGCCATGCAGGCCTCATCAGAGCTTTTGGTAATTGTATGTTAGGGTAGCGTAGTTGATTTTATAGTTAAGGGGATCCTCCTTCATCATAATGTACTTGACAGCCAGTTATATTAGGTTGCCTTGCTAAGATCAATTTTCGTTTTAAATTGAGAAATCTGCAAATTATGGTGGCTGGAGCACATATTTTCCAGGGAACCTATGTGGTCTACCCTTCTCCAAACAATTTAAAATAAATATAATCTGAAAATAGCCAGAATTTTCTCATATGGTAATGCTCATGACGGTATCTTTTCTTTTCTTTGTAAAACTGTGTGTTTAGCAGAAAAACTAACCGAAACTGTGTTCATCGACCGATAGTTTGTTTTTACGAGGCCCTCCAATAAACTGTGCGCATTTAGGTCTTCAGGGAGACAATTCAGGAATGAGACCCAAGAAAAGAAAAAATCATTTCTTGATCACTGTTATGTTTGTTTTTTTAAGTAAATTAAATAGTTGAAAATAACAAATACAATTCGCACATTTACAAAAACTACCAACCTGTAATGGCGAGTGCTGACTGGATGAGAACGATAGTAAGAACCGACGTCATCGTCTCCTCTCTTTCAACGACTGGTTACCCACAGCATCCTGAAACCCAACGAACCGTGATCACAATCGTGCAATTAAAATGTCATTTAAATATTAATTGAAGTCTCCTTAAACTCTATATAATGCATACTAATCACACTTTGAATTGTTAATGAAACATCACAAAATAGAAAGTGGATGCCACAACTTCTTGAATATAAAATGCTCAAACCCCTCGGAGTTTACAGTGTCGGGACGTAATTTGACCTAATTGAGTTAGTTAAATGGGGTTCGCTTTGTTTTGTTTCGAGATTATTTCTTATGCAAATACCATTCGATTAACTCTATGAATTTTCCTCTAGACGTTAGTCTTTTTAAATCGCCATGATATCCTTCCAACGGCGATTTCATGAATTGAATGAATACGTGATGTCCCGAAAGAATGAACTTGAAATTTTATTTGACAGAAGATTTGGAGAATAAAGGCATAGTTACAAAAGGGAAACGTACCCTGGAAGTTGGCGGAATGAGTCTATGCAGTTCCTGATTTTGAAAATGATATTTCTCCATTACTACTGAGCCAAAGTTTTTGGAAACTGTAGGCAATCCGACTTTAATGGACCGATTTCGTTGAAATTTTCAAATATTGTTGTGGTTTGCTTTTAGAAGAGTTGGCTTCGGACCTTTCATAGTAGCCCATGCGCATGCAAATGTGAAACGTAAAATGTAGATGTTTTAATTGATTGCATCAATTTTCCCTCTGCAAGTCCCTACATCTACGCAGGCATATTGATGTCAACCATTGGATTTGCGATTTGTAATATCAAGAATTCAATATCAATGCACACTAATCAGCTTTGGGACTTCTGAGCCTAATTTGTTTCCTAACCGACTTATAACGCTGAAACCTGAAATGTAGCTCCTTTTTGAGGATCTGGAATACAATTACGAAGCATGGAGGGCTCAGATCAGCTTCGGATCCTTCGATCTTTTTTTAAAAACATTCTTACAGTGAAGCCAAAAATTGCGTGGTTTTGGAACTGTAAAAATGTGAACTCTTCTGGAAGTCACGATGAGAGATGTTCTGATCATGTTATTACATAAGGGGTCTAATTATAAATAAATAGATTAATGACCAATGGTCTAATAAATAATAAGAAACCATTGTGTAATAATTTCCAGCGTTTTTCTTGTGAAACCCCCTAATCCCACTATTAAGGGGTAGATATTATCTATAAAATGGTGAGAGAAAGAGAAAAACGGGTGTCACTGTCGGACTCAGCACCCCAAAAAACACAAAAGTGAAGTGCAATGGTACAAAACGTTTTCATTTCGGAGGCCTGTGATAACAAATGATCTGCATAAAAGAGCTATCCGATGTACAAACATAAACACTTCAGTGTTAATTTGAAGCGTTTTTTCTTTTAAATTAGTAACATGTGTTCCATTTCACACTATGATGCTGAATAGAAGGGTAGGTATATTGAACCGTGTCTAGTATATATATCTGGTTAATACTCGTAGTACGTTGTCGAGGAAGGGATCATTTGAAAACTGTTATATAACGTATAAGTGAATCTTTAAGCTTATTTCACAATAGTAAACGTGTGGGCACCAACGGGCTATGTACTACAATACAACTAAAAAGTTCCAGTCATGCAGCATGATCGTATGAGCGAATTATCGTAGATTATCGTAACATTATAATTATATTACTGTTTTGAAATTTGTGCATTCCGAGTACAAAGAAATTGTTAACCACCCATTTTATGGCAAATAAACTCGTTCCAAATCATATTCTACGAATAAAAACAGATTTTGGATGTTTAGCAATTTTTCAGTTTTTCAATCGATTTTTCAGCGAATATTGATGAAAGTCAAGTATATTTTTCACCATAATTTAGTGGATACCTAAATTTTTGAATGTTTTAGTTCATCGTCAATAAACCTCTTTCAACTACGATTCTGATAAAAATATAAGTTTAACAGTTTTTAGACGTTTTTAGCTTTTTTTAGTGATTTTTTGAGCACTTTTGTTGAAACTTAACCAATTTAATGTACTCAAAAAGTGTTGTCCAACAAACTCATCCTTTCTTTGGAAATGCTTGATTTTTTGTCGAAAGAACGAAGTTTTTACCTCAATTCTATCGAGAGTTATCGTCTGGAATATACATATATATATATATATCTGGTATATATATATACATATAAAAAAGCGTTAAAATCCAGGAATCATTTCAGAATGCCTCAAAACAGATTTCGATGAAGAACATTTTTGAAAATTTTTATTTTAAAATTTTTGGAGCCATTGCAATAGCTTTATTTTCTAAGAAAATTCGCTAAATGTACTACAATTGCTTTCCAGTGACTTGTCACCGTGAACCCCGCGGACTGTCGTCGCTGTGAACAAAACTCAGAAGCCATCAAATCGTCTCCACTAACTGCTTCCGACGGAATTACCTCCAGGTACTTGCTCTCAGCTCGAATTTATCTGAGACCCCTCCGCCTTTAAACTGCCTCTATTAAAATAATGGCTTCATTAATTGAATTAATGGGTAGAAGTCGAGCGGTTAACTGCTCCTAGTTTGGAGGCCGGGGTTCAGCAAGTGACAGTTTGATCGGTGATGGGGTTTCTTGTAAGACACGCTCGCACCTGCTGACCAGTGATGAGTGTAAAGTGAGAAACTTTGAATGGCTGTGGTTGAAATGGTTCTCACCCGTCCAGTCTTAATGGCACACAATTTATTACCAACAACACTCAGACTGGATGTACCTTTCTAAGCTTAAAAATATGATGAGATGCTTCACACGACTTTCTCAACATGTCATAACTTGAATGAGCTCTATAATTTTTCTATTGCTTCCGAGACTGCAAGGCAGCGGAAGCTTTGTTTTCACTTTCTAAATGAAAAAAAAATTTGTTGGTCCAAAATCAAAATTTCCACTCGCATTTTGCGTTTCAGAGCCTCCTGAACAAATTTGGTTACGTGTCTGTCTGTCTGTCTCTCCGTCGTCCACATTTCCTTGTAACAGCCATAACTTCCACATTTTGATCGATTTTAACCAAATTTTCAGGGATTGTGCGGGTTAAACTCTAGATGGTCCCCTATCAATTCCATCCTGATCGAATCAACGGTAGCTTCTGCGCAGGCGCTAACGTGGATTCCTTGTGACGGTCATAACTCGGTCAATGTTGATCGGGTTTCTGTCAGATTTTCAGGGATGATGTGGGTAAGGTCCCTTGAGGTCCCATAAGACAATCATCATAATTGCATTAGCGGTACGCTCTGCGCATGCGTGAACGAAATATTCTTGTTACGGTCCTTGCAACAGCCGTAATTTCCACAATTTTGATGCGATTTTCTTCAAATTTTTAGGGATCGTGCGGGTATAGCTCTACATGGTCCCCTATCAGTTCCGTCATGATCGAATCAACGGTAGCCGATTTAGACGAAATTTTCAGGGAACATGCGGACTACATCCTGGATGGTCCCATATTAAAATCAAAATTTTCCTTATTAATTTCATTTATTATATGTACCATTCAGCTTCCAATTTCCCACCTTATTAATTCCCTGATGCCAGAACCGGTCGTTTCTAGTTTTCTGGAATTTAATGGTGACGTACTGTGAAGGTCACGAGGAAGCTCATGTGCCATTTCCTTGGCAGTCTATTTTTAACCGTGAATGTTCCAGTATTTAACGATATTACAGTACGAAATAATTTGTGACCAGAAAAAAGTAACTTACGAACTTATCAACACAAACTTGAAAGAGTCGCTAGAAAAACTACCTGCCAGAATAAAGTACCTACTACTCTCATAAATTAATTTGGTAAACGTTAAGAGATGCATAGTAATTTCTTTAAATTCTCAAAACTTACGGGCATTAATTCAACCCTTACCACCCTTGGTTGCAATTTCCCCTTGGTCTTTTAGAATTTAGGTAGTCCTCAATTGAATCCCAAAACTATATTGCTTTTGATCTCGCGGAAAAGCCGTTATGCAAGTTGTATGAAAAATTCGCTTCTCCAAAAGTTGAAAAATAGTCCCAGTCATGAAGCATGATCGTATGAACGAATTTTCGTTGAATTATTTTAGATAGTATGTTACATTGTTTTGAAAATTGAGGACTTTGATTTAAAAGAAATTCTTAACCACCAATTTTATGGCAAATTCAAATAAGATTTTGGATTTTTATCTTTTTTTTTGCAGTTTTTATCAAATTTTCGGCAAATAATATTGAAATTTAAAGTACATTTCTCAACCTGAATTTGTTCATAAATTTTTATCGTTCTAGTTCATCGTTAACAAACTTATTTTGACTAAAATTCTGGAAAAAAATCAATAAAATAAAATAAAAATAAATAAATGAATTCAATGATTTTTAGCTGTTATAAGCCATTTTTGATGATTTTTTAAGCATATTTTTTGAAATTTGACCAATTTAATGTGCTAAAAAATGCTGGCCAACGAACTTGTCCATGTATATATATATATATATATATATATATATATATATATATATATATATATATATATATATATATATATATATATATATATATATATATGTATCTGAAAAAGCCTCAAACTCTAGGATTTCAATAAAGAAATTTTTCAGAAATGTTGATTTTAAAATTTTCCAAGCCATTGCAATACCTTCACTTTCCACAAAAATTTGCTAATATCGCAAAAAATTGCTAAAAACGGCTAAAAATGGAAGGATTTAATATATTTTTCAACAGAAGTTTATCAACGATGGGCTAGAACATCAAAACGTTTATGAAGAACATTACTATCTAACGTAGTAAGCTGAAAAATGTACTTAAATTTTGATAAATGTTTACTAAAAATCGAATAATAAAAAGAACTGATATTCAAAAACCTTTCTTGTCTCTCAGAATATTTTTTAGAACTAGATTTTATGCCATTAAACAGGTTGTTAACAATTTCTTTGCACTCAATGTGCACACATTTCATTACTTTGTAACGTAACATATTACAAGTATTTACAAAAATTCGCTCATAAGATTATGTTGCATAACTGGAACTTTTCTTCTTCTTCTTTGTTTTCTTCTTTCTTAAGAAATGCTGTGAGAGGGGGTTATTTTATTTTTTAGTCAATTTCAAAGGAATATTAGTGTATGTAATGAACCGGGGGAAATAAATCGACAGCTCTCAAAATAATTTCTAGTCAGTGGTCCGTTGGGTTATTACAGATTGAGGACATGAGAGAAACTGATGACATGAACTTTATCACTTCAGTTGTTATCTCATGACAGTATTTTCACAAACGTAGTCAGAAAAGTCTACCAATAGCCTTAAAAAATATAACTTCAAAGGGTTTAATTTACAAAGAGCTGACTCTAAAGAGATAGAGATGGTCTGATCCCAACATTATCGGACCAGATACAGCGGCCCCGACTGGACTCTTTGCCCGCTTTCATCAACTTTTACAGCAGGCTGCCGCCTTCTCCAACGAAAACGAAATGAAGATCTTGACGCTATCCACACGTCTTTCCAGGTCTCATCTTTCCTCTGATACAGCCATTCAAAAGATTCTGTAGGCGCTCACAGACGTATTTACTACAACCTTCGCATTAGTCCTTCAGGAAACGGTTGTTCATAGGTAGGGAAGGTCCAGTTAGTGATTTATAAATATTGTAGGCAAACTCGTTCAACAATATATGAATGGTTACCATTATTTACAATTGGTTGGAGCATGTAAAGGAAAATATCATCAGAAAATCAATACAACGAACAAAAGAAAAGTGAAGAAAGAAAACTAAATCAATATGCAGTATATAAAAATACAGATTCAACGATCAAGTACATGAAACTAATGAATGAATTTCCAATTAATGTATTTAGGCTTGAGAGAGAAGCGCTGGCGATCATTTGGCTTGGCGGTCATTTTTAGTTGTCATCCCAAACAATCGAATGAAACCACCCGGATCGCTCTTGATCAGCCGTCCGCTCTTCCTAAGGGCTTTGACAGACCTAGACGTATACAGGAAAAATAATCGTCAACATGGGAGGAAATCAAAATTTTTTTTTGTTTTTTGTTTATTTAGACGCAATCAACCATTTGTGGTCATGGGCGTCAAACAATAATAATTTACAGTACATTACAAATTAAATATGGTATTTCAATGGATTAATGGACAGATTTTTAGATTTGGTGATATAGCGAAAGAGATTTTAGAATTTGGAACAAATTATTTAAATGAGTCGAGTCATTTCCTAGCAGCTCGGAAATGTTCCTTGGTATGTTAACGGCTGGGTCATAGAATTCGGCACTCGGAGAGAAGGTGAAAAATCATCAGCGGGCATACACAGGATGTACAAACTGGAGGTGGCTGTCTGGGCTGCGACGACATTAGATATCCGTGAGTAAGACGTGAATGCCCTATGCGAAGGCGGGTCAGGATTACTTCCTCTCGGCGTGAATGAGAAATGTATCCATCAGCTTGTTTCTTGGTTCCGCATGAAGACGACCATGGACGTACATCGTTTTTCGTTAACCATAGTTTCTGGTAGTCCATACTGAGCCAACGAGAGTGCCATGCGTTCCATACGGTCAACTTGATAGTGGATAGAAAGTCTGATCGGAAGTAGATGTGGGATGTTAGTGGTTCATTGGTTGCTTGCTTAGCGTGTTGATCAGCTAATTCATTACCAATAATACCACTGTGACCAGGCACCCAACAGAAAATTATTGATATTCCAAGATCAAGATGATGTTGAACCTTCGTGAGTATATCTGTAACTAGTGGGTGCGAATCAACTCCTTTCTTAATGGATTGAAGAGCACTTAGTGAGTCTGAGCAGATAACAAATGTTGTTTCATTCGGCTCTATCACATTTAAAGTTGCCAATATGGCGAATAGTTCAACAGTGAATACAGAGGTAGTTTTCGGAAGCGAAAATTTGAATGCATTGCTTCGGCTCACAATGGCAGATCCTACACCAACTTCTGATTTCGATCCGTCACAATACACAATATGACATGGTGAAAAAGAGTGCATCAGTTCACTAAAGGCCGCTAAAAACTCATGAGGAGCAGTTGTTTTTTTCGAATGTTTTTTCAACGTTAGACAAAGTTGTGGCGATGGTAATGTCCATGGTTCTTTGAGATAATTGTTCTCATCTCTGGTGAAACATAGTGTAAAACTGGTGAAACATAGTGTAAATCGCCTTATAAACTAGGACGATCATATCAGCTGATATAATCCAAATGAAATTCTCACTCCTCGAAATCGAGTTCATCATAAACTAAATATATCACAGGAAGGTGATTTGTTTTACCACATTAATTTTCAGTTGGTTGGTGCCGAAGTCAATTTCGATGTACTTAGATTCTGACGTAATATTGCACTAGTAATCAGTTCTTGTTAATACTGAGGGACTAGGAAAGTGTAGTGTTTTATTTGATTCAAATAACTTCTCTTCGGTAAGCGTCTACTTATATGTGACTATATTTAGATAATGTATAGTATAATTCGTTTAATAATATAGACAAGTGTTCTACTTAATAAAGCTATCTAATGCAGAACTAATCAACCGTTGTGTAATCATTTTCAACTTTTTTGGTATGGATATATACGGAGAGCTTGCCACAGGTGTGTTTAGGACTAAGAATCAGTAAGTATCCCAGCACTTAGGTTCGAGCAAGAAAGCTTTAGTTAAGGGAGGCCGTTGTGAACAACTTATGAAGAAAACACTTCAGCATCTGCAACCACCTAAAAGGCGTTGCCCCGCACCACCTTCCTATCGCCTTCTCAAAAGGGGTTACTAGACACTAAAATATTTATTGTAAAATCGTTCCGGTGTAACCTTCCCTAAAAGCCGGCTAACCCAGTTGGAAAGTTTTCTGACAGTTTGCTGATACCCTCTCAGTCATCTGGCCATAATTCATGATCCTTGAGGCATCGCCTTAAAAACATTATTTAAAAGACACTCCCAAGGATGATTTCGGAAAGCTTTTTTTATGACCGTATGACGTTATTGTTCAGGGAAATGGAACTCAGACCTGACAGAAAGAATGAGCTTCTTTTAGTCCCACAGCGGTCCGATTCATAAGGAACTGTAGTAGTTTTCATAGAGGTAGTGCAGTTTTGAGTAGTTTTCGGTAGTATAGTTCTCATAGAGGTAGTAGACTAGCGTCTGAACGTTCGTGGGAAACGCATCTCGTTCGCTTACAGCATAGCCCGCTACCGGCTTCGCTTGCTAATGGCTTCGTTCACTATCGACTACCATCGCATAGTCCACCTATCTTGCGATTGTCCCCAACTACGAAATATTTGGGAGTTTTGATGGATGACCGCCTTAAATGGTCAGAACATATTTCAAACCATGCGAACAAGTTAAGAAATACTTCTTTCATTTATTATCGACTTAAAAATATCACCGTAAAAACCCTACGAGTGGTGTACATGGCGCTCGCACACTCCCATCTAACGTACGCAATAATCGCCTGGGGTTCAGCTCTGAATTGTCACTAGCGCTCACTTCAAATAGCCCAAAAACTGCTACTGAAAATATCCCAACTTCAATATAAAAGAGACTTGATTCCATCCATTTGCCAAATTTTTCGACTACAAACAATAAAATTTTACTTAAAGAGACCCGAACTGCTGACGAAAGTAACCACCCGGACAAATCCTCGCCGCCCCATGAAATTTGAAATACCCTACAGACGTACCCAAGTTGGCCAAAACAACATTTCATCTCTTGGTCCACGATTTTTAAATACACTACCTGATGACGTGATGAGCAATCACTCATCCAAGATTGGACAAATTAAAAAACTAAAAACATGGAACTTAATGCACTTATGGTTGTGATGTTGAGTGTTTTTAGAGTACTATAGTGCCTGCCTCAGGCTGTTTTGTATATATGTACATGTAGTAGTGCTAAAGAATAGAATGTATTTAACTGCTCTGTGAGAAGTTCTACCCCATTGAAAATACCCACACACAGGCACCTGCCTGTGTGGGATTTCAGAAAGATTTGACAATTATAGTTGTATTTTCTTTTGTTCACATACATATCGTCAAGCACTGTACTGTCATTGTTATTATTTTCTGAAATAAAAATACATTCTGATCTGAAAAAAATCTGAATCTGATTACTTATTTCGGGCCTGAAGTGATTGGCACGGCAGTGGACCCTTGCAACAAGTTAGTGTGCCTCCTTCCCGTGAAAGACACAATTTGACTGATAAAACCCTCCAAACAACACCATTTGCGACACCAAACCCTTACGCTCCATTAAACAATATGTGCACTTCAAATAGTGATATTTCCATTCAACCTGTACCTAGTCAAAAAGAAAAATTCCCACCTCTTTACTTGTACAACGTTACTAATATTAACGTCCTTCTGACCCAATTCAAAAACCTCCAAATTGGAGACGTGAAAAGTTCGACGCATGTCCAGGTTTTTCCTTAATTACAAAGTTGTATACCTGGGAGAGGGCGTTAAGGAAAGCAGAGTTATCGATAAAGGGGTAAGTCTGGAGGATTATAAATATAGCTTATGTGTTAACCAGTAACAATAAGAATTTCCATATACAATTTCAGCTCAATGAGTCCAGTAGTTTTTACGTGATTGAGTAAAACACACACACACACACACACACACACACACACAATTAGAATTTTATATAATAGTATTGTATATGATAGATATTATCCATCTTCTCATTCGCACTAATAGGTACTGAAGTTTTTTATTCTTGCGGTCTTTGACTATCTAACACTTCAACCCATCAACTTTATCCGTCAGGGCCATTTCAAGGAAATGTCAGGACCATTACTGACTCTGATTATTGAATATGATTTTTGATCTAATTAATGGGAAGAAATCCAAGTGTGTAGGAAAAAGTCCAGTCATGCAGCATGACCCCATGAGCGAATTTTTGAAGAAATCTTCGACATTTCGAGCGGAGCGAGGCCATGGGTCTGCGTGGTTGTACGTACATAAATAGAACTTCTTCATAATTTCATGGCTGATATTTTCTAAGCCACAGTCAGTATATAAGCTACATCAAGTTCTAAAACAGTTGAGCGTAAAACATTAAAGAGAGCGACCGAGAGAATCGGAGGACGGAATATTTCACAGAGTAAACTCATCAGTTGTGATTACATTTTTTTTTTTTTTTTTTTTTTTAAACAAGCACCTACTACCTACGTTTTAAGCAGCATGGTTCTAGGATTTGTTAGGCAGGGATACTTCCACAAGAGTAGTTCAAACTGAATTTGGACAATGTTTCATGCAAATATTACCGATTTTTACAACTAGCGAACGGCATTATTTCGATTTTTGACTCATTTTTAAACTTTGAAATTTTTGAAAACTTGATACATATTCTTATAGGAAGTTTTACGCTGATTCCGAATATACCACATGTTAGTATGCTGAAAAAATTATTTCGCACAACAAATCGCAAAAAACAGGCTATTTTGAAACTTTTGACTACATTTTTGAAAATTTCAATCCGAAGATGTCATCCGATCGTGCTGGCCAACGAACTTGAACTTTCGTTTTGTGTCCTTAACATTTTAAAATTTGTTTGAAGTTTCTAGCACAATTTTACGGACAGTTATCGTCT
Organism: Adelphocoris suturalis; assembly: GCA_030762985.1. NCBI lineage: Eukaryota > Metazoa > Arthropoda > Insecta > Hemiptera > Miridae > Adelphocoris > Adelphocoris suturalis. The sequence goes on from CM061050.1 coordinate 13,997,830, forward strand.
GGAATGACACATACATACATATATACATACATACATACATACATACATTCATACATACATTAAAAAATGCATTAAACTTCATAATATGATTCAGAATAGCCTGAAACGGATTTCTGCATAAAATTTTTTCAAAAATTCACATTCTACAAATTTTGAGGCGAGAGCTAATTTTCTTCAAAAATTCGCTAAAAGCTGAGATTTCTTTATTTTGTGGATGGAGGGGGGAGGGGGGTCGACCTTTTTCTGTCTATTACGATGGTTCACTATTAAAGATGGTAAATTAAAACCAAAATAGTCTAGAAGGTCGGTCCTCAATGTAAAATGTTAGAGGCTTACTTGGGGGATTTTGGAGGAAATTTGTTTTCATCACTCAAAAGTAATCGAATGTTTCCTTTCTTTTGGGACTCGGAAGCAAGAAATATCAGGCTGATTACGATTTCTTCCATTTTGCTTACCGCGTGATGAGAAAGTATAATAACTCGACACACTTAGCCTTATTCACAACAGCTCTAACCAAGCTGATTTGCCTTCAGTCTGCGAAATCCAAAATGTCCCATTATTGGGTAATGGCAATGTTATTTTTTTTACGACTAACGAAGTTTAGATCCTTAATTTATGTTGTCAGTTTATACTCTTATTAAGGTTCTGTATGGGACATCTTAGATTGCTAAATATATATAATCACCCATAGTTGAGCAGTATGCTCAAAAATAAAACCTTATCCTTCATTAATACATTTTAAAATAATTTGTTTGTGATCCCATAATTTATCAACATTGATCTGACCAACCCGATTCGGGAAGGGTGTGTCATTATCCTAATTGGCTAATTTAATTATGTCACCCACTCTCCAGACCCCTCCCAAGTAGGAGCCGGGCACCTTGGACAAATTTAATAACTCTAATAGGCTTCCTGGATAAAATTAGTGAACGGTGGCTAAGCGATATATTACACCCCACCCCCTTTCCCAACGCTACCATCAGGCGAAGGCCCTCGAGCGATAAACGGCCTTCATCAGCGTGATTTACACACGTTTTTCCTTCCAGGTGCCGGTTTCCTTGAGCCGTGGGTTAGCAGGGGTTTCGTTTCACCTAATGAAAATTAGATTAGATTTCGGGAAAAATTAAGAGGTTAGATAATGTGACTTACCGATACAGGAATGGCGCTGACTGAACTTTATAACTGAGTGCCGGGTACAACGAAAGCAATTGTGGAATGTCACAATTTATTATTTGCGAGAGAGTCGAGTTAGGAATTTAGAATCCCCAACAAACATTCATTTTATACAAATTTAGAATTATTAAATTGTGGGGGTTGTGTTGAGCGTAGGGGGAAAATTTCATGATACAAGTATTAAAATACTATTGATACAATAAATAAGAAAATGAAGGTATTATTGCAATGGCTATTAAATTTTTCAAATAAAACTATTCCAAAATTCCCTTCATGGAAAGCTGTTTTGGGGTATTGTGCAAAGATTCCTCAATTTTAATACTTTTTCAACTGAATATAAGAATATATGTCAATTATTTCGATCAGAAAAATATTAATTAGATTAATTTTTTGACATAAAACTGATAGTTAACAATTTTTATGCTCACAAAGTGTTCAAATTTTCAAACCAATTGTAAGGTACGAAAATTCACTCATGCGATCAGGCTATAAGATTTGAAACTTTTCACTAGTTTTCTAATTATAACCCAAATTTTCAGTAATAAAATAAGAAATGCCAGAATCGCTTATAATTATTTGTTTCCTTGTTAAGAGTTATGGACTTGTTTAAAAATCATCGTATACGCACTTAACAAGAATAATATGAAGTGAAAAGGTTTCAATTTTTAACAAAATCGCATGAGTATCTCAAATAAATAGAGACTGTAATTTTGATTGTGTTAACTTCGTGGAAGATTTGGCGAAATGAACAACTTCCGCAAGAGTGGGCCAAGAGTATAATATTCCCTATTCACAAAAAGGTTAGTGATAAACTGGGTAACTTCAGATGTACTTCTTTACGTTCTGCAGCCTACAAAGTCCTCTCCATATTAATCAATGGATGCTTCCTTATGTGCAGCCCAAGATAGGGGGGTATCGATGTGGATTTCGGCAGAACACATTACTGTTAGATCCGATGTTTACCCGTAGTAGTGAAATATGGGTCTTATAGGACTTTTTCGTATAGCGACCTTGCAGGGAGGGCCTCATGAGGTAAGCAGGTGACTCATTATAATCTAACCACGCATATTATTGAGAAGGCCGGAGAGTTCAACGTCACTGCTCACCACCTCTATATAGACTATCGAGCTTCCTATGACATCATATATATAAAAATAAATTATTCGAAACGTTTATTTATTAGGAAAGCTTAAATTATTTGAAAACGTTACGAACCAAGGCCTTTTGTATCTAAATTGTTTTTTATTAGACAATGAGAACAATAAAAACCAAAATGAGGATAGAAAGGAAGAAAACTATTTGAGACTATAAAGTGCATTGACGTACCGAAAAAACTGTTGAGAATGGTCGAGGTAACAATGAAGGACATCAAATGTCTGATGAAAGTTCAGGGTGCCCTATTTGAAACCTTTCAGTCAACAAGAGGACTCAGGCAGGCAGGTTGGCCTTGGCCTGCATCCTGTTCATCCTGAAGAATGCTGGTTTGGATCGAAGCGGCACAATATATGATCTTGTACAAATGTCGACGTTATTGGTAGGAGCCAGCTGAATTTCAAAGAGGATTTTCTGGGCCTAAACTGTGAAGCCTTGAGAATTGGGTTAGAAGTAAATGCGCAGATATGGTTGCTAGCAGTAATATTACGGTAAACGATGGCCTTACTGTTGGAGGATACACGCACCAATGTGTGGACTCATTCACATATCTTGAATCTAACGTCACCTCAAGCATCGACTAATTTAAGGATAATTCTCTGCCAAGCATACAGCAGCTAATAGATGTAACTTTGGTCTGGTGCTAATTTTTTGGTTCTCTTCAAATGTAAGTGTGATGATCGTCACCATTCGAAACCATTCTTAGTTGTTCATTTAAGCTTCTACCTACGTACCGCATACCTCTCCTAGGTATCGGATTTTTTCGATTGGTGCTGGACCGTTTAATACCACGGATCATCCATCATCCTCGAGCTCCGGTTTGAATTTCCTATCCTGCTTCCATAGAATTTAATTTACCAAATTTCATACCTAGTTTGGATAAGAAAATTAGTCAAGGTTCTAAAACATATGATCACGCACAAGTTTTAGCCATTTCATTCAGAGTCAAGTACATTTAAAATTCACCCTCTAGATCCACTGAGCGCAATTTTAAATTCGCAACGACTATTATTATTTTTTTCCTGAAAAACAAAAAACAACTAACGTTATTTGATTTTTGGAATCCAAGTATCTTAAGTCGTAATCCATCAAATTTTTACGGGCAGTTTTTTCTTGGTCGTTTACGAATGTAATTACATTATTAAAAACAATAAACCAAAATGGTTACAATCGAGGAATCGTTTCAGAATGCCCCTATACGGATTTTCATGGGAAATGTTTTGGATAACGATATTTTTAAAGTTGTTGGAGCCATAGCAATAGCTTAAAATGTCTTCGGGAATTCGATAAACGTCGCAATTTATTATACATTGTTTGTCTTATTGCATTAGACTAGATGGGCAAACTAAGGACACTTTGAAGTTTGGCTTCATTTTTATTGCTCTGAGCCGCACAGTTGCTTTAAAACCACTTGTAGAGCTCTAACACTTGGATTAATTTGAAATGAGAAAAAAAAAGAAGATAAAGTGGCACTTTGCTGCATTATAATGATGACACCTCTATTAAGACTGGGAAGGTGTTATCTAATTTTCCTTACTAATATTTACGTTTATTCAGAATTGAAAAGTGCTAACTAAATCTGGAATGTGCCAATGCCAACACGTGTTCATTAGGTAGACAGGAACGTCAAAGATAGTGCGTGGTCAGGGTACCTACAAAAAATATACCAACACATTTCCCCTAATTCCGTTTCCCTTGTTTATCCTTTTCTCCCTTCTCGCCGCTTTTCATCTGCCTGTCCGTACGTGACTCCACTCGGAACCGTCCTCAGATGAGGTGGCGGACAGATGAGAAAAATCGGTGGGAAACTTCGTTCTTTATCCAGAGCCCGGGGGTCCAGTCAAAAGCCTTCAATTGGCTCTCGTGCTGGGAGCTACACGATTCCGCTTGATGCAGAGCGTTAACGTGCTACGTGAAAATGTTGAAGGTCGGAAACGGAAAATCTTGAAAGGACACAGGAAAAAACTTCATAGGCTCAGTGAAGACGGTATATCCAATCGTTGTTTGCGATGCCCGTTTCTGGCAACATTGTTCACTTCAAGTTATTTGCCCAACAACTAAGTAGTGCTCATGTTCAACCTGAACCTACGAGCTATCTACTCACAAAAAACATGGAGTTTCGGTTCTCTAAGAATGCGTTTGAAGGAAAATGATGAGCATAACGTCGAAATCGAATTACACTAGCGGTTGAAAAAATATATTTACTAAGTCGAAACAGCCTTTTTTGGTACATGAATCAGTGGGGAGATCAAACATGGATGGTTAAAACGCGAAAATTTTCATTCTATAAAAACTACAGAAGAAAGGTGGTTATTCGCGTCGCCGATCGACACAATAGCTATAGCAGGTATGTTTGGAGGGAGGAAATGTAAACAAGCGGAGTTGATATAGGCCCAGCGTAGAGGAGCTGTAGGACCTTATGAATTCCCGGTTCGTTTAGAAAAAATGATCTGTAGTAGGTTTAATATGGTTTTGGAACCCACCAGTCTGAGGCCTCTGATATTGACGTGATCAGAACGATTGTCTCCGAAGGTGGAAATATATCGGCCGAGACACGTGTATGTTTGTTTTAAACGTCCGTTCTGCCGCGCTAAAACCCAACTATCACGTTACCGACCGATCATGTCGACTGATGCTACATCTACCACAAATAAACAACTTGTGATGATAACAAACGCTTAGAACATGATAAATACAGGTAAAAATATACGAATGGTGAATCTAGAGCCATACTGCAGTCTAACGTTGAAATCGGTCCACGGAGCTCCTTGTAATTTTGAACGTCATTACCGAACTATATATAAAGATATTGACCTAATGTACCAGTGATATGCTTCAAAGGGCTCTCTAATACATAAATATTCAACCTTTTTGAAATTATTTTGAGCGTTTTAACACAGAATGTGTTTTTCGGCGGATGAAAAACGACGAAGTACCATTTCCTTAGCCACGACTCGGTTGTAAGCGGAAATCATCAGAATGTTGTCGTCACAGATTTCGTCCCACATTTCGTTTCAGATTTCGTTAGCTTTTTTGCCTAGTTAGTCCATGGCTAAAACACATTCTGTGTTAGATGAATGGCTTTTGTTAGATAAATCACTGATAAGCGTTTTGGCCTATGTGCTCGTACAGCAAAAAATTTTTACAACCCTCCCTCAAACTTTGTCACTTTACGTTGCAAGGTGCGTAGAATCCAAATTTGAAATGTCCGTCCGCCGTCCGGGCCATAAAAGGCCTAAGAATTGACTTAAAAACCCCGTTCTTTCGCACATAGACTCCATTTGGAGTCTAGTTGGTCCTAACGTTTAACCATCCCGATCGCATTACTCGCATAGATGCTATGGGCCAGAAACAGGCGAAAAAGTGTCTTTTTCGAGATTTTGACTGACGTGTTAAAACTCCAACCTGCTCAACCACGACTGCGCAAGCTAATATTCCACGGTTAGGATAACAATGGGCAGTAGGACTTCGCAACAGAACACTTTAGGACCAGATCATGCACGACCGCAACTGCACGACCTAATAATTATTATTCTCATGTTAGGACAAAATTCACTCATCTCAAAATGCACAACTTTCAAATGAATGTTGATGGAAAAATACTGAGTGATATGATAGTGGTAAGCGTAATAGGGCGGTGAACCTCCGGTTGTGAGGTAACGAGACCTAGGGAGTACCTCCAGGGTGGCGTGGAAAACTTCCTACGCTTGTATTGCTTTTGAATTTCATGTTCCTTCGAGGCATGAATATACTTTTTTTTCTAGGTCATATTTGTGTGTTAATACCAATGCTTTGACTACGCATATTTGATAACAAATCCTCTCGACTTTTCGTACGTACTTAGATAATGATATTATTAAGGCAATGATTATTTGAATAGATAGGAGCTCAAATCGAGAAATATAAACATACTTATATAATTATAGAAATATAGGTTGTGGCAACTCGAAATAGGACACGCCGAGGAGTCTGGACGGGCCTTATGACGTACGCAAGCCAACTAAAACTATGATCATACTCAATTGAAAAAATAATAAACCTTTGTGAAATAATTTGCAGCGGTTTTAGTTACATTTCGTACGGAAGTTTCCGATTATACAAAACCCTCAAGTCCAGCTAATAACGCGATTCGCGGTTTCCCACGTTCCCTGAAAACTCCTTCAGCCGCGTGGAGGGGGGCCAATCGGCGGAGTGACGGCTCGTTAGACAGCACCTATCAACGAGAGCGCACAGGTGGGTGTACCTTTGTTTTGCTTGAATCCAATTCAAACCCGTTACAGCGAGAAACAGCTTTTTCTGTTCGTTTCATTCTCTCCCCCCGAGCATCCCGGAAAAAATCCCCCATTCCCTTCACATAGCTAAGTTAATTTGGCAATTTACATACGTTCCCAGTTAACGGAACGATGAAAAGAGGAAGGAGGGGGTAAAAGGTTTTTTTTTTCGGCTCGGCTCAATATTGAAAAAAAAAAAAAAAAAAAAATCACGTTCAAAAACGCCGTTGATTTTTTTCTTTCCATGTGCGAAACCCAAAGCTCCGCTGGTGGCTCCCGAGCGTGGAATTGATTATTCAATCCGGCAAAATCTTTGAGTTGTTTTAATACGATTCGTGGTCGTTGATTACGTAGTTCAAACCGCCCGTTTGTGGTGTCAGAGTTTGGAATCAGTCGGTGGATTTTATGTAGTTGGGCGTCATTTTCTTTTGGTGGTTAGGGAAAAACTCGGCGAGTGTCATCCAACTTACCAGCCTTACTGAATCCACAAGTGAAAATCCCGGTTGACTCCCGTGTAGATCTGACTTCCGAAGAGGTCCAAAACCGACGGCGACGTATTTTAACTAATATAACTTTCAAAATTGTAATATAATATGTTTCATAAAATTAATATAATATACTTTAAAAATCAAAATTGCCGAATATAACTGGCCCCTTGAGCGCTTGACGTTCAAGAGAACCGCCATACCCCCCTCCTCCAGCTTCCTATAAACAATACTGAGCCTCCTAATAATAAATCGGCTTCCTTATATTGCATTTTTACATCAAATTGGAGGTTTTAGACACCAAATTGGAGGTTTTAGACACCAAATTGGAGGTTTTACACATCAAATTGGAGGTTTTCCATTTCAAATTGGAGGTTTTACACATCAAATTGGACGGTTCGTTTCACATCAATTTTAAACGTCGCGCCGCTAGTCTCGAACAGACCACGACCTGTGTTACACAATATCCCGAAGCGTAGCCACGGTCACCACATCGGATTGCACGAATTCGAGGTGAGAATGATGGTAGGCCTGACAGCCGCTGCTGCAGGGCACGACTTAACGTTTAAAAAAATTTTGTTTATTCTTTCTTTTTTGTTCATTATGTTCATCATGTTGAACGTTATGTTTCACGCGTTTATTTGTTATTACTGCGTTTCCAAAATTAAATAATGTATTTCTGCAATCCTCCAATTTGATGTGTAAAACCTCCAATTCGAAATGGAAAACCCCTAATTTAAAATGGAAAATCTCCGACTTGATGCGTGAAACCTCCAAATTGGTGTGTAAAACCTCCTATTTGACGTGGAAATGCTATACACCATAACCGGCGACCATATAATAGACACGCCTCCGTAATAGATCAGAATGATTTTTATAGTATGGTGGCGTGGATGCTTACGAGATCGCATCTGAAAAATATAAAAATATCTTGCACTAACCCTTTTTGTAAAATACAGATTGATTGTACAAAGAGATCAGAATTGCAATTAAAATGATGTTTCGGAGGATGAATAAGAAGAAGAAACGCTGCCAATTATTGCAGAACGGTTTATTATTTCTGTATTAGGTAGCTCTTTTATGCAGATCATCGGTCTATAAATATGATTAAACCCCTTATATGTATAGTAAATTATCAAAACTTGGCGCATTCCAAAAAGGTTCCCACCTTTACAGCTCCAGGACCCTCAATTTTACGACGTAAAGTAAATGTCGAAAGAATTTAAAAAATGTCAAAACCAAAACAAAAATCGGGAAGTTGAAAAGAAAAGGAATTCGCCACAGAGGCCCGTCAGCTGATCAGTGCGCCTCCATACCTCGTTAAGGGGCTTCGAACTAACAAGATCCGCCGCTAGGAGCGGTAGGGGGCGAGGACCTAAAGAACGTGGTGGTTGACGTGACTTTTCCCTTGTTGATACCTTGCATCACCTTTTTTCGCTCTACAAATCGTTCCCCTCTCCATCAATCTCATAAATACTTATCGAATAAGAGAATTATATTAATTAATTAAATATTTTAATAAGAAACACGCAAACAAACAAAAAAATCGACAAAACAACAACAAAACTAGAGTGTAAAGCATAGAAAATCCTAAGGAACTTATCCAAGAAACGCTTGCCTACGAGTCTGCAACACATTGGGACATTTTATGTGTTGCAGGCTCGTATGCAAGCTCTAAGAGCCAATCAGCTGATCCGGACCGGGCATCGTCAAGTTAATGTCCTAAAGAGGCTACTTACGGAAATTACAGCTTCCTAGAGTGTAAAGCATAGAAATTACTTATTAAAATGATTTAACCACCGCTTCAAAACTCAAACCGTTCTCGCAATATTCGGGTCACCTGCTATGAATCATATCATCGAAACACCAGCTCAATGAAATCATCAGAAATTAACAAGCGGTTGCAATCATGTTCACAATATCAGTTATTGAGAATGATCACCTGAGTGTACACAATTATTCAAATAACCATGCTCATAAATCAGCTTGTTGGCCACGCACTTCGCAGTAGTTAACATAATATGGTTGGATAAATCGAGAGCATTCGAACGAATGGTCAACGAATTTTGTGGGATGAAAAACGATGAAGTACCATTTCCCTAGCAACGACTCGGTTGTAAGCGGAAATCATCAGAATATTTTCGTGAGCATTTTCCGTGACGTTTTTTTAGTTTATGTGCCATAGCAAAGACATCAAATAATGTCAAAAACAACTTGTGTCCCTCGTCATGACTGCCCTTATAGGTAACAAAAGAATAGCGATTCGGTATGGTCATCGTTTTCGTGCTGTGCTCTACCTTGAGCTTCTCATGTACGGAGCCCCGAAAGTTTCTGAAATGTCCCAAAGGAGCTTCATCTAAATTTCAGCGCCGTGAGTCAATTAGAGAAGAAATTAGCTTCAGAAAAGAACGGGAAAGATCGTCCGTCAAACGTCAAAGTTTAGGTAAAAAAACGGAATTTTAAGGTCGAAAGAGTGAGGGAAAATGAATAAAACATAGCCTATAGTTTGACCGGGAGATTTCCGGTCACGATAAAAAAAAAATCCCCGTTAGGATCCTTCGTCCGTTTGGCCGTGAAAGCGACACAGACTCACAGACAGACAGATTTTCATTCTTATAAACAACAGAGGTAGAGATTTTTAAATAACAATAGATTCCATTCTATGGAATTCGATATCATCCGCACCCTCTAACGTTGAGTAGTTTTTTGCTATGCTTTTTCAAAGTTTGTTGCACTGGTGACGTCACACTTTGACTTCACCAGCGTGCGAAAATTTGAAAAATCATAAAAAGAAAACTACTCATCATAGGAGAGTGAGGTTAAAAAATGCCAAACATCTTAGGATGGAACATTCTTCTACTAAAAAAATAGTTAAAATACCTTTTTCGCACCCATTGGTAACGCTCATTGGTTTGCTCGGAATGGATGTTCCCCTCCAGCAATCATCACATTCGGAAAGCGGTTCAGTTCTTTCTTTTACCACTCTTTACTTGAATATTAACTTCTTTTTTTCTCTTTATCCAGTCTATTTCTCCTTCTTATTATTCCTTCACCCTATCCTTACCTCTCTCATGATACTGCTTCTGTTTGAAAATGTATCTACCTTCTTATATATCTGACTTACAAATCGAAAACTTTCAAGGTGACAAAAATATTTTTTCTGGTTGTCATTACCTATTAAAGAATAGAATAAAAACATTTGGAACGCTGTGCGTTAAACCGTTCGCTATCCTTAAGGGCAAGAACTCAAAAATTCATGAAGAGGAATCATGCGCTGATATTGGCATCTTTTAATTATTAGCGAGTCATTCGCTAAATTCCATTAATTACCACTGGAAAGTATAATGCTTATTGGATCAAAAGTCATAAAACTTGCCTACTAAGTAGAATAAAAGTACCTATCAATTGACTGAATCAATTACTGATATAATTCTAATTCAATTCTAACTTCCGAAATCGATTTTTTTTTTTTTTTTCAGTATTGTCTGTACGGATGGACTAAGGCATCATGCGTTGGTACGTGTTTTATTTTATCGCATAACTTTTCAGTTTGTAGGTACCTACTTAAGAGAATGTCGTTATACTTAGGTCAGGGGGACTAGTAAAGTGTTGATGAATGAATTAATTGCATTAATTTTTCTCTCTGTAGGAGCCTGTATTAGGGTGGTTCAAACAAAACAAAAAAAAACTCGGCGCTCCGCGCCTCGCCAGGGGGCAAGCCCCCTGGACCCCCGGCTACCTCTATTTACATACTTCGGACGAAATTATTGAAACACAGAATGTGTTTGCGTTGTCGCGCAACCAAGTGACAACCAAACAAGCGTCATTGTTTACTATTAATTTACTATTCATGCTCATAACTCAGGTTGATGGCCACGCACTTCACAGTAGTTAACATAATATGGTTGGATAAATCAGGAGCTTTCCAACGAATGGTGAACGATTTCTGTGCGATTAAAATTGCGGAAGTTCCATTTCCCTACCAACGGTTCGGTTGTACGTGAAAATCATAAGAAAATTTACAAGCGGTTGCAATCATGTTGACAATATCAATTATTGAGAATGATCATCTGTGTGTAAACAATTGATTCAAATAACCATGCTCATAACTCAGGTTGATGGCCACGCACTTCGCAGTAGTTAACATAATATGATTGGATAAATCAGGAGCTTTCCAACGAATGGTGAACGATTTCTGTGCAATTAAAATTGCGGAAGTTCCATTTCCCTACCAACGGCTCGGTTGTACGTGAAAATCATGTACGTCACACATTTCGTTACCATCCCGCGTTCCATTTTCGGCTAGTTAGTCCATGGCTAAAACACATTCTGTGTTAAAAAAAGTTCTGGGATTTCTGGTCCCCATTGTGTTTTTGCTTCCTCAATTCCTGTTTATGACCCTCCTAAATTTTTAGCAAAAAATAATAATCCTAACCACTTTACCTGGGTCGATTTTTGCCAGTTATCGACCGCTATCGTAAACCAACCTCTAAATTGGTGCCGACGTGATGATTTGAGTCGCCCGGTTAAGAATTGTACTATAAACATGCTATTATGGTCGGATAATATGCTTTGGCATGTTCTGAACATGATCCCGTTTTTTACTTTACTTTTCCACCGATGATTGCAACGTTTATCGGCCATAACCATCAAATTAACTGTAGGGTAATAGACAAATTCACCATAATTTCACCGGAAATTATGTCGCGTTGATAATTTATGGTCCCGAAATACCTTGTGCCGATAAAATTGGGTATTTTCCAGGATACTCGGTACAAAGCCGTTGGTAATTTGGCAAGGACTTGAACCGGCATTGTACTTATTCGCCAAATATAGCGGCAAAATGGAGGAAATAGCTAAAATTTTCCCATTTTTCTGTAAAATTCCTTAGTTTCATCGGTTTTCCGGGGTCGAATTCATAGTTCTGAATTTTCTGAACTTTGATTGGATCGTTAAATAAAAAATGATGTAATATAATTGAAAATAATGTAATATAATTTCAGTTTCACTTGCTCGAGGGACAATCTGTAATTTGGTCTAGTTAAGCTGAAAGAATCCATGATCGTGGAACATAAAACATAACATTTTAACGAGAATAACATATAATAAAAATATACAAAAATAATAATTAACCTCGATAAAATATTGAAACATTAAAAAAAAAGTATTTCAAACTGTCTTCAAGGTTTCAACTATATCCCGTTTACAGCAAGTTTTAAGAAGTTTTTCCTTCTGGTCTTGTACAGATATCAATAAGGATTGATAGTCAGGCTGACTTAATCACAGTTCAGACAATTCAGAACTACGAATTTTACCCCGGAAAACCGATGGAAACTAAGGAATTTTACAGAAAAATGGGAAAATTTTAGCTATTTTCTCCATTTTGCGAATAAGTACAATGCCGGTTCGAGTCCTTGCCAAATTACCAACGGCTTTGTACCGAGTATCCTGGAAAATACCCAATTTTATCGGCACAAGGTATTTCGGGACCTTAAATTATCAACGCGACATAATTTCCGGTGAAATTAGGGCGAATTCGTCTATTACCCTACAGTTAATTTGATGTTTATGGCCGATAAACGAAGCACATCGGTGGAAAAGTAAGGTAAAAAACGGGATCATGTTCAGAACATTCCAAAGCATATTATCCGACCTTAATAGCATGTTTCTAGTACAATTCTTAACCGGGCGACAGCATTTTCGGTGAAATTTTCGATATTTACTTATCTTCAAGCAGTGCCCTGTGCCAGTTTACCGGATAACTAGTGGACGGAGCGTAAAATAAATAAGTTCATCGTGTTCAGCGCATGCGAAAACCCATAAATTGACCCAAAAAAATTGAAATCCGTCCTTCAAATCATCACGTCGTCACCAATTTAGAGGTTGGTTTACGATAGCGGTCGATAACTGGCAAAAATCGAACCAGGTAAAGTGGTTAGGATTAATATTTTTTGCTAAAAATTTAGGAGGGTCATCCTGACATACCGAGGAAGCAAAAACGCAATGGGGACCAGAAATCCCAGAACTTTTTTTTTTTTTTTTTTTGAACCACCCTAGCCTGTATCTACATAGAATATAGGTAGCGATGAGAACCCTCGGCTCTGCAGTTTGAAAAGGAGCTACTTTTTTATATATAGAGTTCTATATCCGTGCACATATAAAAGAACTGATCAACTGAAGAACCTGTGAATGATATTTATTTCATACACTGCTGATGGTGCTGAAATCTGAAGTGAAGCTCCTTTGGGACATGTAGAAACCAATTACGAACTACTGGGGGACTCTGTTGGCTTTGGAGTCTCCATAATCATCAGGTACAGAAGCCTGCTGATCAGCTGAAAGGTCTCTCAGTTGCGAACTAATGTTTTTTTCGACATGTTTACTAAATTTTTCGACATTTATTAAAAAAATTACGCGGCTTCAATTTTGATGATATGCTATTTACGGGCTTTAGTAACTTGAAATAATTCAAATGATAAGAGTTCTCTAATGCAGAAATAAATCTATGTGTATTAATTTGTAGCATTTTTTTTCCTGTTACAACCTCCTTTTCTTGATGGTCATAAAATTCTAAAATTTACAACAACATTTATAATGATATTGATTTGCAATCATACAAAAATTGAAACTTTTATTGATTATCGATGGTTAACTCATTTTGAAGCGGAATAAGACATTTGCACTATTTTGTATTATGATGTTAGGGAGAATTTCGAAATAAGCCCTCCAAGTGCCTACCGCAACATATTCATAAATTATCAATGAATTCCGAACACAAAAATTCATGTTTTTCATGGTTTGTTTTTCTTGATGTGGACGATTTTTCTTTTAAACAAAAGTATATGCAAATTTTGAATGTAGTATTTTGTTGGAGTATTTTTTTCCTAAATTTCTATCTTGATCATTTTGAATGTATATGTGTACCTACTATTCTAGAGTGGAATGTAAAAGGATAGTCCATTTGGTACTTAAATGTTTCCATTCAAGTTTTCGTTAGTTCTTGAGAATTTCATTAAGAAAATTTGGCGTCTGTAGTGGTATCTAACATTTCAAAATTTGTATTCTAAAAGCAGAAATTCGTTTCATGGTATTCTTAACCGGATTCAAGATTTTAAAGCTTTCGGTCTTATGTGTATAATCCGTCATTGCGCATTCTAACTTTCGAACGGATCGAAACTAGAGGGTTCATATTCGGCATAAAAATACGATAGTTCATCCGATTCCTTATCCGGAGGTCTACAAGCAGCAAAATCTATCCTCTCTATATACCTACTCCAAATTTGATTTTGAAATTCCTTTTCATCAAATAACCGTTTAAATATAAGTTTCAATGTATTTTTGAAAGCCAAATTGAATGAGACAAACACCACATAATTATCTTAAATTACTAACCTGTTGAATAATTAAGAGTTTTACGTTTTTAAACATATGTTTTTGCCTTACAAGTTTAAGTAAGCAATTTTCTTTTTGAGAAGTGCTAATTTATCTGAAGAAATAAAAAGGTAAAACATCTTGAAAATTTTCTCATTACGTAATGCTGCATGGTTGAAACTTTTAAAATGATAATCAAATTGTAATGCGTAAAACTCATAAAAAATGTTTACTTATGTTTACATTTATAGGCCCTGAAGATGGTTTTATATAAGCCGAAAGCTCGTGACTTTTATTCGTTTTTGACCCTTATCCTGACAATTTGGCAGCACACAAATGTTTACTGAGGTAAGCAGCTCTATATTATAACTTCCTTTTTACAAATTTATCTTCCAACACTTCTAGTTAAGGAATCAAGTGTAGAAAGGACTGAAAAGAATTTTTTGGGATTCAACTCTACATTCGTTCAACAGAACTCAATATGACGCCATAACGAATATCCATTCATCTATGTCCTTCAATCTAATATTGTTTGTTTGGTACTCCTTTAGTCCCATTGTAGTTTATGCTGTGCTTCCTAGACGACAAAAATGATCTTTTTATGGAGTTGGGATTTTATACTTGAGACTGAAGAACTACTAGAATTGGAATTTGAAATGGAGTCAGAAAGATATATATATATATATATATATATATATATATATATATATATATATATATATATATATACACTGCCGTGATAATGAAAAACATCTCAAGTCCATAATGAGCAAGTTTTCAGGAGAGAACTTGTAAGCTTTCATTATTTCCGTTGTTAATTAGGTACGTCCGTCCAGTTCATTTATACGAGTCAATTTTTTTTACCAACACTGTAGGTTACGCCTCTGAGTGCATCACTTAAAAGAAAATACATCAACCCAGTTCTCAAAATCGATTATAGTTTTTTATAGTAATTTATAAGTGTAGGATTTTTTTCATCACGTCGAAAAAATGTTTTTGGTGCAAAGTCTTTAGTAAGATTAATTGGACTAGTTTTGACTCAAGACTAATTTGAGTTGTTTTTTTAAAACTATCAAGCAAAATCAGGAGAGAGTTTGTGTTTTGGAACAACACCCACCGCAAACGGAGCCACATATTTGAAGCAAAAAATAATCGCCCCGATCATGTAAATTATTTTATGATTACACAAAAAAAGTAGCGAATTTATCAAACGAGTTGTTTCAAAACATACTTCAGATGTTTTTAATATCATTTCATAAACTTGAGATGTTTTTGACTGGAAATGTTGGATTCGTCACTATTTCAAACTTTCTACTACACCATTAAAGAGAGCGCATTATAATTGGAAGTAGGTACATCGAAACCCCACTTTCGAAAATTTTGGGCTTCAAACGTTTTTCAATATCACGGCAGTATAGGGAGTAGATCTACTATTCTAAAATGTACACAAACGTTTTGCATTTCGTGAGTATATCAATCCAAACAACATACAACATACTTGTTTTTGGTATTTCTTTCAAAATTTAATACCAACTTGGTGTTAAAATAAAATAAATAAATAATGATAATAGCATGTGGTTCAGTTAATTTTATTTTCCTTTTCCCTTGTTTTCACTTTCCTTACTTTGACGGACTTTGAGAAAGTTTCTTTCTGAGCCTGAAAAAAAATATTTCCCCACCTCGCTTATTGTTTGGCATTTTACTCGACCTCAACATATATTTTTTGAAATCAGAAAAATTTATTGACATTTTGTTCCATACTCTGTCCGTCACTGTAACTATTCCGAATTCCAGAACGACCAATGGAATCATCCTTGAATTTCAGTTAGATAACCTGTAACTCCCTTAAAACATAACTCGCAGAATAAGTTTTATTAAAATAACGCTTGGTGTTTTTTAACATAAGTCAACATTGATGTTGGGCACTGAAGGTATATACAAATTTGGTCTATAAATCCCTCTTGTTTATCAAAACAGGTTTTAAATTGGAATAAAACATCTTCAATAAGAAAGCATGATGAAGATTTCAAAATTTACCTTCCGCCGACCTTTTGGAATCCTACAACTTTTAAACAGTCCGTTAGACAAATTTTGATGATATTTATGAATTACATTATGATTCTACATTAGAATCGTTGACAAATTTTTGTTTTTCGTTCACGTCCGGGTTTTAACCTAAATGTAAAACTTAAATAACGTAATAATATTACAATGAATTACAAATCCATTGAGGATTTTTTTTTTTTTTTTTTTTTTTTTTTTAAATTCATATTTGCTTTGGTAGATCTACTCAGTTGAGTTATGTAGTGATGTGTTGAGTAAAATTTTGTTGTTGAACTCAAATGAGTGAAATGAAGATAAGGTTGGAGTTAAAATATTGTGATAATAAAAATAGGATTACGTACCTAACTTCTGTATAATGGTGGATGAGTGATGTTGATTTTCAAATGAGAATGATGTTCAATTTATCGAACATGTGGGGAGATTTACGGTTTGGGATTTTAATGCGAGTCGAACGGTTTTTCGGAGAGCAAAGAAACAACGTACCCAGAATTTGTATCAAGGAAAAATTGCGAGTTTGGGGTTGTTTGCGGAAAATCGTCACGTGATCGGATTTCGCAAACACGTGGCCGTAATCGAGGTTTAACGGGCGTGAGGGTTTTACCGCTGCGCCTTGGACCGCGGCCCAAACACTAAACCGGCTGAGGCTCAGACTGCCGCTTATGAGACGGAAAGGAGCTGCCCCCAGCGCATGCGGTCTGGGGGCGGCTCCTCCGGGAGGCAGTGACTTGGATGGGTGTTTGATAGCCGGGAAGGAGCCCTTCGCCGCGGAGGCGGCAAAGGAATTGGGGAGGAACGCGAGAAGAAGAGAAGATCGCAGGAAGGCAACTGGGTCATTCTCATTTCATTTGCCGCTTTCATGTCCCCGACGACGAATTCTCACAATTCTTGAACAAAACTAGAGATTTTGGGGAAAAAAGGGTATTATAAATTGGGAGAACAACGAAGTAATAATTTGACTGCCCAAAATACCCTTTAACCCATACACAGTGATGACGAATGAAACTTGAAATCCTGGAGACTCATGAGTGTTACTGACCCCTCGTACCTAACACCTAAGTAGAAGTTAGCTAGTTACGAAACAATGACAATCTAGAACTGGCCAGGTTTACTAGCTGCAGTAAGTTGGTTCCTCTTTATTTAGAGTAAGGATTTACATTTTTAAGATTTTTCCCAACCTGTGAAGAACTAGTTTTTCAGTCAGTCCCCCATATCTCTTCTCGATGGGACCTCAGGAGTGTTATCATTTTTGCGATCAAGAAAGCTGATGGAAAATGGCGTGAAACAGTCAGATGTGAAGGTTATATAGTCCAGTTGAAGATGTTTGACTGTAGTGGAGTGCTTGGAGTTGCAGCAGTTTTTACAGCGAAAAAAGCCTAAAAACATGTTGAGTATTTTTATTTTTAATCATGAGTGTTACGAGTGTTGTTAGTGCTTAAACAAAATAATCTGATATCAACAACCATACTGCTTGGTGACAGGTTTCAAACAGTGGCCATCCCCGGGTTTTGTCACTTCATCATCCTGTGTGACGCCATTTTTATTGGAAATTCTCATGAGTGTTACCTCTCAGGAGTGTGACCAAGGATGGATAACACTCCTGATATTACGGTACAATAATAGGGTAACACTCCTGAGATTTAAGCTCAATCACACTGCCTTCAACATGAATTCCGTAAAATCTGAATATTACGTTTGAACGTGATTCTTTTGTACTTACTTGAGCAACGACAACAATTTTGCCTAAGTCATCCATTTTACAGAAATCAATTTTTGAAATCCGGTAACACTCATGAGTTGGATATCATGTTTTTTAATACAAAAAAAAAAAAAAAAAAAAAAAAAAAAAAAAATATATATATATATATATATATATATATACATATAAAAAAGCGTTAAAATCCAGGAATCATTTCAGAATGCCTCAAAACAGATTTCGATGAAGAAAATTTTTGACAATTTTTATTTTAAAATTTTTGGAGCCATTGCAATAGCTTCATTTTTCAAGAAAATTCGCTTAAAGCCAATCAAGAAACTAACAAAAATGACTAGAAATGAGGGCGAAGTTTGTAAGAAATGACTCTGACAAATTTTTAAAGCGTAATTTCATTTGAGTTGAGCTTGGTAATCCATTTGTTTACATATTCTTGCTGTTTTTGAATGATGCAGGTATTTCATGAAAACTTGACAGTTATGGGTATCAGGCTTGTCCAGCACCCAGGAGCAGAAGCCGTCTCCAACTTCAAAACAGTACTGGCGAAGCGACTGACTTGATATTATGGTCAAACTCCCGAGAAGATGTTATCTCCGAGCAAAGATCACTCGCTGGGAGAATAACAGTGCTGCTTGCTACGCGTGCAAAGGTTTGGGATCATATCGTCCAGCCCGCCGTTTCGTTCGGGAGGAAATAGTCTTTCCCGCGAGCGGAGTTTTGACCGCTGGGAGCATAAACGTCTACGCCCCTTCTTATATGGTGAGGTGATGAGTACTCTAGGCCGGTTGAGGGAAAGGTGGGGAAAACATATCATGGAGTCATTGCCTTCTGTCTTGTACTCGTACAAAGAAACAACAGCACTTACTGATTTTGATCGTGCTGTGCCCTCGCGCGGTCTACAGGGAGGGTATTAGAAATATTTGCGCAAATTTGTTATGTGAAGGGTACTTGTAAATATGCTAACCCCCACTCCCCATCCCTTTTTATTGTTAATTAATTTTTTTCAACTTGACTTTTTTACTTTTCATTTAAACGGGAAAGAGAAAGATTTTATAATCGCGGGGGAGTTATATAATTGCGTTGCGGGTAGAGCAAGAAAGCGGTTGGTAGCAAGGAAAGTGAGGGAGGGGGCTACGTTGGTACGGAGGTGCGAATCTTTTCCAGCGCTCCTCGTTCCGTTTTCGCCTCCGGGGCTTTAAAATTGACTCAACCGGATCTTCAGGAATTGCCGTGAAAATAAGAGACAGAGAGGCAAATAAACCAAAAAACGAATGAATAATTCTTGATTACACGGACGCCTCAGGGAAGCGTAAAAAAAATATTAAGAAATTTTCAGTCATGCAGCATGATCGTATGCGCGAATTTTCGTAAACTATCGGGCTATGTTACATTGTTTTAAAAATTGAGGACATTGAGTGAAAAAAAATTGTAACTACCGAATTTATGGCAAAAAACTAGTTCAAAATAATCATTTGCTATTCAAAAAAGTCCAGTCATGCAGCATGACCCCATGAGCGAATTTTTGAAGAATATTACCGATTTTTACAACCAGCGAACGGCATTATTTCGATTTTTGACAGATTTTTCAACTTTGAAATTTTTGAAAACTTGATACATATTCTTATAGGAAATTTTACGCTGATTCCGAATATACCACATGTTAGTATGCTGAAAAAATTATTTCGCACGACAAATCGCAAAAAACAGGCTATTTTGACATTTTTGACTACATTTTTGAAAATTTCAACCCGAAGATGTAATCCGATCAAGCTGGCCAACGAACTTGAACTTTCGTTTTGTGCCCTTAACATTTTAAAATTTGTTTGAAGTTTCTAGCACAATTCTACGGACAGTTATCGTCTGGAATGACACATACATACATACATACATATATACATACATACATACATAAAAAAATGCGTTAAACTTCAGAATATGATTCAGAATAGCCTGAAACGGATTTCTGCATAATTTCTTTTCAAAAATTCACATTCTTCAAATTTTGAGGCGAGAGCAATAGCTTAATTTTCTTCAAAAATTCGCTAAAAAGATGTTGGATTTGGCGCCAAGAGAGAGTCATCACTGTACACTCTATTCTTCATTTTGAAAAAGACAATCGCCGAAATATCAACAACAATTGTGAGTTTCATCTTTATTTGTGTTTTAATTTTCACTGCACATCTGTGCCAAAAGATATACTGTTCTTATAGAACTGTTTCAAACCAACCATAAGTATATATATATATATGAAAAAGCGTTAAACTCTAGGATCATTTCAGAATGCCTCAAAACGGATTTCAATGAAGAAATTTTTCAAAAATTTCGATTTAAAAATTTTCCGAGCCATTGCAATAGCTTTATTTTTTACAAAAATTCGCTGAAATGATAATTTCATTAAAGTCAACTGTAATTTAAATAGGAAACGAAGGAGAGATTCAATTTTAGCTGAAGTTACTGAAGGTTTGACTTGAACGTGCGAGACGTTGCGTCGTATTTGTTAGCTATGTTTAGGAACTAGCTTTTATATCTTGATCTCTAAATAGGTACAAGAACTTCAGTAGAACTTTTCTTCTCAAAAATCAGAATTTTCACCTTCATCAGGTATATCTTCCTGAACAAAGGTCTCGTGTCTGTTTGACTGTTGGTGCTTACAAGATACACATCTCTCTCAATTTATTGCTCCAATTCGATTACACTTTCAGGTTTTGCGGGTAAGACTAGATTGCTTCCAAGGAGGTTTCAATTCCGTACGCTAGTCTATGCGTTCAAGCAAAGTGTCCGTACCCAATTCGACACAAGGTTTTTTCCCATAGAATGTCAACCAAATTTTGACATATTTTGACATAATAGACGTATTTCTGAATTTGCGAAAACAAAGCGTGGTTCGATGATTGATTGGATACCTATTTAATTAAATACAAATAGGTAAACATATTTTATAACAAATATTTGATGATTTAGTGTGTAATATTTAAATTTGACATTCGTTTTGAAGCATTTTAAAACGGGTTGTCAGTATTATTCACAATCCAATCTCAATGCTCTCATGACAGAAATTTCGAAGGGCTGCAAATAGCCCTTTTCCTTGATCGATCACAAGCGTCTGAGAGAAAACTTTATTAATAATTCAACAGCATATACAAATAAATTTGCTTTGGTCTTTTAAATACCTTTGTACGATCAGCAGACTTTGCAAATAAACACATAATCTTAAGTTAATATTATATTTATGTATAAAGGAGAAAAATTGAAGCTAATCATGAATATTCTATGAGTTTTTTAATTGACTTATGATGCTGAGTCGTATAAAAGTGTGAATGAACCCTTCTCGGAGGCACGATGCGCCATGTTCTGATCGTATATTACATACGGAGTTTAGCAATTGTAGACCAATGATCTGTGTAGAAGGGCTATTTAATACAAAAATAATAAACCATTGTGTAATTATTTGCAGCTTTTTTTTTAAGTTAGTTTGGGTCCGGTTTCTACATATTTTTCACACTGAATTGAATAGTAGCACTCGCAGAATTCCTCAGCCTTAATCTCACGTGTTTTTAGTGCATTTGTTACTACTTGGTGCATATTTTTTCGCTCGCTTTGCTCGCTCGGTGGCATTGATGCTATAGAATGTTACTGTTGAGTCCATCCCGGAGTCCGTAGGAAAAACCTGTAGAAATCCGACGTGTGTTGACGCATAAAAACACTTATTAAACGGGGGGTCTCATCCCCCTCTCGCCCGCCACCAAGTGGCAAAATCGACCTCGACTGATCGGTCTTGCGGGTCATTGCCTAACCTCAACAAACTGACCCCCTCCCCTCTCCAACCCATGGTTCTGGTGGGGGTAAAAATTTTAAAAATTTCTTAAGCACCCTTTCGGATAAACCTATGAATCCCCCTTTCCTGGACGTGCAAACCGTTTGTTTGGCTGAGCATTACGTGGACAAACAGATAGACGGAGTTTCATTCTTATATTATTACTAGAGGCCTGTTAGGGCTTGGAAAGCCCTAATCTAGTAACTAACAGGAACTCAGCACATTATAGTAACGATAATAGTCCTACCTATTTGCGGCGTCATGTGACCTGGTGCAAAGCTAAGGCGATGTTATTAAATGATTAAAAAGAGGACATACCGATCAAAATGTAAGTAATGTAATAAAATAAATATCACCAGTTAAGGTGGTCCTCGCCACTATGAGACTAAACAAAAAGTTGAATCGGGGAATATATATAAAGTCGGCTAAGATCTTCAGTTTCAATTTCTTCGTTCAGAAATAACTCTCCTAGATGTTAGTAACTACACTACGTTTCTTAATTACCGTGAATTGATGGAAGCTATTGTTACCGCCACAGCCTGATAAACAACTCTCGTAGATAAGGACCGCCTAGAACACGATCAAGGCGGGTACATAGAGACGAACGGCGACACTTTTGCAACAAACTTGGGGCCGTGCTGATTCGAATGAGCAGTCTAACACTAAAATCGGACCGCGAAGAACTTCACAATTTCAAAGACCGTTCGGAATTATATATAAAGAAGAGATAACATTACGTATTATAATACTCTAAACTTTTGTGTAATAACTTGCAGCGTTTTAACATCAAATAAGGTTTGGCTGAATGAAAGTTTGGTCCAATCTGCCCACCATTCTACCTTTATTTAGCCTCCACACCACGTTCTTGTGGACGTCCACTTTCAAGTTTTCTTGCTCTCAAATTAATGATAAGTTTCAAGATTAGCAAAAACTCATTCTACCTATGAACTTTCTGTAGCATTAGGACTTAGTCTAATACAAGCCTAAGTTGTTTCTATACTCAAGTCCTCCTCTTCATGTTATTATGATGATATCGATGAAAAATGAATTAGGGTTAACATGAACTCAAATTCGGATTTATTGGCTCAAAACATACTTATACCGAAAATGCATTGATGCAAAGCCGATTCCTATTTTTGTCCCGCTATAACCGGCTTCAGAACCACTGACACTGCTTTCACTAATTACCAGAATCTTACATTTTGGTAAACCATATATTGAGAAAGCAAATTCTCCACTTTGTAGTAGGTATGTATCTCCCGCCACCTGGCTCTTAACATTAGGCGCTATCTCTATCTAGCGGCAGTTAGGTGAATTAGAAAGTATCGCCCCAGCGGTAGTGGTTAGACCTAGATAGGTACCTAGTTTAGTTTTACGTCGCGCATGTTACGGTTGTGTCGGACTCGAATATTATTTTATGTTTTATGTGGTCAATGACTGTACGTTTTGTAATAAACTACAGGGTGCGGCAGAGAGGACGGATGGTTTTAAAAAACTCATAAAATAGTTAATTTTTACTAAAAACAAATTTATTGATGCGATATGGTTTGCAAGGAAATAGCATTTGAGACAGTCAAGTGTAAAAAATCACATCAGGCATGTGGTGGCCGAAATTGTTGATGCAGTGCTGGAGGCGTTCTTGGAAGTATGCTGTTACTGTGAACTCAGAGAGCTACGTCAAAATGATCACCAACTTCTTTTTCCCTGAATTAGGAAGGCGACGTGTTCCAACCCGACGTGTGTGGTTCCAGCAGGATGGGGCGACCGTTCAAACAGCCAGAGCATCAATGGACGTTATTCACCCTCTCTTCCCTGGTCGCCTTATTTCCAGGTTTGGCGATATTCATTGGCCTCCTCGGTCCCTAGATTTATCTATGCGATTTTTTCTTACGGGGACACCTCAAGGCTAGAGTATACAAGAACAAGCCCCGAACTCTGGACGAATTGAAGGACGCAATTAGCTTGGAAGACGCCAAGTTGAGAGAGCTATGTTGGAGAGAGTCTACGCAAACTTCCATGAACGAATGATTTCGGCCATCACATGCCTGATGGGATTTTTCACACTTGACTGTCTCAAATGCTATTTCCTTGCAAACCTTATCGCATCAATAAATTTGTTTCTGAGTAAAAATTAACTATTTTATGAGTTTTTTAAAACCATCCGTCCTCTCTGTCGCACCCTGTATTTTAGTAAATGCATCCGGGGTCATTTATTACTACAGTTTATCAGAAGTGGGATTGTAAACTCGGAATATAAGGCCCTAATCGTGTTTATGTGAACCATTTATCCCGACCGTTTTCGTTTCTTGGTTTGAAGATGGCGGACCATCCCGATGTCGCGAAGAGTGAATTAAATCTTGAACTTGTGGACATACTAAAAGTGAAGGAGTTGAAGGAGGCATGCAAAATTAGAGGATTGATTACCAAAGGACGAAAGAGTGATTTATTATGCGAACGTCCAAAAGCAGTCCTCATTCATGAGGCGGCGAAGGCCGACATAATGAATGACGCAGATGAAGAGGACGGGAATGACGCAGGTAGTGACGAAGAGCTTGATGACGACTCTCGTTCGGAAAATTCACGTCATTCGAGCTCACCCGTTTCGGAATCGGAATCCGAGCGCAAGAAAAGAAATAAGGCTAAGGTTACCAAGACAACTTCGTTTGCTCTAACGTTTAGAGATTTATTTATTTATTTATGAAACATACGGGCTGAAGCCCAATTACAAGAGAAATGTTATAGTATAAATATTATAAAGGTAAATGACGATAAATGACTGGTAAAAATAAAACAAGAAAATAAAACAAGGATTTCTAATTATAAAGTATCAAGTATTTTTTTTAAACGATAAAGGGAAACTGTGCTGATATCTATTTTCTCGGAGACAGAAGGAATATTGAATATGCGTTGTGCTCTATGGAGTGGATTGTTTAGCAGGTAATTTGTGGTTGTGGTAGGAGTATAAAATA
This sequence comes from Adelphocoris suturalis, assembly GCA_030762985.1. Lineage (NCBI taxonomy): Eukaryota > Metazoa > Arthropoda > Insecta > Hemiptera > Miridae > Adelphocoris > Adelphocoris suturalis. Next base: position 14,022,840 of record CM061050.1, read on the forward strand.
AGGTGGAGGTTCTAGTGCGATACAGGGGGGTATGAAAATTTAGAAACTGAAGAAGTTCGGGACAATCAATTAAATTATGGATCAGCTTATAAATGAAAACACCATCAGCAGTTTTACGTCTACCCTCGAGCGAAGTCATACCATTACCATTTAGAAAAGCCTGATAATTAAAATCTTCCCAACCTACACCTCTTTTACATTCAGCACAGCGAGCGAACCTTTTCTGGACTTTTTCCAATCGAGCAATAGTGTTAGCGAAGTAAGGAGACCACACCATCGATCCGTATTCAAGAGTGGGAAGCACTAATGCATAGTATAGCACGATCAAGGCATCTACATTATTGAAATCACGGGTATGACGTTTTAAGAAGCCCAACGATTTCATAGCTTTGCCACAGATCTTGTTAATGTGATCATTAAACGATAATTTACCGTCAAACAAGATACCAAGGTCAGTAACGGATGATACACGTTGAATGACCTGGTCGTTTAGCACATAATGAAAGACAAGAGGATCGGGAGATCTAGAAAAAGTAATTACTGAACATTTTTGGATATTTGTGGAAGATACGCTCTCCAAGTTTGATGGGTCAGGCAAATGGGGCAGGGCAATGTGAAAATTGAATCTTCAGTCTTACCCATAGATAAACCGACATCACCGTAATTAAGAAACGCTGCAAATTATTTCACAAAGGTTTATTATTTTTTCAATTGAGTATGATCGTAGTTTTAGTTGGCTTGCGTCCGTCATAAGGCCCGTCCAGACTCCTCGGCGTGTCCTATTTCGAGTTGCCACAACCTATGCTTCTATAATTATAATATAGTCGTATGTTTATATTTATCGATTTGAGCTCCTATCTATTCAGAATAATATCATTATCAAAGTACGTACGAAAAGTCGAGAGGATTTGTTATTAAATATGCGTAGGCAAAGCATTGGTATTAACACACAAATATGACCTAGAAAAAAACGTATATTCATGCCTCGAAGGAACATGAAATTCGAAAGCAATACAAGTGTAGGAAGTTTTCCACGCCACCCTGTAAGTACTCTCTAGGTCTCGTTACCTCACAACCGGAGGTTCACCGCCCTATTACACTTACAATATCACTCATACTCGTATTTTTCCATCAACATTCATTTGAAAGTTGTGCATTTTGAGATGAGTGAATTTTTTCCTAACATGAGAATAATAATTATTTGGTCGTGCATGATCTGGTCCCAAAGTGTTCTGTTGCGATGTCCTACAGCCCATTGTTATCCGAACTGTGGAATATTAGCTTGCGTAGTTGTGGTTGAGCAGTTTGGAGTTTTAACACGTTAGTCTAACACTCAAAACCTCGAAAAAGACACTTTTTCGCCCGTTTTTGGCCCATAGCATCTATGCGAGTAAAGCGATCGGGATGGTTAAACGTTAGGACCAACTAGACCCCAAGTGGAGTCAACGTGCGAAAGAACGGGGTTTTTAAGTCAATTCTTAGGCCCTTTATGGCCCGGACGGCGAACGGCGGACGGACATTTCAAACTTAGATTCTACGCGCCTTGAAACGTAAAGTGACAAAGTTTGAGGGGGGGTTATAGGTAAAATTGTTTTGCTATACGATCACATAGGCTTATTATTGGTAATAATAAACCAAAAAGTGTTACAATTGTGGAAGATTTTCGTCTCATGTGGCAAATCAGTGCCCCAAACCAAAACGTGAACCTGGTTCCTGTTACGAATGTGGGTCATCACAGGGCATCAGCTGAACGCCTGCCCTTCTTGAAGAGTAGGACAGAACCAACCTACTCGTTTTTCTGGAGCTTCAGCAGTGAACTTCATGGATGCTATTCAGTTTGTACCACCTTTTTCCGTCAAGGTAAAACTTTCAATTTTGCCAAATGTTATGTTAGCTATAATTGATTCAGGTTGTCCAGTTTGTTTAGTCCATAAAGGTATGTTACCAAACTGTAATTTTAATTACAGTATCGCCTAATTTTTGTCTCTCAGGAGTAAACAAGAGTGTTGTTAACATTTTAGGAAAAATTAATTGTGACCTAATTATTCAAAATTGTAAAAGTTCTTGTTTGTTTTATGTAATCCCGGATCGTACTATAGACTGGCCATGTCTCTTGGGTAGAGATTTTATTTCAAATAAAGCTATTTGCTTTATTTGAAATAAAGTATAAGCTTCAGTTATACCCTGAAGTGAAAGTTGCTTATGCTGAAAGTGAAGATAATTGGGGAGAATTACCAAACATTGACTTTGTTAATTGCAATGAAACACCAGTTTTGAGTGTAAATAAGAATATTAGTTTTGACGTCGCACAAAAACTTGAAAATACCATAGACGAACTTTATGTAAAAAATGAAAAACCTGATGTACCTGTGACTAATTTGGAAATGTCCATTGAGTTACAAACAGGTCATGCCCCTATATTTTTCCGCCCACGGCGAATGTCTTTTGAAGAAAAAAATGCGGTTTCTGAAATAATAACAGATTTGCTTAATAAAAATTTCATTCGACCAAGTACCTAGTTCTGAATACGCTAGTCCGGTAGTTATGGTAAAAACGAAGAATGGGAAATATAGAATGGCAATAGATTTTCGCGAAATTATTAAGCGTATTCAGAGACACAATTGGACGATTAATAAGTAATTATTTCTTGGAACCAAACTTTCAGGATGCAATCAGGTACTGTTCAGGCATTATTGAAAATGATAAACCAAGAGTAAGATTCTTCAAAGTATAAATTCAAGGTTGGCTCCGTTTGCTGATTGAATTTTTCATCGGTTCTGACCATATAATATGACGGTTCGCTTTCCAAGGGCATTGTCGATTCCTTTCGCTCCTCGGTTTTGTTCTTTCTGTCGATTTTTAGTCGGAGTAAAGCTCACAATCATGAAAATAAAATATTTTCTGCGCAACGAAGTCTCACCTTTCAAGGTCTTGGAAGTATGAATTGAGTGGTTATCGTTGAATAAACATTATCTGCAGTAGAACGTGAAGTTGGTATACTATTTCGGTATGGAGGCACCTTGGGTTCTTAGATATTCCTAGGAGCGACAGATAGTTTTCATTGATGCGTGACATGTTTTGAATTCTAGTCATCTCTTTATTGAAACTGTATGGCGCAAAGATTCACAACACTTCCCTAACGTTTTACATATTTTTGTATAATATTTGTACAGGATCAACAATTTTAACGGTAACATGATGCGTTCCTGAATCTCCAACTGTGAGTCAAGAGCCGAGGGGCTTTTAAAAGTTGTAATATTTCCCTCTTGAGAATAGAAAATGTTTACTGTGCATTATAACTAAACAAGAATATGCATTTTTCAATTTTACATAGGTATAAATATTTGTTAAACATTTACTTCTGCGATTCCAAGAGGATCCACAAATAATAGAGTCAAAGGTAGTCCAAGGTATACCACAAGACAGTAGTCGCTGGGAATATAATTGGACTAAGAGCAACAACACACATTCCAAACTTAATAGTTTACATTATCCACAAAGCGCTAGATAGACAAATGAAATGAGCACAAAGACCAAACTACTCCATGAACTAGGTAAGTCCAAAGTCCATGTACTAGACCAAACTGCAAAAAACGAATTTTATCGTGATTTGTAAAAAAAGGCAGTGGGATGCGAAACTGTGTTAAACAGTAAATATGGACACAATTTAATCCAGTCATTTAATATAGAAAAGTTCCAGTCATGTAGCATGATCGTAAGAGAGAATTTTCTTAAATTATCTATCGTATTTATAATATGTTAAAATGTAATGAAATTGGAGCAATTTCAGTAAAAAGTGTTAATTTTATGGCAAAAAAACTTGTACTAAATAAAATTCGGTTATTCAAAAAAGATTTTGGAGTTTTAGATTTTTTGCAGTTTGTACATATTTTTTTGAAAATATTGATGGAATTTAAGTACGTTTTTCGGCATAATTGTGTGTAAACATTTTTTAATGTCCTAGTTAGTCATTGATAATTTTGTTATGGCGAAGATTCTGCTAAAAAAATTTAAATTTAACGATTTTTGGCCGTTTTTATCTTTAGTGATTTTTTGAGTAACTTTTTTGAAACTAGACCAAATTAATGTGCTCAAAAATTATTGGCTAACAAACTCATTCTTTCTTTTGGAAAGCTTGATTTTTTAATCTTAAGGAGAGCTATCGTCTGGAACACACACACACACACACACACACACACACACACACACACACACACACACACACACACACACAATTTTTTTTTTTTTTTTTTTTTTTTTTTTTTTTTTTTTTTTTTTTTAGAAACCCCCCCTTAAAGACGGAGGGGGCACGCCATTAAATTGGAAAATAAACAAATAAAATTAAAAAAAAGTGGGGAGGACGCCCAGGTTTACCCGACGCCGGCTCTAGGGATAAGGGAAGTTGCAGGACGAGGAGGAAGAATGGGATGAAAGGAAGTGCCCCTATAGAATGACCACCAGTTCAAGTAAGAACCCCTCAGGACGCGGGTGGTGATACCACGGAGTACTCCTGCAGAGATGCCCAACTCGAGTAACTCCGTGGCGCTTTTCCCGCACCACACCCCGCGCCATGACACGGTCGCGGCAATGACCTTGATGTTACTAGGTACCACTCCTTTTAGCTCAGATATCGCTTGGCGCAGATCATTTCTATCATATTTACTTTTCTTAGCCCGCCAGGTCTGCTCCATGTCCACGCTGCCACTGACAACCTGGACATCCAGGATAATGGCAGACCCATCGGGCTTGATCGCGACGATATCTGGCTTCTTGCCCCGGTCACTCGGCATGTGGTATAGTCTCTCCCTTTCGACATCCCAACCGCTAGATGACAAAGCGCCTGCTATCTGCTTGGCAACCGCATCATGACGTAAAATGCGGCCACCGTGAGTACGAGGGCACTGCTGCACCACATGATATAGATTCTCATTTTTACCCTTACAGGCACGGCAAAGGGCGTCAACTGTCCCGCGAATACTCCTCGAACACCTCACTGAGGTGGCTAGGGTAGCCACCCGGATGGCGTGAAAATGGCGATAGTCGCGGGCCCCAATGCCCTCTGAAGCCCATTCCACCCACTGGGTAGAAATGGGGGATTCAGAGCACTGTCGGAGTTCTTTACCATCTACTGACTCATGTAGCGCAGCAGCGAACTCAGCAGATGAGCTGGGTTTTGGAGCAGTTGGTGTTGCTCGATCGCACCACAACAACTGCTGCCGGACAAAGTCTAGGTCAGCAGCAGTGCGGGCGACCTCCCAGCTCGAGCCCCTAAGGGCAAGCAGGCGCTGGCGGCGTAATGATGGGATGCTGGCAGAAAGAGAGACAATACCGAGCCCACCGGCCTTGACCGGTGCGTGGATGTAAGCACTTGGGACACCAGGTGGAAAGCCTAGTCAAGAGCGCACAGCAGAGCGAACTTCACGATCTAACTCAAGCAGCCTCCCCGCAGTAAGCCTGCCAAAGACTAACCCATAGGTTAGCTTTGGCAGTAAGTACGTGCGAAGGAGGCGCAGCTTCTGCTGTGGCTTCAATGGAGCCTTAGTGACACGAGCTAATGCTCCACTAAGGTCCACACGGCTTGCGGCAATGGTTGCAACACCCATGAAGTCGACTCCAAGGTACCGCCAGACCTCCAGCACGGATCGGGCAGGGATGGAAGTTTGTCCTAAGACAAAACACTCCTCATCCACCACCTTCACCTTATGCTGGCGACCGGACGGGACCAAGGAGACCGAACCACACTTAGCTGGGTTTACCACCAAACCACACCTGGCTAGCTGCTCAGCAAATGCGTTGAGGGAGATCTGCAAGCCCTCACGGGTTTCTGCGAGTAGGATGACATCATCAGCAAAAGCCAATGCACCTACTCGCACCCCAGGGGCGAGATCAAACCCTATTTCAGCTGGCAGCTTACCCAAGGCCGTATCCACGACCAGGTTAAAGAGGAGTGGCGACAGAGGATCCCCCTGGCGTACCCCGCGCCCAATAACAACATCCCCTGACATCTCACCTCTTGCCTCGAAGACCGTCACGCCTTCGTGGTACAGGCAGGCAACATACTCAATCAAACGAGCAGGTGCCCCGACACCACGAAGACAATCGGTCAGGGCAGAGTGGCTAACTGTGTCAAAGGCCTTAGCGACGTCCAGAGCGGCAAGATGGAGCTGCCGTTTCTTGATACGGGCCAGCGAAATGACAGTTTGGAGAACTGTTAGATTCTCCGCTGTGCCATCCGCTGGCCGAAATGCTCTCTGGACGTCACCTATGACACCAGCCACTTGGAAGCGAGATGCCAGAATCTTTTGAAAGTGGCGGAAAACTACCGATGATATTGAAATCGGACGGTAGCCTCCAGGCCCACTTCCCCCTTTCTTTGGGATGAAAATGGTTCGGGCACGAGTCAACGCTTTCGGGGGCCTTCCCGATAGAAGTAACAGGTTGAGGATGAGCAGCCTAACATTCTTTGGAGCTTTATTCCAGCGTCGGGCGGAAACACCATCGGGCCCAGCAGAAGTGGAGTTTTTGACACGGCACTTATGTGCCTCGTCATAAAGCACCGGTGTGCACATGATGCTGCGCAAGGAATCCCTGGTGGAAGCTGGGGGTACCACTGGCTCACCAGGGTTGTGGCTGGGAGCACTCATAAGTGGCTCCCAGTAATCCACAAACTCCTGGAGAGGGGGCATGACTTGTTCATCCCCAGCTCCCTCCAGTACCTCCGCAGCTGCACGAGCCGGATGCTTCCTCCACAATCTCTGGACACGCTGGTATTCCCGCCTTCTCGCTTGCTTAGCCGCTCTGCGACCTCCACGAGGCACCACATTAGGAGGAACTCCTCCCTGGTGCCCCGCCACGGTCGCTTCCTCAACCTGCGGGAAGATCCTCTGCACATAGGCCGCGACCTCGTCCTCCAAGCTATTTGGCCCCTCAACAGCCCGCCTCGCCAGACCCTGCAGGTAGGCACTCTCATAACCAACAATGTTGCCTACCTGCTCCCCGAGCCTCAACACTTCAGTCTTCAAGTCTTCAAGAAGACCGGAGGTCCCGGGGGAGGATTGCTGAATGGCGGGCTGTTGTCCCACGCCTGTCGGAGATGCGGGAGAGGCCCCACGGCTATTTGCCAGGATTGCATCCTGGACAAGCTGCTTATAGTGGGGCCTCAGGCGAAGAGATTGAATGGCAGAAAGCGTGCGCATGGGAAAACGTACTTGCAAGAAAACATTTATATTCCGTACCCCATTACGCACAGCCTCTGCCTCCTCTGCTGCCATTCGCCGCAAATCCTCAGAAGCATACCTGGGCCGCTCTCGCTCTATATCTATTGCAGCGTTGGCCTGTACAGGATGCTTCTGCCAGACGTGGGCACTGAGGCCACGCTTGGTGCTGAAGGCTCTCTCACAGTGGGCACACTGGTGGGCATTTACAGGGGTCGTGGAAGAGGATGAAGGATAGGAAGACGAGGATGAAGAAGAGGGAGAGGATGGCCGACGCCCCTGCCTGGGGCGCCCCCGAGCGCCTCCCCTAGAACCCCGCGAGCCAATGGGCCCGCGGGGGTTATGAGGCTTGGCTGTATTTTCTTCCATAACGGGGAGACGTAAAGACAGGGTCGGGAGATCGGTTGACACGAGCCTCCCCCCTAATCGCCATTGGGTCATTCTGCCACCCTCCAGTAACCTGGAGGGTGCCCGGGTTGCACGACGGGGACGTATGACCTTGACTTGGGTAGGGATTTGAAGGAGCTTCGAAGAGATGAAAACACCAACAGTTACCCTACCCCAGCAACCCCTCTACCCCAGCAACCCACACAGACACACACACACACACACACACACACACACACACACACACACACACACACACAGCGCACACACACACACACACACACACACACACACACACACACACACACACACACACACACACACACACACACACACACACACACACACACACACACACACACACACACACACACACACACACACACACACACACACACACACACACACACACACACACACACACACACACACACACACACACACACACACACACACACACACACACACACACACACACACACACACACACACACACACACACACACACACACACACACACACACACACACACACACACACACACACACACACACACACACACACACACACACACACACACACACACACACACACACACACACACACACACACACACACACACACACACACACACACACACACACACACACACACACACACACACACACACACACACACACACACACACACACACACACACACACACACACACACACACACACACACACACACACACACACACACACACACACACACACACACACACACACACACACACACACACACACACACACACACACACACACACACACACACACACACACACACACACACACACACACACACACACACACACACACACACACACACACACACACACACACACACACACACACACACACACACACACACACACACACACACACACACACACACACACACACACACACACACACACACACACACACACACATCACACATCACACACACACACATCACACACACACACACACACACACACACACACACACACATCACACACACACACACACACACACACACACACACACACACACACACACACACACACACACATATATATATATATACTCGGCCCTTCGCCCCCCTGGACCCCCCTAATCTATACTCGGCGCTTCGCGCCTCGCCGGATCTTTTCTCTTTTCTACTGCGTAGAAAACGAGTATAATTTGCTATGCAATTCGTCTCACGAGAAAAAAAAAAAAAAAAAAAAAATTTCAAGCCTGGCCGGGATTCGAACCCACGACCTCTCGCTTCCCATCTCGGGACAAAAAACGTTACACAAAAAAAGTGGACATTTAAAAAAAATTATTGGGGGTCGGCCTAAGAATTGCATAGCAATTAATATATATATATACATACAAAAAAGGGATAACTTCAGGAATCGTTTCAAAATGCCTCAAAATGGATTTCGATGAAGAAACCTTTCAAAAATTTTGATTTTAAAATTTTCCGAACTATTGCAATAGCTTCATTTTCTACAAAAATTTGCTAAAATGCTTTTACTTCTAAGAAGATATGAATATTTTAGGCCAATTTTGTTGTTTTATTTAATCTAAGGGTCTCTATGTAGACGCATATGGATATGGGCGTTTCAAATATGGGAAAATCGCCAAGAGCTTATCCAACAACTCGGGCCAAGCATACCGTTTGGAAAGTAAGCTATGCGAGAAGCGTTCCGAATTTGTACACAACATATATGTACGTATGCATTTATTTATTCATTTATTTATTTAACCAATTCTATCTAGGTGTCTACTTGTATTCTTCCTCTGATAACGGTGGAAGTAAATAGGCATTCAGCTCATTCACAAAGAGGAACACGGAACACATATAGAGTGTGATGTTAATTCATCCAAAATTGATGGAAAGAAGCCCGTAGCTGTTTCATAATACTTCACTAGTGGAAGCAGCATGTTAGTGGAATTTAGATATTTTGCTCCACGTGATGTCATTATATTTCAATCGTTCAGGAAATAATTCAATTCATATTTGCTAAACACAGCAAACACCAATAACAAACGAAAATTAGAACTTATTCAAATTTCGAAGGTTTTCGAATTATTCGTTTCTATTTTTAATATTTTAACTCTTAGGATAAGGCGATGCCAAATTATCAGGATAAACTAGGTACCATTCGTGAATTCTGACCCCAGTATCCGAATCTTTGGTACTGCGGTTTGGAAGAAAAGCTCCGGAGGATGGATTATTGTACATAACAGATGCTTCAATAGATATTGTGTATATACACCTTCACATTATATTATATGCTGGGATGAAGAGACGGTGAGAGGTAAATTCGGCATTATATACAGCAGGTAAGGGTATTAACCCTCTTGATCCGAGAACACTAAGGACAATAATGGGTTGTCAACCGGTTCCCGGGAACAGTGGATATTTCGTAGGACTGGCCACAATGGGGGCATTATACGGTCTAAACCCTCTCTAAGCCCTAATGGTGTGCGAGCGTTAAGCAAATCTGTTCATTCATACTGACTACTAGATGCATATAGGTATTCGGGAGTATCACGGGTGCATATGCAATCTCAAAGATACGTCTGTACGAAGGCACGTTTGGCTGCCCCTTTGGTTATGATTGATAATGCATCAAAGCAATGCTAACCGGATCCAAGCTAGCATGATGGGCTGTGAGCACCAACACCAACCATATAATACGCCAACCATTTTGGCTTGTGGATGACAAAAGGGGAAATGATTTGCTGCACTTAACAACTTGTATTTACGTCTACCCATATCTATTGGGCACAAATGAAACTCTGGATTTCCTAATAAATAATTTACAACTACTTTATTTGTGCGTACTAAGAGCAATTGATTAGTCAACATTAGAATTAAGGCTACTGAAATGGCTATCCAGTTAGGCACTAGCCTCGCATTGCCAAGTTTTCAATAAACCGTTGCAACGAAACGAGCCGAGATAAGTTACAAAGAAGGCCCAACATTGGTCTCCCCCTGTCGGCTCAAACTCAATTTTCTTTGCATATCCTAGAAGGAGCACACCCCCAGAGTCGCCTGATGCCAAATATGTAACGGTAGGTTGATTTTATATATGTATGCCTACTCTAAACGAAGCTTAAAATGCATGTTTCCTGACTATCTTCTTTTTTATTCTTGTACCTCCTAGTTTTTCTGCTTACGCACTTCTATCAGGTCTCCTCAGCCAATTTTGATTAAACTTGGAACATAGGCTACATTTGACTATAGGCAAAGTTCCTTTTAGGGATTAGGAGCCGCTGCAACTATGTCCTGATCAGCTGAGTGAATAAAGTTCTCTCAAATTCACGTAGTAAGTTCAAATTTGATAGCGAGGCTCTCTGGAACTTCAAGATACGAATCAACGCAGGGGCTCTTTCCTGACCAGCAAAGTTAGCTAAATTCTCTCCTATTCACCCCAGGAATATGAAATTAGAGAGTTTCTCTAGGGCAATAAGAGATGAACAAAATTAAGGGTTCTATCATGATCAGCTATGTGAGCTGAATTCTCTCCTATTCACCCTAGGAAATTTAAATTCGTCAAGTAGCTTCTCTCGGATAACAAAAGTGAAATGAAATGACTGACTCCATCCTGAGAAGCTCTTTAATTCCAAATTTGTTTTCCAAGACCACGAAACATTTGTGATATCCCCCCAAAAAGATGCCAAGCCTAAATATGCATATCATCCAATTTGTGCCAAGTCAATAGTCGGATTCTCTCACTCTTTTAGACTGCGTTTGGAAGGCTTGGCCGATTTTCGCCAATTACACAATATACATCCTTGATGTTCCCCAAATGTGGTGAGACAATATCTCCTTCATTTCATTATTATATAAGGACCAGAACCCATTACCTACGCAATGCTTACTATTGCAGAGCTCTAATAATTTTAACACGAGTAGCCTGGGTAGCGACGACCAACTCTTGAGAAGAACCACGATTTTACGATCAATAAATCTACCCGACTGTCGTGAGCGGTTAAGATTATCGGGAACCATCTACGTCTAAACCTTTATTCTTTGAAGATTCCATTAAAATTGGTAAAAACTGTAGACTCAGATACATATCAGTTATAGGTAAGAATAGAATTCAACAAACACCATCTCAATTCCTAATTTTCAAAAGACTCTTTGAGGTTAGGTATACCTAGGTTTCGCAAAGGACTATCTCCGATTATTATTTATGAAAAAATAATTGATATATTTATTGATATTGGAAAAATAATATCTTGCATACATACATCTTTAACGGTACAAGCATTTTAAGCATTCCCTAATTGTTACCAGTTTTTCTTATACCTGGCCTTAAGAAATTACTCTCTCATTCATATCATCTCAACACATCTCGCTCAAGGAAAATTTTAGCTCTGTAACTAGGTACTACAGGGTTATCATGATGATTTAGAACACTAGAATCACGTATTTTCGGAATCACGGGCAGGTATGTCAATCATTGTTGTTTTGACGGTGCGGAGTACTGATAAGATTTTGAGTGTTCCGGGGATGTCGTTTCGGGTGGCGGACCACAGATAAGAATAGCACTAGTCGTTTGTAGAACCTCGTTGCAATGAAGACACTATTATTAGCAGTTATAACAGGTTAGTATTAACATTGATGTAATGCAGTTGTAAGAAGTTCCTTAATCATGACGCATTTATATAAATATATACACTATTGCAAAACGTTATATAAACTTTGCAAAATATTATTCAAAGATCTATTACTTCAGCGTTGGGTACCCTTCCAGTGTAGATTTCTATACGCAAACATGATATACCTTTTTCCATGATTTTTCCCTGTTCTAGCTTACATATAGGTTGCCAGGCAACTCAATTTGAAGAGACCAATTTAACGACAGAATTTCAAGATAATTTGAACCAGAAAACCGCATAGGATCGACCCGAATCAGCTGAAGTTCAGCTTCCAAACCGTCTTTTAACCTCACTTTGCGATTCACAATCGTGTTATCTTTTTTCTTTCTCTTTGTTTAAATGAGCTTACGAGGAACCTGAACAGTTCATTACAGTACTCGTACGGTGGTTCCACTAGGTTCAATGAATATATTCTATTAGAATCAAATTAATTTGCTCTGTTATTGAGAATGTTTGGGTTAATGGTTTTTAATATTAATTTCAATCGTGATATGACCTTGCAATTGCTTGATAACCTTGCGATTACAATGGTCGACGAAGTAACCAGTGAGAAATATGTAAAGTTGAACAGCACTAACAGAACATTGAAACTCACTAGTTGTCTATATCCCCGAAAATTCATCACCCCGATCACACAATTGTCGAATGTAGAAAAAGATTCCACAGGACTATTTACTGAATACCAACTCCATCAATCATTTATCCAAAAACAATAATATTACATATCACACATTAATATAAGTTGATCAAGCGCAACCAATGGGTTGTTCCTTAAATCAAGTAACATGGTAATTAGTCTACTCTAATTTATTATTCATCAGCCAAGCTATAATATTTTCTTGAACGATGAAGTTATTTTTATATTAATATTGAAAAAACGCTGCAAATTATTACACAAAGGTTTATTATTTATGTATTAGACAGCCCTTTTACGTAGATCTCTGGCCATAATTATTAAACGCCGCTTATAGTATACTAGCCGCTCCGGCTCGCTACGCTCGCCTCCACGTCCAGCCGGGGGGCAAGCCCCCCGGACCCCCCATTAAGTTGCTCGCTTCGCTCGCAACGTGTGGCATGTAGGGAATATTGCTCGCTTCGCTCGCAAAGTCTGGCATGTAGGATGTGTTGCTCGCTTCGCTCGCAAAGTCTGGCATGTAGAAAATGTTGCTCGCTTCGCTCGCAAAGTATGGCGTTTAGGGGATGTTGCTCGGTTCGCTCGCAAACGGTAGATCTCTAAGGGTAGGTTTAACTTCTGTAGGGGATGCTGCTCGCTTCGCTCGCAAACGGTAGATCTCTAAGGGTAGGCTTAACTTCTGTAGGGGATGCTGCTCGCTTCGCTCGCTTGAGGAAGTTATACTGCCCACCCAACTTGGCAGACGTTTTTTTCAGTTGGGAATTATTACAAACAAATTAAATCTTATAAAACTACGTGGAACCACGAAAAGTTTATTCGGGGATGTTGCTCGCTTTGCTCGCAAGGCAGGCGCGGATCCAAGGGGGGGGTCACAGGGGTCATGACCCCCCCCAGAATCACAGCCTGCATTTCAAAAAGCAGAGCTGAACGACAACGAATTGTTGACAAACCCAATAACAAAAAAAAAAAAAAAAATCAAACGACCAAAACGAACCCAATTTTTATAAAATCAAAAACCAGAAACAAACCAAACGACCAAAGTTAACTTACCATATTGCTAACTAAAAACATTGGAAACAAAATATAACAATAATAACGACTAATCTTTTTATAGAATACTGATTTTTTTATGTATTTGGTTTGTAGCAACACTTGTGATTGTTTACATTTGTAAAAGTTCTAACTGGGACGATCATTTATAACACAAAGTCTAATTTTCTATTTTGTTTCGCAAATCTGTTGATTATCGCATCGATGTCTAATTCGATGTCGCGATGAACGTGTAGCAATGCAAGCCCAGCTTCTGCCATTTGTTGTCGTTTATGGGCGCTGCAGGGGTCATCATGGAAGAGAGTAGCCTAAACGATCTGTTCAACCTAATTTATGCTGTTACCAGTACAGAAGAAGTTACGACAGGTCACGCTTATGCTAGAGATGTTAAGAGCCCACCTCCTTGCTCATCGAGCTCTGGCCTCGTTAATATTGAAGACTATTCAGTTTTCGCATTTATTTTGATCTGAAATAGAACAAGTGTTGTATGGCAGGTGGTGGTTGTGGGATCGATCAGATATTCTGAATCGATTAAGAATTCAGCATATAATTAAAAACGTGAATGCAAAAGGAAATTCTAACTCAGAAGTTCAACTCCCGTTCTCGTTTACTTTTCTGCCAAATTCAGTAAAAACGATCCTGAATTCACTGAGATCAAGATCAACAATCGATTGTTGTGGTATCAATGTTTTGATTTGCAAACTCTGAAGTTAGCTACGCTGCCATAAAAGGCGCCACTTTGTTTGAAAACACATTAGGACACTTTTTTAGAAGGAAATTGAAAATAAAACCAGCTAAATCAGCTAAATAATTAATAAATATTAAAAAATATTTTTTACATAAACAATGAATTTTATAAATAATTACAATTAGTTTTTAAGTAGACAAAATGGACGAATTTAGGCATAAGGTTATTCTGGCTTTGTCAGTCTGTAAGAAAATTCGGTTTGTATTGTTCGTTTGGTTATTTTGTTATTTGTTGTTATTTTTTATATTGTTCTACCCTGTGACCCCCTCCGGAAAAAATTTCTGGATCCGCCCCTGTCGCAAGGTATACCTGTATATGTGTAGGACAAAGTCCGTATTTATTATTTGAAATGGCTCTCGCTTCGCTCGCAAGGTAGGTACCTATGTAGGCATACCTGCTCGCCTCGCAACGTTGTGACATCGAACCCTTCACGTCAATTCTTGAGCCTTCTCTCGTCCACGGCAGAATCATTTTAATCGCTTTGCTCGCTTCCGCTGGTAATTCGACCGAGTTCTCGTCACTTTTTTCGCTATCCGATTTCGGATTCAGATTCGGCGGACCCAAAGCTGTATTTCGCCCGCGAAAACCGTTCCGAAAAACGTACCTTTATGGGGTATATTTTGATGGGAAAAAACCAAGTTTTTCGGCGGACTTTTCGAGAAAACGGGTCCGTACTCTCGCATTTTTTTGACGCATTTCCCGATACTTTTTTCGCGATCCGATCGCGCCGTCGTCTTCCTCGTAGGAAAACCTACGAAACCCGTATTTTTCCGGAATTGTCAACGGCCGTTTAGAGGGGTAGGGGAAGCGGGGAAGTGGAAAAAGCGCACATTAATTATTACTTCGACCCCCCTCCCGCCCTACGGCCCATGGTTCGGGTGGGATTAGAAAATTTTAAATTCGCTTATACACCCTATCGGAAAATCCCAAAAAGATCCCCCCACTCGTAGATCCGGCCCACTCAGCCGTTTGGCCGTGCATAGACACGACAGAGCGACAGAGCGACAGACGGAGTTTCATTCTTATTAATAACTAGCCGCTCCGGCTCGCTACGCTCGCCTCCACGTCCAGCCGGGGGGCAAGCCCCCCGGACCCCCCATTAAATTGCTCGCTTCGCTCGCAAAGTGTGGCATGTAGGGAATATTGCTCGCTTCGCTCGCAAAGTGTGGCATGTAGGGAATGTTGCTTGCTTTGCTCGCAAAGTGTGGCATGTAGGGAACGTTGCTCGCTTCGCTCGCAAAGTGTGGCTGTATACATGCGATGTATTACAATTGAAACGTGTAGGGGATGTTGCTCGCAAACGGTAGATCTCTAAGGGTAGTTTTAACTTCTGTAGGGGATGTTGCTCGCTCCGCTCGCTTGAGGAAGTTATATTGCCCACCCAACTTGGCAGACGTTTTTTTCTGTTGGAAATTCTTACAAACAATATAAATCTTATATAACTACGTGGTACCACGAAAATTTTATTAGGGGATGTTGCTCGCTTCGCTCGCAAGGTATACCTGTATATCCTTGAGGAAGTTATACTGCCCACCCAACTTGGCAGACGTTTTTTTCAGTTGGGAATTCTTACAAACAAATCAAATCTTATAAAACTACGTGGAACCACGAAAAGTTTATTCGGGGATGTTGCTCGCTTCGCTCGCAAGGTATTGCTGTATATTTGTAGGAAAAAATCCGAATTTATTCTGTTGAAATGGCTCTCGCTTCGCTCGCAAGGTACCTGCTCGCAACACCCAAACACCGAAACCTGTACCTGATTTATTGAACCCCAAAGACCTCTGTCTTCCCAGAGCCTTCTCGCGAACACGGCAAAATTAATTTCTGATGTTAAAGGCTTCCCTCGCAATTCCCCTCGTGATTTGACCTACTTTCCGTCACTTTTTTCGATATCCGACTTCGGATTCAGATTCGGCGGGATCAAAGCTGTATTTCGCCCGCGAAAACCGTTCCGAAAAACGTACCTTTATGGGGTATATTTTAATCGGAAAAAACCAAGTTTTTCGGCGGACTTTTCGAGAAAACGGGTCCGTACTCTCGCATTTTTTTAACGCATTTCCCGATACTTTTTTCGCGATCCGATCGCGCCGTCGTCTTCCTCGTAGGAAAACCTACGAAACCCGTATTTTTCCGGAATTGTCAACGGCCGTTTAGAGGGGTAGGGGAAGCGGGGAAGTGGAAAAAGCGCACATTAATTCTTACTTCGACCCCCCTCCCGCCCTACGGCCCATGGTTCGGGTGGGATTAGAAAATTTTAAATTCGCTTATACACCCTATCGGAAAATCCCAAAAAGATCCCCCCACTCGTAGATCCGGCCCACTCAGCCGTTTGGCCGTGCATAGACACGACAGAGCGACAGAGCGACAGACGGAGTTTCATTCTTATTAATAACTAGCCGCTCCGGCTCGCTACGCTCGCCTCCACGTCCAGCCGGGGGGCAAGCCCCCCGGACCCCCCATTAAATTGCTCGCTTCGCTCGCAAAGTGTGGCATGTAGGGAATATTGCTCGCTTCGCTCGCAAAGTGTGGCATGTAGGGAATGTTGCTTGCTTTGCTCGCAAAGTGTGGCATGTAGGGAACGTTGCTCGCTTCGCTCGCAAAGTGTGGCTGTATACATGCGATGTATTACAATTGAAACGTGTAGGGGATGTTGCTCGCAAACGGTAGATCTCTAAGGGTAGTTTTAACTTCTGTAGGGGATGTTGCTCGCTCCGCTCGCTTGAGGAAGTTATATTGCCCACCCAACTTGGCAGACGTTTTTTTCTGTTGGAAATTCTTACAAACAATATAAATCTTATATAACTACGTGGTACCACGAAAATTTTATTAGGGGATGTTGCTCGCTTCGCTCGCAAGGTATACCTGTATATCCTTGAGGAAGTTATACTGCCCACCCAACTTGGCAGACGTTTTTTTCAGTTGGGAATTCTTACAAACAAATCAAATCTTATAAAACTACGTGGAACCACGAAAAGTTTATTCGGGGATGTTGCTCGCTTCGCTCGCAAGGTATTGCTGTATATTTGTAGGAAAAAATCCGAATTTATTCTGTTGAAATGGCTCTCGCTTCGCTCGCAAGGTACCTGCTCGCAACACCCAAACACCGAAACCTGTACCTGATTTATTGAACCCCAAAGACCTCTGTCTTCCCAGAGCCTTCTCGCGAACACGGCAAAATTAATTTCTGATGTTAAAGGCTTCCCTCGCAATTCCCCTCGTGATTTGACCTACTTTCCGTCACTTTTTTCGATATCCGACTTCGGATTCAGATTCGGCGGGATCAAAGCTGTATTTCGCCCGCGAAAACCGTTCCGAAAAACGTACCTTTATGGGGTATATTTTAATCGGAAAAAACCAAGTTTTTCGGCGGACTTTTCGAGAAAACGGGTCCGTACTCTCGCATTTTTTTTAACGCATTTCCCGATACTTTTTTCGCGATCCGATCGCGCCGTCGTCTTCCTCGTAGGAAAACCTACGAAACCCGTATTTTTCCGGAATTGTCAACGGCCGTTTAGAGGGGTAGGGGAAGCGGGGAAGTGGAAAAAGCGCACATTAATTCTTACTTCGACCCCCCTCCCGCCCTACGGCCCATGGTTCGGGTGGGATTAGAAAATTTTAAATTCGCTTATACACCCTATCGGAAAATCCCAAAAAGATCCCCCCACTCGTAGATCCGGCCCACTCAGCCGTTTGGCCGTGCATAGACACGACAAACAAACGGACGGAGTTTCATTCTTATTAATAATAGAGATAGAGATAGAGATTTAGTATCGGAACTCGGAGCTTCGGACCTCACAAATGGGGTCAATCCATTACAGCAGCGGAATCTCACAATTTTACGCTTTTTAATATAGTTGATGAACAAAACAATTTATTACCAAGTCATCTTTCCAACACATAAAAGTGTTACCTATACTGTATATTGATATCATCTAATTGGTCAAATTTCAAAAAATGTGCTGACAAAATCACTGAAAATGGCTAAGAATTGTTAAATTGATATTTTTTAGCTTAAGATTGGTCAAATAAAGTTTATCAACTATGAAATAGAACATTCAAAAATTTATGTACGAAATTATGCTAAAAACTTGAACTTCATTAAATTTTGTTTTAAAAAATCTATAAAATTGCAAAAAATAGCCTAAAATCCAAAATCTCTTTTTGAATAGAAGAGTATCATTTAGAATACTTTTTTTCCATAAAATTAATAGCTAACATTTTCTTTTCACTCATAAATCTCCAATTTCTATACAACTTGAAATATACAACAAAAAAAAGACACTTTTTCACCTATTTTTGGCTCATAGCACCCATGAGAGTGGAGCGATCGAGCTGGCGAGAAGTTAGGACCAACTAGACCCCAAGTGGAGTCTATGTGCGAAAGAACAGATTTTTTAAGTCAATTCTAAGGCCTTTTATGGCCCGGACGGCGGACGGCGAACGGCGAACGGCGGACGGACATTTCAAATTTGGATTCTACGCACCTTGAAACGAAAAGTGACAAAGTTTGAGGGGGGGTTATAAAATGTTTTTGCTATTCGATCACATAGGCTTATTATTGGAAATAATAAACCAAAAGACACTTTTTCACCTATTTTTGGCTCATAGCACCCATGAGAGTGGAGCGATCGAGCTGGCGAGAAGTTAGGACCAACTAGACCCCAAGTGGAGTCTATGTGCGAAAGAACAGATTTTTTAAGTCAATTCTAAGGCCTTTTATGGCCCGGACGGCGGACGGCGGACGGCGAACGGTGGACGGCGGACGGACATTTCAAATTTGGATTCTACGCACCTTGAAACGTAAAGTGACAAAGTTTGAGGGGGGGTTATAAAAATTTTTTGCTATACGATCACATAGGCTTATTATTGGAAATAATAAACCAAAAGTAAACCATATCATTATTTTAACCTCCTCTGTTCGATGTAGAGTAATTGCGAGATTCGTGGGATATTCCCGGTGGAAATGTGTTTCTTAGAGCAAAATTACGTAAACTTAGGTCCAGCATTTTGGAAGAATAGCTTCAGATGGAACATAGCGGAATTTTCTGCCTACCAGGGAACGTAAAACATTCAACTTGGGAGTGGGGTTTCAAGATCTCCATTTCCTCCAACATCTTACAATTGAGATAGAAAATCAGTTCCTTTCCCGAAAAAATTTCAAACAAAATGATGAGTTTGATGGCCAACACTTGTTGAGCGGAATAAATTGGTCAAATCCTTCAAGATATGGTTTAAAAAATCACTTAAAACGGCCAAAAACTGCTACATTTAAAATTAGTGCCTAGTTGAGTATTACTTGACAATTAATCATGATTTATTAACTATATTTTTCAATCAGAAATTTTCGCAAAAAACTATGCTTAATATATATTTCAATTTTACTATAATGTGCAGTAGAACAGCAAAAATAATCTTTTAAAATCTTAAAACTGGTTACTATTTCAGATTAATAATTAGAAAAAGTAGTTCTGTCATAGCTCAAAAATTATATCTGTGCACAAAAACTTCTTAAGCGATAAATTACGAAAATTTGCTCTAATTGTTGAGCCCCATGACTATTTTCTTGGTCGTATACCAAAAAACAGAAAAGTTCCAGTCTTGCAGCACAATTGCATGAGGTAATTTTCGTTAACTATCGTATTGTATAATGTTAAATTGCTATGAAATTTGAGCTTTATCAGTACAAAGAAATTGTTAACTTGATTTTAAGGCAAAAAAAGTATACTAGATGATAATATGCTATTCAAAGAGAGATTTTGGATTTCGAGCTTTCTTTTCACTTTTTAGCAAATTTTGATGAAATTTATGTACATCCTTCAACATAATTTTGTACATAATTTTTTTAATGTTTTATTTTATAGTTATTAAACTTTATTTGAGCTTTATCAGGCTTTTGTATAGAGAATACCTATACACTCTAGGATTCGTTTCAGAATGCCTCAAAACGGACATCCATGGAGAAAATTTTCGAAATTTGTGTTTTTGAAAATTTCGTAGCCATTAAAATAGGAATTTTCGTATCGAATTTTTGTATAGTTAAGTAAAAATGCTATTCAACATATGAATTGCACATTTTTACTTAGAAATGAGTGTTTAAAACCGTACCGAAACTCGTATACGAGTTCCACTACCTACCTGCTTTACCAGCAGATACCATGTTACATGGATATGTCTTCGATTGGGGATTTCATAACGGTCGTCCTCGAGAGTTGTAAACAAATCCTTTAACTTTGGACTGTAGGCGACGAAATGTAGGATAAAGAATTTATTTTATCATTCTTGGAGGCACAGAAGCATAGTATAAATTAAAGTTATTTCTCCAATACATACGCAATGAGTAAGTTGTTGTTAACAGTCGACTGTAGTCAGGGGATGAAAATGTTTCCTATGGAGTGGAATAAATGATGCTATTGCTTTATGTTAAGAATATTGTAACCGGCTTATTAAAATAAATTGTTTATAGTCCAATCAACTTAGTTTAGGAATGTAGCCAGGTACGTAAGGAGGGGGAAATTGGTAGCTTGAGATGTGAACATTTATCACATAAATCAAGCGCTTTCCAACGAGTGGCGAACGATTTTTGTGCGATGAAAACTGCGGAAGTTCCATTCCCCTAGCAACGGCTGGGCTGTACGTGAAAAACACTGAAATTGTGACATCAATTTTGCGTGACGGAAATTTTTGGTTGACCCCCCAGAGCAAAGACATATCCATGTCAAAATAGCTTCATTTTTCACGGAAATTTGCTGATGAAGCTCGGCATGAGCTGCCTATTGATAGGATTACGTTTTCATTTTATTTACCTCCCTGAATTCATGTTGAGCCTGCAAAGACCCATACTAGGATTCCGATGTACGATTATTAACTTTTGTTACGCTTTGGTACTTTCAGGGCTTCTTTGTTGGGAGTCTGAAGCGATTCGAGGAGGATCAGTAACCAGTATTGTTTACAACCCTCATTTGGTAGGTGATCCGACTAAAAATTGATTTTCTTTCCAATTATCAAGAACAATAGCTGTACGACTGTTCTCTAGAGTTTAGATTGCTGAGCATGGGCGGTGTATTGTTCTGGTTTTATTAGTGATTTATTGAATGATTGAAAGCAGATGAGTCTGTTCGGTTCAGATTTTTTCGATTCCTAAATCCGATTAGGTATTTAGTAATCGGATTCTCTACAAAGTATATATATACTGAATTGTTGAACCTTATCCCCTGTGGATTCTGTCAATCTGCCAATTTTTAGTAAATTATATTGAACTAAACGCTTTAAGACGAAGCTGATCAGTATGCTCCTACCTTGTAATCGTTTCTAGATGTGTCAAAAGAGCTCAATTCATAATTTCAGCACCGTAGGTAGATTAGGAAAGATTTCACGTGACCTCAGTTAATCTCGTAACCGACTTTTGAAACAAAATTTCATGACCTATTTTCTGAACACAATATTATGGTGGACTTAATCGTCAATTTAATTATATATCCTGATTAAATGCATACAATAGGCTATTCATGGACGAAATGCAACATGTTCGAGTTTCGGTCAAGTGCTGGGATGGTAACATTGGATAATACACCTGAACGAGAAGTCTAAACACGATGTTTTTTTCCATATTTTACACAAAAATGCACTTCTTAAATTAAAAAAATTAAATTGAACACCTCCTCCTTCAAACATATTCTGGGTAGTGTATTAGCTGATATCTTGAGTTTTTAAGTCACTCAATGTCCTCCGATGGCTGGACTCAACTCGGTTACATAAAATATATCGTTTCTTATAATCCCTGTAATTTATTTCCAGGTTTCAATATCGATATCAGATAAGTTCGCGTGCGCTGGATCACTTTTAACCTTAGATTGGGTGGTAACACTAGCTTCTTGCGTTCAAGAGTAAGTTGCTTATATATATTGTAATACCATAAATAACAAATATCGAATATTGAGAAGCTTTTGCAGTATGTTCCGCTCATCGCCGTTACATTAAGCATAAAATCAAGATAACATTGAATTTAAGATCAAAAATGTCTATCCAATTTGCCTCGTTGAATGCTAATATTACATTCCGAAGTCGAGTTTCTAGCATGAGGGAGGAAAGGATGTTGAGAAGAAGGCAGAATATCTCGTTGCTGCATCTGTGGTGATCTGGTGGTTCAGACTAAAATTTTGCCATTCTGCTAAAACTGTCATGGAATAACTCTATATGTTTATATCTGTATGCTGCATATGAAAAATGAACTCTTGTTGTGCATGATGAGTTATTGCACATAAGTCTTGATTAACCTAGGCTGTTACCTACAGGTTTATTACATTCAATAAGTAATCTAAGAAGAAAACTATATTAATTACCTACAGTCCAAAACTTGTTGGTTTGCGTCGCAAGATGTTCAAAAAAAGTTCGTTTTACACCCTCTGGAGTTTGAGTAAAAATTCATTTACCCTAAAAGTAGCTTCTGTAAGTGACATTATACCACAATACAAACTATTGATATAATTAAGTCGTAATAATGTTTTCAGCATACCTATTGAGAAAATCAAGGTGAGAGCTGGCAGTTGGAAAACCAATAGTCTCGGACAAGTGAGTGGAGTTGAGCAGGTCATGGTCTATCCCATGTTCAACTGGTACACTCAAGACTACGACCTTGCATTAGTAAAAGTCTCCAGCGCTTTCACGAAAAGCCCGAAAGTTCGACCTATAGAACTGGCCAAGGACCCAGTGGATGGTTTGCAAGATGCCACAGTTGTTGGGTGGGGAGAAAATACGGTGAGATTTGAATACGTCGTTTTAAGCAAATTTTCGTAAATTCAAGTAAAATTTTCAGCATTATTTTGTTCATAAATTTTTGAATGTTCTATATGTAGTTAGTAAACTCTATTTGAGCAATATTCTGCGAAAAAATATAATTTTAACGATTTTTAGCCGTTGCCATTGAAAATGCGCTAAAAATTTGGAAATTTTATTAATTAATTATTTTTATCAGCAGATCTAATATTATCAGCGGTCCCTCAGACAACCTGCTTTTGCAAAGTATAGCGTTGATTTCTGAATTATGCATAAATGAATGTATTATACCTACAAAAAAAACTACAATAAATCACTAAGCTGCTTCTATAGTATACTTTTTAGTTATTGGTTATCTAGAGTTATTCTTACTCGTTTGAAGGTGATATGGAAGTCAAGGGGGAGGGGGTTATCTATTTGAATCGTACGTATCTGAGGTACCTGACCCAATTTGACGCCTACACTGGTTTGAGAAACAGTGAACCCACGGAAAGAGGATTCATCTCGATTCAATCTTCTTCTAACCCCAAGTTGACTTCATATTTCAGACTCCAACCGAAAGAAATAATATTCTGTAATAATATATGTTCTCTGACCAAAATATCGACAGTTACATCTAGCCGAGGGACCGACTGAACTTATCTCGCCTTAACCGACCTACTGTTTCCGACACATCATCATTTTTGAGAAAACGTTTGACGGTATCCACTTGAATGTGATACGTATACAAAAATGCTGACCGAACGAAGCACCGCATTGTGAGATTCTTGAGTTGCTCAATATTTCTTATCTGGGAAGCTAGGCAACTATTTTCGGCATCGTCCAACATCCGTTTACCAACCGGGAACTCAACTGAACAGGACACGTGATAGACGAAATTAATTTTGATAAAACGACTGACTTTTCTCCCAAACTACGGGCAGTGGGGCATTATTTAATTAATTTTTAGTAGACTATAACTGTTAGTTATCAGTTGCCACCCATAACTAAATTTGATAACCTAATTTTTTGGCCAACCTATCGTTGTAATTAATAACTGTGACTTCAACTTATTAGTTATGGCTAAATTCACCTTAATTAGTTTTTAGTTACAACTCTTTAACAAATACATGATTTCGGAGAAATTAGTTGAACTAATAACTAATAGCTGGTGCTCAGGTATCAGTTACACGTAAGTCGATATTTAAGTCTGTTTGGTTTCATTTGATTTTTCATATATTTATTTCTGAAAGTCCTGGTGCTACGAATCATTGTGGCTACGGGGTTTGACGAAGTTATAGCAAAGTGGGTTTATCCAAATTATTATCTTCAGGTGAGGTTTTTTTTTAGCTTTCTGAAGCCATGCCTTACTTTCCGAAAAGCTCTTTTGGCTGCATCTTTTCTTACCGAGAATGAGTTACCATAATAATTTCGTGAAGACATTTATCACAGTGTGAAATTTGTGAACGAGTGCAGAAGTAGTTGATAAAATGTCAAAGAAAAGACAAATTCAAGAGTATAGCTGACGTGAAAAAGGATATATATATACATTCATTAATTCCCTTCATTTTCCAGCAAATATGGAAAAGATAGACCCTAGGATTCATACTCCAGGTGAAGTGATTGATTAATTTCCTGTATTAATAATATAGGTACGGTTTATTATCTAGAAAATATTAATTAATTGAACTGTTAAAGACATCCCGTGTTCTAAAGTTTTAAGGACTGCTCGAGATTTTAGAGGATAATAATATTGGGTTGCTCTTGCATCATACAATTCCTATGTATTGGACTCCCCTCAATAATTTTCCTAAAGAACTGCATAAAACTTTCCTCAACCCATCTTAGGTGTTCGAAAAGTATTGACACCTATACAAAATACAGAAAAACCCGATTTCTTCACTAGGTTTCTACATTCTAGGATGTAACAATTCCTTCCTTCTTTCCTTAGGTTTCTGGGAAAAAATCGGAAATGGAGTACTTTTGACAATTTTTTTTGGAATTCGAATAGATGCGAACTTACCAAAAACTTGCATTATGATGGGTGAGAAAAAAATGGAAGTGGCAAAAACGGGTGTTGACAGCTGCTCTACTTTGTTTAGGAACGCAATTAAACCTCCCTCATAGGTACGTAATTTAATTTTGATTACATTCCATTTTTGACAGAACTAAATGAAATGTTGAGTTGAATATAGACACCTAGGAGTTTTTTAAAGAGTTAAATGATTCTAATTTGAGGCCAAAAACACGTAATGCCAGCCTGCTTACCGTAGTTGTTCATCGTGTTTGAAGCTGGGTCCTAAAATCGCAGAGTTCTCTCGGGAAGGTTAGCGGGATCCAGTTTCACTCGTTTGATGGACAATTTCACTATTATCACTGATATAATAAACAAGGAACTCACGTACTCACGTCATAACACTATTTTGTTTGGATAAAATATGAAAAACAGCTGAATGTTAGGCATGATAAAACGGGAGGGAATAGATTTGTTATCCGAAACTGATAACAGCCGCGTCCCTGTCTCGTCCGTTTTCGGCCGGAGTTAACCGAACTATTCCGAGCGTTTTTCCCGCCATTGTAGTGTCTGTGAAATCGCATATTAATTAGGTAGGTACCTACAAGTTGAAACTTGATGGTTGAAATTTTAATTGAAGCCTTTTTGGGACTGATGGGTAAAAATGACAAGGTACAATTGGGTAAATGACCTCTACATGTGGGTCCGTATCCCATAAAAACGTGGGAGTAACTCTTAATCGACGTTAGATATCCAAAATCACATTGCGAAAATATAATCATTAAATTAAAGGCAAGACAATAACAGCTAAAATTGTTACGTTGATTGAAATTGAATATTATTTTCAGTATCAATTTCAAAACTTAATATTCTCGTATAATTTCTGTGTGAACGTTAGAACTGTTTGATCTTACTTGATTTCGTTTGAGTAGGTCTCTGAACCAGCCACCTTTGGCATAAACCAAAGTTCTGTTCAAATTTTTCTTTTTCAATGACACCCTTTTATTTCTCGCCCGTTCACTGTTCAAGTGAAGACAGGGAAAGAGAGAATCAGAAAGAAGTTGATTCATTATACATTCGTCAAAGAAGGAACAGGGAAAAACAGGCCCAATAAAATGCAAAATATCCCAACCGTCTGGGCAGCAGCTGACCGATATGGTGATCAAGAGAAGTTAGCTCAGCCCGCAGACCTTCTCATCAATCATTCAACAACGATAATATTAGTTTTACTTCCGTAATAACGAATTTCTTTTCAGACTTCAAAGTGGGAATAACGTTTCTGGTTGAAAGAAGATTGCAATTAGAAGTTGCGTATTACGGTGAAACATTTTTGATCATAGTACTTAGCTGAATCTGAAAAACATTCAAATACACCTGAACTGTTATCCTTCACCAATAGAAATTTTGGAGGAAAAAATCACCTTCCTATAATACAATATACATATTGCAGATCTTTCTAACACCGTTATAACTGAGTTTAACACTTTTATCAACTAGTTTTACCCTTCAAAAACTTAACATTGACCATATATAAAACGAACTAGAAATTTGTGAGTTAAAGTATAAAACTCGGCTGTAACGGAGTAGGGCATAACTGCAAGTGTCACTATTCGATTCAAAATGCGTAGAAACCAACCCCAAACTCGCAGATATACCATAGAGGGTTATTGTTCAAGAAAACCCAAGATTTCATTGGAAATACTACATTATATTTATATTTCTACCACATTATTATATTTCTCCTCCATTTAGCGAAGGAAGAGTAAAATTGACTATGCCTTTAGAATTATTATTGAATGAAACAGTTTTTGAGAAAGTTGACGGTCTCCAAGATTAATAATTTTGACTGAGTGGCTCGTTTTTCAACATCTTTTTAAATTGACAATTTCTTAAAAAAAAAAAAAAAGTTTGTTTTTTAAAAAATGAGTCTGAATGGTGTTCAATAAATATTAATTATTCTGTGCTCAAAGAAAATTTAACGCTGTTTCATGAAATGTTGTCAGCAGTTGAGAACATTTTATTTGAAGACGAGAAATGTGGTTTTTTTTTAATGTCACAGCACGTGGTTTGAAAGAAAACCCACTTAGAATCATTACTGGGCAATGGATTGAGCTAGGACGGTGAGGTTGGCAATAGTCTGCTCCATTTTGATTTACTTCTACACGATTTTTCCTGACCATGTTATGTACAGAAGGGCTCACTAATACATCTATATAAATAATAAAGCTGCTGTAACAATTTCCAGCGTTTTTGAATATCATAGTACACTACCCTTATAGGAAATTTGAAACTGATTTCAATTTGAGGAAAGACACTCGGCATTATTTAAAGTTAATTGGATAAATTCGTGTTCAAAAGGGGGAAAAACTCTGTTTTCTGGATAGGTAAATTTATTATTTTTTTAAAATCATAACTCATCAACTCGGTAACGGGTTGAGACAAAAATTTGGGGTTTTCGCCATTTTGGATGTTGATTGGACTCCTGCAGTTATATTTATTTTCGTTGATTACCAGAAATTACCCTATTTGTACTTGTATAGATAGAACTTAATTTTTTTTTCTTTTGAAATTGTTCTGAATTTCTTTTTTTTCTGGGAAGCGCATATGTCTGATTTTGGATTATGTTCCTACATATCAAGCATAAAAAGTATTGTGAAATATTTTGCCACTACATTATTACGGTAATGATTTCAGGGTGGACAAGAAGGGGAGTTGAGGAAGTTGGAGGTTAGCTTGCTGAAAAATGAAACTTGCAAGGACAGTTATAAGTACGACATAATCTCTTCAAGAATGATCTGCTCCTGGGTGGACTCAAGAAGCTCCCCATGCTGGGTAAGATATTGTAAAACTTTTAAAAACAATATTGTCACACTTATGTTAATTTTACCAGTTTCAACATCGAAATTGAAAGTATTTGTGGTAAAATAGTTCATGGAAATCAATAATCCAGTAATATAGGTCACCTACTTTCCCACCATCCGATGAATTTCGTACCACTTTCTCAATTGCATTACAAGGAGTTGCAATCAAGATGCAGTTTACAGTTCTCAAATCTTAATAAACTATAGTTGTTTTGTCTAACAAGTAACTGGCACTTTCTAAGAGTTCAACAATTTTGTACTGTGACTCGAAGAATCTAAAACAATTTTGAAAAATGTTGGCTGTCTACTGCAAAACTTTCTCATACATACTTCTGATACTATCGCTCGAAAATTCAATTTTGGTCGATGAAGCAATAAATATCCTAAAACTTTCCAATTCAACGACCATTGTTTTTAACTTCAACTCTTCAGAAACTGTAAGTTGTGTTGTTGTTTATTTTAATGATTTGGTTTTTCGGAGTTTTTTTGGAGCTGGGTGATCGTCCATAGCCGTTCACGGGGACGATTTCGGTTATCACCGCGTGTCTGAGAGTACAAAATATATTAATTTTCATTTAATATAGTGCTTTCAGCACTTTACTAACTTGATTAATAAAGATTAATTTAATTTAATTAGAAAAGGTTGTAGATTTGTAAATAACCTCCGACAGAGAGATACCGCAAACCGTACATATGTAGTTATGATTTACAATAGAGATTCATGTATAAATTTAGATACTCCTATAATTATGATATGGTATTGAATGACAATGACCAGTTTCATGTGACACTATTCATTCCGTAGTAAATTCACGTCATAATTATTACAGAGTAGCTTGCTTCTTTGCCTAGGCAGTGAAGGTACTCCTCTGATATCAGACGTAACCAGGCACTAATATTCGTCAAATATAAAATTAATTATACCTAATTACCAAAATGTAATAAACAAGCTACTATTTTCAGGTTCGCGATGGTTTTGGCATTAATTTCTTTCACTCGACTTTACCTACTAATTCGTTTTTGATTAAATTGAAATATTTACAATGTACGGAATTTCGTATCTTTCCAACGTACATTATGTAATTCAGCTAATCTGACCATTTCATCGTCAATGGTGTTCTTACATTCATCACAAGGAAAATGTAGGGCGGACAGTATGTTCCTGTAAATCAGAAGCAGCGCGAATGGATTTTACTTCTTGGGGAAATAAATAATAGGCCCTATAAAAATTCCTAAGCTGTTAAAGAACAGTACCCTACAACAACCAGCATAAATTTAGTTCTTTTATAGGGTGACATATGTATGCATTTCTTGATTTTTGCCAGAGGGGGGATAATAAATTTGACTTTGAATTTATCCATTCCGTGATAACACTCAGTTCTTGTATTCACTCATCCTACTACCATTATTTATACGTAAAGAGGAGGGGCATTCAGGCTCTAGATTCATAGTTTTTTTTCTCATCGTTGGCCTGGTGGGATCGTTCAGCTGCAGTGGAAGCGAGCCGGAGTCCTCCATTTGCCTAACTTATGCTGACTTCATGAATACGAAAGCCCGATATGATACGTATCAGTCACGCTAACCCTCAGTGAGAGGGTGTTTCTCACACTTGTCTTCCGTGCTAATGGATTGATTTTTCGTGTTCTTTTTTTTTTAATGCACATCTCAGGAACGTGGAAATAACTCGCGACAGGGGGGGTTGTTTCTCTTAATAGTCATGAAAAATCGAAACTAAGTATGTACATAATAGACATAATGAAGGAATCGTTTCTTTCTTGAACATTACGTTCATGTGTCTTAGGTTGGGTTTATACATTCCTAAGTATCCTTCGGATTGGAACCGTGTAGGATTGGATAAATAGTATGGTATGAATTGGGTGCTAACTGATCAATAGCACCCTTTTTATACTTACGTGAACATTTCCTAACTCCATTTTTCGGGATATAATATGTAACTGATTTCTTCAATCATTGGAATCGAGGATTCGCCATTGGAATATCAATAGAAGCCATTTCACAATGTTTTTTCTTAGTCATACCGACAAGAAAATTTTGAGAATCTAGCGTTCGTAGGTATATATAATCCCAGTGTATTTATCTCCTCAAAATCGAGATAAGAAATCCATTCTTTTGCACCAAATAAAGAGATCCAAAGAAAACGTTCATCGGCAGTTTTAGACACAATGAATCGTCAACATTTCATAAATGTGCTACAAATATAGAGACAAAAAGGCTGTAAATCGATGATTTTGGTTTATTCAATAGCTCATTGTTGTTTTAATTAATAAAATATCGGGGAAAGCTTTATGGATTCTCCTTAACTCTAAAAAGGAGAACTTAGTTCGGTGCCTTAAATCACAGAAATATAATGACAAATGGGTTGCAATCAATTTCAGAAACTGTGGTTTTCGAATCGATTTTGCATTCCACGCATCTTGAAATGTTTACACAAGTATTTGATTATTGTAAACCAAAATAAGCTTGGGTTCGAACTATTACACCAGGCCCAAAATACATCCTCCGCTTAAACCGCAGCTTAATCGTTGAGTGAGGTTTAAACCAGTCTTGTCTCCCTAGCCTTGTGTCCATCACAGAAATACATTGTTACATAAATATGATTGTGTCCCCATCTGTTCCAGGATGATTTTGGGGATCCACTGAAGAACAAATGGGGTAAACTTGTTGGAATTTACACGTGGAGCCGTGAGTGTAAGAAATACCCATCCGTATACACATATCTCCACCCTTATAGAGAATGGATAGCGACAGCTATTCCTGATTTGACCAAACATTGAAAGCAACAGATAACTGCACTGCTTGAGCAACCTAATATATTTATATTATATTATTAGTAAACAAAATCTATTTATATTATATTGAATCAAATGAATATGATGTGACATAATGAGAATAAAACCTTGTATCTGCCAAATCAAAGTAAATAGCACTGTATATTCGTTCTTCATAATGACACAAGTACATAATTTACGGTTCCTATAGTGGAAGTTATTTCATTCATGCTGTTTTGAACTTAAAATATTGGTAATTTATGTGACGAATGGGTTATAGCAACTATCACTAATGACATGGCCTTCCCAGCACTTAAAATTCACTAGCTACCTACTCAAATAAAGGTTTACTAAAAGGTTTCATGTAATGGAATTGAAAAACCTGTGTCTTTTGCGACATAATCCCCATTATTTACATGACTTAAAGTGAATGTAAATTTGCCAAGTTGGGACTATGGATTTGATCGATTTTGTTCTTTTTTTTTCGTCTGTCTTCAATATTGAACAACCTGATCAAAGCTTCTCTTCATGTTGGAGTGTAGTTCTAGTTCGATTGGTAGATACTTTGGCTATCCCACCGGTTAAGAAGTTATCCCTATTTAGTTCAGAAACAGTTTGAAAACGTAGTATAAGACTTCACCTACTTTCCAAAAAATAATAAATTTGCCTACCGAGGAAAATCGGTATTCTACCATAAGACCATAGCTGTTGTTGTCGTGAATATATCATTCTTTTGGTGCCCCTATAATGATTTTAAGGGGCAACAGTGGTTTCTACTTAACGTATCCTTTTTCATAGACAATTACTGGTATGAATTGTATTGTCTTTCTCAAAGGACCACGCACTATTCTTATGAGAGTCATGGAATCCTGATGAAACTATTCTCACAAGAAAGTTGTCGATGCCCTAATCAATAGTTTCCATGGGCTCAAATGAAATATTGACCCTATTTTGGGTCATCCCCGATTTAAGCTCTGGAAATCGTATTCAAAATTAACCTCTCCCTTAACATTTTCCCTCAATCTTTGAGGTATCCTTTGGGGTGCCTGATGCTTCGTTCTAATTAAGTTTCTATCAAGGTTCCCTATACTCCCAAGTTTTCCCCCAGTGTCCCCTGTAGTTGAACAATTTCTGGTTTTTTTCTGATTTCTGTTTGTTTACAACTTAGTATTAGACACCCCAAAAACGCCCCTGATGTTTCGCTTCGACAATGTTGTCATCCAATATTGGTTTTGCGCATGCGTAATAATTACCTACTATTCAAGCAAACGCGATAAAATACAGAAGGCATCACCCTGGACCCATCAACCTCATGATTTTAAACGGAATTGGAGCAACAGATGATAAGAAATCGACGTTATAAGGAATTAATGTTTGCGCATGCGCACAGACTACTATTAATCCAACGACAATGAAATGTATTGGGGAGCTTCTAAGGAGCTAAACCGCACGATCCCTGAAAATTGTCATAAAAATCGGTCCATTAGTCGGTCTGCGTAGATCAATTTTAGTTTTGCGCATGTGCTATAGTTATTGCCCCAACAATCGTAATATAATTCCTAAGAAATTTTTCTCGAACATACTCCCTACTCTGAACTAAATCGGACTAATAGGTGAAAAGAAATCAACATTACAATAAAATTAACGTTTGCGCATGCGCACAAATTACTGTTTATGTGACGGCAATATAGTTTCATAATAATTATAGGAAACCCAATTTCTATAAGAGAAGTGGGATCTCCTTTGCAGGTTTCCCCGAATCGTGGTGATAACCGAATTCCCTAAATTTTATCATAATATCGGGTGGGAGTGATAGAATTTCTATAATTCCTACATAAGAACAAAAGTATTCACGTAAATTACATGCAAATCATTAATATCGTTCGCGAAATGACCTAGGGAAGAAAATTATGGAATTTGACCTCGTGCGATTTAGTCTATGTAATCTCTAAAATGATTATTTACATATCATTACAGGAGGTTACATCACTCGTCCCAAGTGATAGATCGTGATAGACCCTAAATATTCGTACGATGGGGGTTTAGATGGCGGGAAAGCCAAAATTGCACTTCGGCCGATTCTATATTTTTCCTTTGACTCCCCAAATTGCTCGAAAAATTCGTTTTTAAAAACGTAACTATACGGAACCAACAGGACAGATTTGATTGGTCTCTAATGCTCTAAGACGAACCGCATTTCGCTATGCAATCCGAATTACCATACCGCTAGGAACGTGTCGTTCTAATTTCCCCAATACCCCCAACGGCAAATGACAAACATTGTCTTCGAAATGAGCTCTGGGTAGGGTTTAAATCTAAATAAACATGAGACACGACACAAGCAGATTTGATCATTTCTAATCCCGTTGATCGATTGGGTTGATGATTGAATCCTGAAGCCTAGCCACGCTGGTTGGTTCTATGGAAAATATTGTGTCTACTTACATTGATAACATTATTTTTATGGATTCTTTAGGCTATGCTTGAAGGAAGTTGTTATAATAGTATGAACCAGTGATTGTGAAATGCATCATTGTTTGGGTATTTGTTTTCAAATTCAGAGATGTTCACAGATAACTAGTGACCATAAACGTTTTTAAAGTACCTATTAGGAAACGGACTTTAGGGAGGATACAGGAGTTACAATGTTAAATTCGTATCGAATTAACATTGTGACTTTTGATTTTTCGTGGAAGAAGACAACGATATCCACTAAATTCCCGTTTGAAATGGGTTTCCACAACTTTGTAGCAAGTGATTTAGTTCGTATCTATTAGAATATTCTGTGATGGAAAATTAATTGTGTAGCCAACAATTTAAGTTTATACCTTTTCGTATACATAAAGGAATCTGCACCATTCAAATCTCGAAGACTGAACTTCTTTAAATTCAAATGTTCGCTTAGACTGCTACTCTTCACTATAACTTATTCATATACATCAAAGTGATTGTCCGTTTTAGGTTGAAATTTTCGTAGTATTTGCACAATTGGATTTTGTGTGATACTTAGTTACCTACATAATAGGTACGTTTATAAACTCATACTGAAGTTCGGGTTTTTACTGATTTATACCATTAAGAGATTAAAAGCAGCGTTCCTATCTGTGTCTTGCATTGTTAACTATTGATTTACGAACCCATTATCTGAGTCTGTATCAGACAATTGATGTTAGTAGTAGCTCCAGTACCCTCCCACAGTTTTTTTGCACTCTACTATAGTACCAGTGTTTCAATAAACATAGATTCATTCTAAACTAAATGTGTGACCGTGCAAGGAAAAAGAGAGCTAAACGTGCCAAAGCTTTTTTTTCAGATAAAAAAACGAAGATTGGGTCATAAAATTACTTTTTTTTGTAATATTTTTTTGGGTCCCAAAACTATCTCTCTTTCTGTTGAATTTTATACATTTTTTATTGTACCTATTTGTAATCGTGAAAATCTGCAGTTTTGCAAGTCTGCTAAAAATCTGCTGAAACCTGCTGAAAATTGGCAATTTTCGGGTCTGCTTTTTTGAAACTTTGAAAAATCATAAATTTTGATTGAAAAATAATGGAACGAATCCCCCCCCCCCTCCCCAACCGATTTTTTCAGCATAATGTGAATAAAAATAGGTGTATATGTTATAAACCCAGATTTGACCTCTGGCAATTTAAACTTCGGAGTGCCGTACTGAAGGATTGTAACTGGTTTTATAGAGTAAATAATTAGGAAAAAATACGAAAAAGGCGCTACATTACTTCCACCTTCTGAAATTTGATAAGTAGTTTCAAGAATTTGAGCACCAAAAATTCTTGAGAGGTTCCAGTTTCCATTGGCATTGTGTCGTATGGTGCTCAAAAAGCTGGAAAAATTTAATATGTTGGGAATCCAAGCTAGCCCAATTTTTCCTTAAGAACCAAATTTACTGTAGTATAAAGAAATGTATATGATGTTATTTGTCAAACCATCTAAATAGATTAGTAAATAACTTGGATATTTTAGGGTAAAATTACCCTCAAAATTATTAATTTTCATTAGAAAAGAAAAAGATTATTTTTTTAAATTTGAACCTGGCTTTCGTTTTCGTGATACCAGTGGTGTTCTTGACGGGAGGGTGGCGCTGGGAGAGGACGAACCTCTTGAATATGTAAAGACACCTCACCATCTTCCTTTTCACCCTCGTGTGCCCCTTCGCACAATTTGTTTCGTCTTGGCCTTACTGGATTATTCAGCGCCTGCCCTACGAGCGTTTCCTTTGGACTAATTCAGGCAAGAGGGGACTAGCACGAATTTCCCTGCCCAGGCGTGCCATCAAGTATTGACGCCCTTCAAATTGTTTTGGTGTTCACAACCGGTATTATCGCCCTCAGTGATTTTATCCAGTTTTTCTTTCTGCCGCATAGCAATCCGAAGGTAGACGGGTTAGTATCAATATTGGATCGAGCTCTTTCAAGATTCACTTTACTTCTTTGTAGAAAATGTGTTGCATCATGAGGTGAAAATTGGGTAGTCACCATTGCATAATCTATCTTCGATTTAGAAAATCCTTTGTGATGACGATAAAGAAGCAGGGAGGGTGTTCCATGAAACGTCAATCTTCGACAAACTAACGTTATTAACTTTAATTGTAACCCTTATCTCTCAATATGAGTACCTTCCCAATGTAGGCACTTAGAGATTTTCATGAGATCGTATCAACTCTCCAAAGATATAGGTAGATACCTTGGAGCCAATCACGTGAAACAGCTCCGTGAAGTACCAATGATCTATCCATAAGCATCTTTAGTGCAGCCAGTTATTATAGAAAAGAAAGGTAGGTGTTTCTCTCACATATCTTTCAGCCGACAGCATTCATGGTTGTGTTCCCTAAATACAATAGTGGGTGATTATTATATGATGATATTTCTAATGGGATTAGGTATGAGGAAAAATTCTCACTAACCGACCCTAAACAGAAAATATTGCTAAATATTTCAAAATCTCAGCTTTATGTGGAGACGAATGAGAAATCGTTCTAAAATAACGAGTATAACGAAAACAAGCATTGGTGTCGTAGTGTTTGGCTTGCTTATTTAGCTAGCGCCAGCCTTGAGGTCAGCTGAGCTTATCATTCTAGCTATTCTAGAAAATGAACGTGTAATTCCTGTTTTCCCAATGAGCTAGGACGGAGTTCTCACTCTTTTGGTGTAAGAACTCGTAGTTCCTACTAGTTTCCTAGTGAACGAATATGTAATTCAAACGGACACTACATGGTGGGCACACATGGTTTTACTAGGTTACATGGTGGCAAATAATTTTGTTGTTGATACCTTACTCAAGAGCTGCCGTCACTCCGTTGGAAAACAACGGGCGTCGCACGCCTCTGCTCGTGTTCTTGAGAGGCTGAGTTTGGCGTTGGATGGGTGATCCAGGTCCTGGAAATCCAATCTACTCCGAACA
Source organism: Adelphocoris suturalis (assembly GCA_030762985.1). Taxonomy (NCBI): domain Eukaryota; kingdom Metazoa; phylum Arthropoda; class Insecta; order Hemiptera; family Miridae; genus Adelphocoris; species Adelphocoris suturalis. The sequence goes on from CM061050.1 coordinate 14,059,391, forward strand.
TAGCACATTAATGCTATTAGTAGGAGTGGGTATCTCTCTGACGGGATACTGTCATCCTCCTCTACCTCTTTTTCACATGGTAGCGGAGCGTTACTCTATTCTGTTGAATTTTTAGCTAATATATGTCTTACATGGTAGCAGTGCGTTAACTCTAATCTGCTGAATTTTTAGCTCCAATTTGTCATACCCCTCTCTGTGGTAAATGAGCTATAGGAGACCCAATACCTTATAGTTTAGGACTGTAGAATAAAAGTTTGGAACATTTTGATTATCAAGGGCAGAGTCAATAAATTGTTAGTGTACAGGGTGTCCGGTTTAAGGCAAGCAAAACTTCGGAGATCGATTTTTGAGCTGATTTCTGATCGAAAGCTCTTCATATAGAATTCTCGTTAAAAATCTTAGTTTTCGTGTAATTTGATTTTTAAGATTTTTCTCGTGTTTTCGACCTTTTATCACTAAAATGATAATAATTCCCTTAATTTATTGTGTAAATTCAAATTAAAGGATACCGTTAGATAGGATAATAAATTTCCTATTAGATAAATGCCTGACCTTTTTTAAAAATCACAGTTCAAGACATCAAAAAGCACTCTAAAAAGATAATTTTACCTAATTTGGGAAACCTCAAGTATTTTTCAATCTGAATGAGAACAATGAAAACCAATGCTTTTTTCAAAATACAAGAACGGTAAAAACTACGCCAAAATATCTCCTTTCTAACGATGTAGTCTGGCTGATTCAAACGGTAACACTTGCAAGTTATAACCAAATTTTACACTTTAGCTTACTAGTTTCACTCCTAAAAACACATGAAATTTATCATACCAAATGAACTCAAATTATTTACTCTATTCCCTCCCTCCCATCATGAAATTAAAAATTTCCGGGGTCTGTTGCACAAGTTGATCGAAATTGAGATCAAACAAAGAAAGGATCTTGATAATGATTCGAGATTTGCATCCATTAGGTACACACATGCATAATCACACTCACGCACAGACATAAACTTATGATTAATATTTCACGGATTCTGTCTTAGAATGATCAGTGATGAATTCGCATGCGGTTATTTATTTATTTTTTTTTTCGTGCTTGGATTGTCCCTCTCTTCCCTCACCCGGACCAATTCCGATAGGAAGTCCCTTTATTGACGAAGCATAGCTTCAGAGGGACGTCCTTAAACAGGAGTTATTGAGTGAAAAAGGGGCGTGATCATATCATTAGAATTTCCTCTCTTCGCAACCACCTTTATCGAATTTGAGCGTTATAGATTACCAGGTCAATTCGACGGTACAAAAATAACAATCACCATCTAGTGGAACTCTCGGATGAGGAGTGAGTTAGGCTGGAAAAATTGTGTGAGTTGTTGATATTATTGAAAACTCTTCTACGATTGTAATGCACTACAAGATTTTCCTGTAGAAAATATATCCTATATTTTTCTTAGGATTTGATTGAGAGTATACATAAGTATTAAAAGAAACGTAATTTATAATTATCTCCATAGATTACAGAAACAAGTGACATAATTCGACTATGTATCTGAAATAATTAGTTATATAAATAACGATAACTACTTCGTAAATGGAGGGTTTGTAATTCAAGTAAAATCTACTTCAGTGAATTAATGTACTGAATTTTATTTTTATCGTCCTTAAACGTCAATTCGTTTCGACCTTTGTTCCTTATTCTACAGTCCCGGTTTGAAAACGGATTGTTTGGGCCGATTGAATCGTCCAAATCCCTTGGCGGTGAAGAGAAAACGAGGGCGGGAACCTTATTTGTCAAGTCTAAGCAAATAAAATGTCATTCCTCTTGTCTTACAGAGAAACAGAAACCCTGGGATTGCGCATTCCTTTTTGGCCACCATCAATCACAGTCCAGATAAATCCTTTTAGGATTGCCCTCAGCCCGTCCCCTAACAAAATCCTCCCTGTCCCAACCTCGAAAACTGTTTACACTCATTCTTCCACCCCCCCTCTCGATCTCACTTCTGTGGGCACTGAAGAAAAGGGAGGGGATCTTAATTGTTTTCTTCTATTCTTTTTTGTCGTTTTCGCCGGTTTTCCTGCGGACGCAGTTCTGTCTGGCACTGTTACTTTGATGAATCACCAGGGTTCAACACCGTTTCATCCTAACCGTTCTTTTATCCGGATTTATCGTTCTTTCTTGTCCGCTTATAATTTATTAGGAACACAATTTTTCCTTTTTACCCTATCTTGTATACCGTGACAGCATATAGTCAAAAGTCTCGGTCTCCAGTATTTTTCGTCTTATTTAGAAATAGCTGGTTCTTGTAATAAATTACCAAAAAAGTGCGCGTCTTATCAAAAATTTTTCATTGCAATGGTAAAACGCTGCAAATTATTACACAAAGGTTTATTATTTATGTATTAGACAGCCCTTCTACGTAGATCTCTGGCCATAATTATTATACGCCGCTTATAGTATATTTAGTATCGGAACTCGGAGCTTCGGACCTCACAAATGGGTTCAATCCATTACAGCAGCGGAATCTCACAATTTTACGCTTTTTAATATAGTTGATAAACATAACAATTTAATACCAAGTCATCTTTCCAACACATAAAAGTGTTACCTATACTGTATATTGATATCATTTAATTGGTCAAATTTCAAAAAATGTGCTGACAAAATCACTGAAAATGGCTAAGAATCGTTAAATTGATATTTTATAGCATAAGATTGGTCAAATAAAGTTTATCAACTATGAAATGAAACATTCAACAATTTATGTATGAAATTATGCTAAAAACTTGAACTTCATTAAATTTTGTTTTAAAAAATGTATAAAATTGCAAAAAATAGCCTAAAATCCAAAATCTCTTTTTGAATAGAAGAGTATCATTTAGAATACTTTTTTTTTCATAAAATTAATAGCCAAAATTTTCTTTTCACTCATAAATCTCCAATTTCTATACAACTTGAAATATACACAAAAAAAGACACTTTTTTACCTATTTTTGGCTCATAGTACCCATGGGTGTTGAGCGATCGAGCTGGCGAGAAGTTAGGACCAACTAGACCCCAAGTGGAGTCTATGTGCGAAAGAACAGATTTTTTAAGTCAATTCTAAGGCCTTTTATGGCCCGAACGGCGGACGGCGAACGGCGGACGGACATTTCAAATTTGGATTCTACGCACCTTGAAACGTAAAGTGACAAAGTTTGAGGGGGGGTTATAAAATTTTTTTGCTATACGATCACATAGGCTTATTATTGGAAATAATAAATCAAAAGTTAAAATACCTATGAATGTAATGCATAACATATAAAGCAGATTCAAGGATGGAAAAAAATAAACTTTTCATGCATTTTTTTCAGTGATATTTCACTTCCCAATCTCAAAATTTAACTCCTTTTTGACACGCAACTTATTCAACAATCGAAATGTATGCATCAAGATTAATTAATTCCAGCTAATGCTTTCTAGAAGTTAACTTAATAATGGAGTTTGCTATATTTTGAGGCTCAAATAATTATTCAGAAAATGGAGGAGTACTTATTTATTATTCCTTTTTTTTTCTTTTTTTTTCCAGAAAAACTTTCAACTGTCAAATAAGTGCCTATCTATAATTTTGTCTCGCCAAGAATATACATATACTATATTCATATATATGATGAATATTAATGAAATTCTTGAACCAGCGTCTTTTTCAAAACCCTTAACAGCGGAATTTGTGAGAAACGTGTAGGTTGGGTGGAGGGGTATTGCTGCTCTGGGTAAGATCTGCTTAGACTTTTCGAATTGTTAAGTCCTCGGGGTTCACCACATGGGCTTATTATAATATATCAACATGGGTCTATTGTTATAGGTATATCAGTAGTCGGGAAAATCAAAATGAGTTTGCATTTCATGTTGATGTAATTTTCTTTATGATTCAGTTTGAAATCAGGATCAACAAATTATTGTTGGATAGTGCCCACTACCACAGTTAAGCTACAACTGCAACTTAGCTTCCCCCCACTTCACCTACTTACCGATACGACATTCGCGAATATCCTAAACGAGACAAATCCCTGCTGGTTCTTTGTAGCATATCTCCATACTTGACATTTTAGTGAAAATCAAGTACATTTTCAGTAAAGCGTTGTTCGATTGAACTTTCCAAGATCTAACAAAATATTCTGTTTAAAATAAATATTTGATATATATGCAAAATTGTGAAACTCCAGTTCTTTCAGAATTTTTCAATACGGATTTCCATGGAGAACATTTTCTTCGAAAATTCACTAAAATGGAGCAAAGTCTTGCCATTTCTTTTCTCTATTTAAGGACGTCTCTCTAAATCAAGGCTTCATCAGTAGTGGGACGACCTATTGGAATTAATCCAGGGGGCGAGGGACAACACAAGCATGAGAAAAATAAAATAAAATAAAACTGCAGACCATTCTAAGACCGAATCCGCAAGTGGGTGTCAAATTTGTCGACGCTACCCATGCCTCAACTCTCAATCTCTTTCGAGATTATTTTTTTCCATCCCAATTTTAGTCTAGCTGTGCAACAAACCCTAGAACTTTTGCATTTCATGATGGAAAAGAAGAAATGGAGAGTGTAAAATAAAATAAAATAAAATAAAATAAAATAAATTAATAAATATACACAGAATGTGTTTTAGCCTTGGCGTCTCCAACCGCAAACGAAACGTTTTGTGTTAACGAAAATGTGCTGCATTTTTCATCCCACAAAATTCGTTTACCATTTGTTCGAAAGCTCTCGAATTATCCAAACATAATATGCTAACTGCTGCGAACTGCGTGGCCATCAAGCTGAGTTATGAGCATGGTTATATGAATAATTGTTCAGTTCAGAATAAGTTTCAAATTTACAGTAGGTGGAGAAGGTAATTCCGATACACCATCATTTTTTTTCTATCTCTCTCTTTTAATTTTTTCAAAAATTACGTGCGATCGGTACATAGTGACACTACCACCAACATAACTAATTGGTCTAATATCACTCACCAATATGTCAAATTAATTTGAAAGGAAATATTTTCTCGCGACTAATGATTGAAGAATTGGGTTTTCTAGTAGGTACTTAAGTATAAGATCCTTAACTCAAAAAGAAATTTGCTCTCGGAAAGCATCCAAAAACTAAACATTTCTGGGCACCACCATTCCAACACTATAGAATTAATCAATAGGAAGTTTTTATTAGTTCTTTCCGCTTTTAAAGTATGCTTTTTATTTTCCCCTCACTGCACATCCTTGAAGACTGTAAATTTCTCAAGTTGCAGCTATGTGCTGTCCGACAGAGATGAAGATTTCGATCCAGATACTGAATAACTCAAACAAGTAGATCAGTGCTCACTATGTGAGTCGTACGATAGCGCATTTTCTTGTAAGGAGATCCGAGTGAAATAGACGCTTTCTGCGTTGATAGGAGACAAAATTGCTTTGGAGCACACTCAGCTGATCGATGACCTTTCATGTGTCAGCGGCACCTGATACTTCTTCATCCTCGCCATGTTACAGATTATATCCATACCAAGTTTCTCCAAAACCGGACGTCGGGGAGTAGCATTTAAAACGATTTTAAGAGGACATACATACGATACATCCTTACATACATAATTCAACGAACAAAGTGAACAAATATCTCATTTTTCCATTTTTTAAATGAAAATGAGCTAAAAATAATATTGCTTCCGAGTCTACCGTACACACCATTATTACAAAATACTTTCTTTTGAGATAGAGATTACTGTACAGTAATCTGGGGATGTTAGCCATCTGCTTTGTCAGTAAACTGTCTATTGTGAGGTCTAGATTTAGGTCACTAGGTTAAATCGAAGGTAGCTTCCGAGAAACCGAAAGGCCACCGCACTGAACAAAACTAGGAGACGATGTACGAAGAACCTTCCCCTGATTGCGGTTAACTACGGCTAATTGACGAATAACTTCGCACCCCTGCAGGAGTTTGGACGATCCATCTCTGATGTCCCTCGGGGTGTCATGGCAGCGGAGTTCGAAAGGCCCTATTCGAGGGGGAGTTAGGCAAACTTTAACCCTCTCTCCTGCTTCATATCAATCCATCTACCTGCCATTGCCTGCATTATGGATTTATTACCATAATATATACACACACGTTTATTTATCATATGAATATATATTTATTTTGAGTTGATACAATATAGTTTAAAGCAGGGTAGGGTAAGACTCCGTAGTTTCGTCTATTTTCCGTTTTGTAAGGAACTACAAGATTAATATCCCACACCAACAAACGAGGACTCTATTTGAGGACCTTGACAAGAATGCCAGTCAATTACTGCACTTAGTAATTAGTATTATGAAAGAAAATATTTGAGTCCTCACACGAAAAATGCCTCCTCGCCATAAGCTTTCATTTCTGTTATTTATTTTTCACCATCGCAACAACTCAACACTAGCTCAATGAAATCATCCGAAATCAAAAAGCGGTTGCAATCATGTTCACAATATCAATTATTGAGAATGATCACCTGTGTGTAAACAATTATTCATATAACCATGCTCATAACTCAGCTTGTTGGCCACGCACTTCGCAGCAATTAGCATATTATGGTTGGATAAATCGAGAGCTTTTGAACGAACGGTCAACGAATTTTGTGGAATGAAAAATGACGATTTAGGTACCATTTCCCTAGCAACGACTCGGTTATAAGCGGAAATAATCAGTAAATTGTTGCAATACATTTTTGTTACCCAAAAACGCAACATATTTTCGTTACACAAAAAACGCAACAATTTTCGTTGCAAATAAACGTTTCGTTTTCGGTTGGAGATGTCAAGGCTAAAACACATTCTGTGTTTTAAAAAAACGGAACACGATTTAAACTTCGAGAAGTGATAGAGCAAAGCTAGAGATACATGATAACACTTGGTTTATTCTTTCAGCAATGAACATTAATGTAATCGACCTAGAAATTTCAATATTCCCCTCAAAGTTTATTGTTTTACGTTTCAAGATGCATGGAATCCAAAAAAAATAAACTGTGGAAGGGGGATCCGTTCGCTGTTATTGATACAATGGAATTACCTTTCAAAAAATCGACGATTATAACAATACGTTTATGGAAGATTATATAGCTATTAAACATATGAGATAAGGAAGCCGGTACCTATTAAAACAGATTGTACTAAATCACAATTAACGCGTATAATACTGAAATACATTCATTGATTCGTCTAAACTATGAGCTTTGGAGCCCATTAAACGAGCCAGAGCGTAGCTTATTCACGATATGAGCCAGCAGTCAGGGTGAGGTTGGATTTCAAATTCCGATTTCTTGCGCTGTACGTAAACGTCTCGTAGATGAGTCTTCAATCACCAGAGAGACTTTTCTTGTATTGAAGCTCGACGTTGAATGCTTGGAATTCCATAAGTAAGCTATGATAAAAGAAACGTAAGGATGATAGCATGAGCTGACTTGGCTACCACTACTGATTCTAGGAACTAATCAAAGTTCAACTTCCAATGGTGAACTGGAATGAATTTAGCTCTCTTTGCTGATCAGGATGAAGCTAATGATGGTACTGCGATTTAAAAGAAAACTTTTTTTTTCAAACCATATGGAGTGTTCTTACGTATATAAACAATGAACAGCTATATTTACTACCGATAAAATATTATACTGCTGATTAGTTCGAAGTCATTACAAACTTCGACTCCTGAGTTCAACTTTGGTGCAGTAAGGCCGAAAGGGGCCCTCTGTGGAACTTTGTTTTCAGAATCTAATCATTCAGGGGGCAAGGAATACAAAAAAAGTCCATTAGGTGGCGTTATAAATTTACGTAACGTCTATCCCACTGCCCAAGAGAAAGGAACAAGACTGTAACAGCAACGTTCCCCCTGCTTCTATTCGGTACTAAATGCAGGACTGACGGAAAACTACCCGCAGGACAACTGGAACGGCCGGACACGCTAAGGTGGAAAGCGTTCCTCTGTACCCTGCGGAATTCATGATCAGCGTCCGAAAAACCAATATTCCGTACAGGTTGAAAACGCTAAATTCGAGATCAAGGGCTCGAAGCTTCAGGAGACGGTTGAGAGGGGTGCCGTCTGAAGGGGAAAAACTACTGAAATATGCAGGTTTTTACTCTGAGCAGAACCACCGCAAGGGGTTGTGGGGGCGAACATGGCCTAATACCGGAGCCGCGGAGCATCAGGTGGAGGCGCGATGATTGGCCGGATGCCTGGAGACTGCCTCATCAAATATGCAGAACCTCATTTTCCTTCCAGTCCGTATATAGCCGAAGGTTTGGGGTGTATTTCCCGATCTCGGAGATAATATTCAAGGGCGGGGAGGCGGTCGTAGTTGCGCCCTTTGGCCAGTCGTGAGCGTACCTATCAGGGCCAGTTCGGTACTTAAATGAAGTCGAATAAAACTAGTAAATCTTGGGTTTTAAGGGATTAATCCCCATATCAATATATCTTCGACATTTTCTGTGAATATATTTGAAACTATGATGATGGATCCGTGGTGGAACAAGGTGGACCGTGATGGAGCGATGGCAAATCATAGTGGGAATAATCCCATCTAACGGACGACCCATATTGTTTTTCTATAAAAGATTATCCCCAACTATTAAAATTGGTATAATCGGGCCTTCAAAAGGTATTCCAACTTTCAATCCAGTACAAATCTTTTTATTAAATATAATAATTTTATTATGTTCTGGTGTTACTATTACATAAACCCTCCATGCAATAATATGAAAAAACTTAAATCAAACTACACAAGGATTAATTACATCAGTAACTTTAGGAATTAATTTCACTGTACTTCAAGGATAAAAATATAATAATATTGCTAATATGGATTTACATTACCCTTCATATTATATAAATGATAAAGTTGTTTTATTTCTCCCACCTTGCTGGCCAAACGGCTCAAGAGATTTTAATGCGGTTTTTCCGAAATTATCAGCAAGTTCCAGAGATGGTTTCAGGTTATAAAACGATCCTCTACAATTACTCCTACATAGAGAACACGGGTTTCCCTAACGTCTCCTCCCGGGTAAACATGTAATTAAGGAAAAACCGGAAATTTTGAACTTTTCACGTCAAATTTGGATGGGGTGGGATCACGCGTAAAGAACTTACGATTACGAATTCGATGATATCTCCAAGATTTTTGGTGGGTTGAGCTGAGCAGTTTTTATTTTGTAAGATAGATCTTCTAAATTTGATAACAAAAACGCTTTATGAACTGCATCAATGTTGGTCAGGAAGAGTTCTAAAAAACTAACATATAATTTAGTTGGTGAAAATCAGGGGAATCTTGGTCGAAAAATGAATTAGGTACCTACAAGTTGAAACTTAACTGCTGCAATTGAGACTGATGGGTAAAAACGGAAGGTTACAAAGCCACCTATTGTTCCTCGCAAGTTGCTAATCCGGATTTTAATGCGGATCCCTGCTCGGCGAGTTCCTGAGATGGTTTTAGGCGCGGGTAAAATCGTCCACTCAGATCAGCTGAGTGAGCTCTGAGGCAATTTTCTTTCCTATTGAACCTGCATACTGAAATTTAAAACGCTGCAAATTATTTCACAAAGGTTTATTATTTTTTCAATTAAGTTTGATCGTAGTTTTAGTTGGCTTGCGTACGTCATAAGGCCCGTCCAGACTCCTCGGCGTGACCTATTTCGAGTTGCCACAACCTATACTTCTATAATTATATAAGCATGTTTATATTTCTCGATTTGAGCTCCTATCTATTCAAATAGTTATTGCCTTAATAATATCATTACCTAAGTACGTACGAAAAGTCGAGAGGATATGTTATTAAATATGCGTAGGAAAAGCATTGGTGTTAACACACAAATATGACCTAGAGAAAAACATATATTCATGCCTCGAAGGAACGCCGTACCCAGCTCATGGTGCCGCGGTGTATTATATGGGTATAACACGTAAAAGCAATAAATATCCATTCTCCTACACCCCTCTGCTACGCCCCTGGTCACCCCAGACACCTCAAGGTGCCGCGGCGCCTCCTCTCACTCCACCCCCCCGCTCACTTCCCTCACCATCCACCGTGACCCCCTGCCAAGCGTGCCAGGCGTGCGTGAGTGCGTAAGTCTAACACTCAAAGTCTCGAAAAAGACACTTTTTTGCCCGTTTTTGGCCTATAGCATCTATGCGAGTAAAGCGATCGGGATGGTTAAACGTTAGGACCAATTAGACCCCAAATGGAGTCTATGTGCGAAATAACGGGTTTTTAAAGTCAATTCTTAGGCCTTTTATGCCCCGGACGGCGAACGGCGAACGGACATTTCAAATTTGGATTCTACGCACCTTGAAACGTAAAGTGACACAGTTTGAGGGGGGGGGGGGGGGTTATAAAAATTTTTTGCTGCACGATCACATAGGCTTATTATTGGCAATAATAAACCTAAAGGAGGCACTGTAAGACTGCTGTGTTACATCAACAGCAAATGGAAGACCTTGGTTGAAAAATTAATTAGCTAAGTACAAGTTGAAACTTGATTTTTGACATTTGAATTGGAGCCTTTTTGGTTCTGCAGAAGCCAACTTGACTCCTGTAGAGCTCTTAAATTCTCTCGAATACAATCACCATTCATGGACATTATATCCCCCTTTAATACGAATTCTTTTTTATTTACTGAGGTAAATTGTACATCCCATTATTAGCTCCATAAGCTAATTTTGTTCAATACAACTTGACATGCTGAACTTTGGAATGGGATCTGTCTGGGTGTGGAATAGTATAATTACAACATAAGAACTCATCCATTCTAATCAGCGGAGTGAGCTCTGAACCTAATTTTGTTCCAATTGAACTTAAGATGCTGAGAATCGGCTGGGGGCTTCTCTGGGTGTGGTTGAGTATAAATACAGCTCTAGGAATCACTCTAATAAGCTCTGTAATTTTTTCTTTCTATGCAACTTGAGACGCTGAAATGGGGGTTCCGATTCAAAATAACGTTATTGATGAAAATTGCGCACGTTTGCGCACTTTCTCAATGCGAAATTTTGTCATCTTTAAGATCCTTATAAAAGAACATTAAGAGTGAGAAAAATAAATCTCTTTTTTTAAATATTATTAACGATTTTAGCAGGGGGGGGAGGGGGGAGTTTTTAGAGTCACCCGGTAGACCAATGATCTTCGTAGAAGGGCTTCCTAATTCAGAAATACCTTTGTGTAATAATTTGTAGTGTTCAATTCACTATCTGCAGAGTAATTTTCTGCCTCTTCACAACTTAACTTACGGAATGTTCTTCCAGAAACTTTGACGACCGAGCAGGACACAAATTGCTACTGAAGTAGATTTTGTATGTATATATATTACTTAGTTCAATGAAGGGCTCTACAAGAGCATGTATATGTTCACACAGTTTTTAGAAAAACAAGAATGTACAACACAAAACTAATCTTTATATTTCGGATTAAAAATGTCTTTTTCAAAACTACAAAGAAGAATGAATTATGGGAATTTTGACGTCGGTACGGAGATATAGGTACTTGCCGAGGAGGAGTTAACGCCTAATATTCAGGCCTGGATAATCATAAACTCCCAACACATTGCTATGCGCTCGTTCTGAATGAAGTAAAATGATCTTATTTGAATTTGGTTTCATCTTTTTTAGAACTTTGATGCCAAAACCATCATTGAATATTTCATTATGTGTCATGGATCTTTTAGCGATTTTTTGAAGAAAATTAAGCTATTGCTCTCGCCTCAAAATTTGTAGAATGTGAATTTTTGAAAACATTTTATGCAGAAATCCGTATATTCTGAAGTTAAACGCATTTTTTTAATGTATGTATGTATATTTGTATGTATATATATGTATGTATGTATGTATGTATATATGTATCTGTCATTCCAGACGATAACTGTCCGTAGAATTGTGCTAGAAACTTCAAACAAATTTTAAAATGTTAAGGACACAAAACGAAAGTTCACGTTCGTTGGCCAGCATGATCGGATTACATCTTCGGGTTGAAATTTTCAAAAATGTAGTCAAAAATTTCAAAATAGCCTGTTTTTTGCGATTTGTTGTGCGAAATAATTTTTTCAGCATACTAACATGTCGTATATTCGGAATCAGCATAACATTTCCTATAAGAATATGTATCAAGTTTTCAAAAATTTCAAAGTTGAAAAATCAGTCAAAAATCGAAATAATGCCGTTCGCTAGTTGTAAAAATCGGTAATATTTGCATGAAATATTGTCCAAATTCAGATTGAACTACTCTTATGGAAGTATCCCTGTATAACCAATCCTAGAACCATGCTGTTTAAAACGTAGGTAGTAGGTGCTTGTAAAAAAAAAAAAAGAAAAGTAATCACAACTGATGAGTTTACTTTGTAAAATATTCCGTCCTCCGATTCTCTCGGTCGCTCTCTTTAATGTTTTACGCTCAACTGTTTTAGGACTTGATGTAGCTTTAATACTGACTGTGGCTTAGAAAAAAAGTATGAGTACCTCCTAATTATTTTTAATAATTTGATTCCATGTTTGTCTATCAAAATCATAAACTAAAATTTCTCTACACGATCAATAGCGACTGAAATGTCGAAAATTTCTTCAAAAATTCGCTCATGGGGTCATGCTGCATGAAATTTGATGCCAAAACAATCATGAATATTTCATTATGGGAAGGATTATTCCTTTCCAAATTAAATACCACCGAACACCCCGCAATTTGAATCAAAAAGTCCAATTAACAACAACATTTTTTTCGGCATAGAGAGAATGAACGAAATTCTAGAAGATCTATATCCATTCCTCTCGACTAATCCAACTGTAAAAAAAGTTTTCCCACAAGTGCCGTTAATGTCCAATCGACAAGGATCGTCGACCGGAGACATTCTGACACATAGATGATCCAACAGGACGGAACTACGAGTATCTCCAAGAGGATTGCATCCTTTTGGTAAGAGGAATTTGCAATGTTTGCCCAATTGTACAGGAAGAAGAAGAGTTCACGTCGGCAAAAAACCTCAACACTTACAAGGGCAGAGGGTCGGCAGAATGCCTAACACCAATGTGTGTTTATCAGTTGATGTGTAAAAAATGCCCTGCATTTTACGTTGGCAAAGCCAAAACATCAATTAATTTGTGAGTAAACAACCACAGGACAACTGTTGTTAGAAGAGATGAAGAGTTACCAGTGGACCAACATGCCATGACACATAATGTTCTAAAAATGATGAAATCAAATGCAAATAAAAACCAGTCTGTGTAGAGACTGATTGGACATAGATGTGAAATTATTTCTGTTCTAGAACCAAAAATTTCAACCATGTATCATGTTTTCTCCTCGATATTGATTCGAAATTCTATGAAAACATCAGAAATTAACAAGCGGTTGCAATCATGTTCACAATATCAATTATTGAGAATGATCACCTGTGTGTAAACAATTATTTATATAACCATGCTCATAACTCAGTTTGTTGGACACGCACTTCGCCGTAGTTAACATAATATTGTTGGATAAATCGAGAGCTTTCGAACGAATGGTCAACGAATTTTGTGGGATGAAAAACGACGAAGTACCATTTCCCTAGCAACGACTCGGTTGTAGGCGGAAATCACTGTAACACTATATGTTTCGTGCGCGGAAAAAAATTGACTCGCAAAATTGACTCGCAAAAATTGCTAGGACCCCAGGGCTAAAACATGATACATGTTAATAATGCAACTTCATTCAGAACGAGCGCATAGCAATGTGTTGGGAGTTTATGGTTATCCAGGCCTGAATATTAGGTGTTAACCTGGTAACTGTCTCTCCTTGGCTAGTATATGTCCGTACCGACGTCAAAACTCCTAAAGTGCATTCTTCTTTGTAGTTTTGAAAAAGGCATTATTAAGCCGAAATATAAAAATTACTTACTTTTGTGTCGTACGTTCTTGTTTTTCTAAAAATTGTGTGAATATATATATATTCAAATAATAAAATCGAAATACCCGGCCACTGAGTCAGCAAAGAGAGATGGAAGTGAAAAAGGCCCGAGTATAGTTGCCCGTGCTCATCGATGCATTATGCCTAACAAGCCCTCTTGACTTGTTCAGAACCACTTGTGTTATTACCGTCCACTTCTCCTGTTATCACAGCCCTCTCCGTTATTTATTTTACCGCTCTGAAACCCCTTCCATAGTAGAATCACAACCTCTCCTCCCTTTCCCCACCTTTTCTTTTTTTTCATGCCACTCTCAACAATCGCAATAATAACACGAAAGGAAAAACAATAGAATGTCTCCATCCAGTGAATGGAACCCGGTTCTTGAATTTTCGTTAGAGTTAGGCCCTTTATGGTTCAGTAAAATAATATTATGAAGGAGCTTGGGTTTTGACTATTATTTTTCCATAACAAACCAACAAATATTTTGGTAGATGAAAGATTGCTCACAAGCTCACACTTCCTTTATGTGACACTTGAATCGAGTTAGGATTTGAATAAATTATGCAGGATAGTTATGATAAAATTAAAATTTAAGAGTCAATAGCATTCTTTCAAACGTACTTGATCCTTCTCTTATGATTTTTCAATACTAAAAGTACATACCTACTAAATTATATAAGCAAGCTTTTAGCGAATTTTAGTAGAAAATTAAACTTTTAATGGCTTCGAAAATTTCAAAACCAACATTTCCGAAATTTCTCTTCATTAAAATCTGTAATAAAACATTCTGAGACGAATCCTAGGATTTTATTATTCCTCATACATTTTTCATAAATATATTTATATATTTGTATGTGTCATTCCGGACGATAACTCACCTTAATTTGAACTCTCTCTTTAACGTTCGGAGGTTTTGATGCATAAGATATGAAAATACCGTCGACTATTCTCAGAAACTGTCAAATGTTGTCGAATGTATGAATACTGGACGATTTTCTTCATACCACAAAGTGTTAGAAGACGATTTACCTGCATCATGATAATGTTCAATGAATCCTTCAAATCTGCGTCAAATCACGGGAAAACAATGGATATGTGCCAATTAGATTGCAAATTAACCATTCTGGAGATATCCACTTCCACCAATGCATAGGTTTGATATGCTGAAACATGCGATGTTTAAGTTATAGACCTGTGATGTCAATCACTCTTTACTGTTTGGAGGTTTTGATGCATAAAACATGAAAATACTTTCGATTATTACCAGAAACTGTCAAATGTTGTCAAATATATGACTCCTAGACGACTTTTATCACACCGTAAAGTGTTAAAAGACGATTTACCAGCATCATGATAATATTCAATGAATCCTTCAAATCTATGTCAAATCACTGGAAAACAATAGATATGTGCCAATCAGATAGCGCCTCTCTCGACCATTGTCTTTAAAAAGAAGATCTAGCAATAGAAAAGTCCCCCCCCCCCCCCCCCCTGCGTCCCTACAGGCGCCCGGATATTTTGCACCCCTGAGCATCTTTATACTACATCTGCGCACAATTGGCCCAAAATTGAAGCCCGCACCATACCTGGTTTCTGATATATTTTCCCTCTTAAATGAACTGCTCATGGGGACTTGCATACATTTTTGAAAAAGTCGAAAGAAAAATGTTTTCTCCACAATTTGTCACAACGTTCAAATATATATGAAACAGATAAAAATTCCGGAAAAACTAGATTTGCCTAGAAACTGAATTTTAGACCACTGTTCAACAAAAAAAATTTTTTGCAAATTTCATTAGTTACCCCTCTTCTACGGGCGCCGGGGAAAATTTGAAGGTAAGTGCGTATTTGTATAGTCATCATGCAACCGTCACCCGATTTTGATCGCACCTCTTTCAACCATTTTCATTAAAAGCAAGATCTAGCAATAGAAAAGTTTGCCCCCCCCCCTCCCACCCCACCCCCGCGCCCTCACGGGCGCCTAGGTATTTTTGCACCCCTAAGCATCTTCATACCGTATCTCAGCAATTTCGGTCCGAAATTGAAGATCGCACGGCACTTGGTTTCCAAAATATAGCCTATAGCCATTTTTTCTAGTAAACGAACTGCTCCTGGGACTTGTATAAATTTTGGAAAAACTCGAAAGAAAACTCTTTTCTCCAAAATTTGTCTTCCCGTTCAATATAAAATAACTTGGAAATTCGTCAGCAACTCATTTTTAGGCACTTTTCAAAATTTAAATTTCAGCAAAAAATGGCTCCTCCTTGGAATTAAGATAAAAATTCCGTTCTTGCGCCCAAAAATCAAGTTATTTAAACGTAGGGTTTTAAATTTTGTAGTAGAATTTATATATATTCAGATATTTAGAACTGCAAGAAAAGCTAAATATCCTAAACCCTTTTGGAATTGCAAAACATTATATAAAACTTTTTATGCCATAAAATTGATAGTTAAGAAATTATTTTCACTTGAAATTCTGAATTTTCATTACAATTCAACATAAAATAGTGCAAAAATTTACTAATACAATCATGCATGCTAGATCTTTTTATTATCAAATGATTATTATAACAACAAATTATTCAGAAACAATTAGTTGCTCTGAGTTGAAACAGTGGAAATAGTCGAGCAAAATGTGCTCAAACTATGGAACTGGGTTCAACAAAGAACTAACCATAAAATATGTGATGTTTTAAGCACCGTTTTACTGTCGAACAATATGCAATTATGTGTCAGTGACTATGAAAATGGTGACCTGGAGCTCTTCGTTGTGGAAAGCTCGAAATTTTCAGTACTGCCAGAGAGAAATTTTTTGATGACCTCTCTCCTCTCTTTGAATTCTGATGTATAGGGTATTTGTACGGCAATTTTAATTATATAAAAAGACAAATATTGCACAAGATACCTAAGTAAACGATAGAATAGTCATGGGGATGAAACCCACTGACCTAATATTAGGAAAGATAAATAAAATAAGATTTGAAAGTTTAAGTGAAATATATTTCTTGCAGAGATATAGGTTAACGAGGTATCAACGAGTTGAAAAAATAGTATAAAATTACTATGACGGAATTACTAGGCGGAATGAAATAGAAATTACTCGTGGGAATACTTGTGGGATACAAATACCTAGTAGTTATGATTGACATGCACTGTCTTAATAGTGAGAAGAAACATATGCAACGCTTGAGTTGATCGCTGTTCAAAATTTGAAAAATAGAATCGATTGTTCTTGACTGTAGAATGAACATAGTTGGATTGCATGGCCGAGTTCATTGACCTTGAGAGCACCACAGATCCAGTTTTAAATCCACATTGTCTTAGGAACGCCATAGCCCAGAAAATTAAAGGCGACAACAGCATAGAGTAAAAAAAAGAGCCAATAGGTAAGTGGGAGCACCGCTTGCTTGATGACGAACGAGCATCATTGATTTTGTAGGAGAAGACGTCCAAAGCAGAATCCTAGAAAACACCAAGAATATGAAGCTTTTGTTTGCACAGATCAACAAAGATTATGCTTGTTGGTCAAAAGGAGTGTGAATAAGAACTATGACTCATTTCAGTTCAATTTTCACAGCTCAATACCTCCACAACGCTCAAATCAGCGAACAGCTTCCGCGTTAGTATTTAGTAATTGATCTGCAGCCACCACACTCTCAACCGACGCACATCAGTCATCCATGTATGTAGGTTCACGCAGGGTCTCCAATGGGCATTCCGCTCCTCGATCCTTTACTTATTGTAATATGAATCTCTGTGCAAGGAATAGTGCACTACTGGTACTGTAAGTGACAGTCCTCACCCGAAATTCTGGACGGGTTAATCCTCTGAAGGACACACAGAATCTCGCTGCTACCAAAAATCAGCTTCGGGGACAGGGAATTGTTGGTACATCATACAAGCTTGGTAAACTAAACATTCACTGAATGAAGTGAGAGTATCAGTAGAATGATTTTTTAGCGACGAGAGCGAGTGAACAAAATATATTATTTGAAGAGTAATTATTAGTTGAACTGTTCTTCGAAAAGCCTTTGTTTACACGACTAGTATTTTCATCATTAACTAACAATGATGTTGCCTTAGAAAACTGAGATTTAAATTAGAAATGCTTCGTGGGTGTATTATTGTTAACTTTATTTTTATTAGGAGCCGTTGAATTCGCTGGCATGTCGAATTCTTCAATATTCTGCATTGCTCTCGAATAAAATTAATTCCTAGTTCAGAGAACGTTGGGATGCTGTTTTTAGGTGCTAGTAATAGTACAACAACAATTCGAAATGAGGATAACAGTGCGCGCAAAGAACATTTAAACACGAAAAAATCAGCGTGGAAAGGAATATCTAAATTTAGAAACAATTTACAAATAGTGTGAAACACGGCCAAGAACGAACTGAGATCAGTAACTTATTCTCGGGGAACAGGTTTTTTGCAAAACTTTCTTCATATATACTATAATTCCCATCGGAGATCATGATTATCAGCTTTAAATATCACCCAGGAAGCAACCAACGTAGATATGCAAATTTTGATCTGGGGTAAAATTAGGCATTGCGATAAATGGGTAGAACAGAATGATAGGTGCAGGCGTTGTTGTATTTCGGTAGGTTGATCCCAAGATCGAGCTACAACTCCGATGAGATCTGAAATTATGAGTGCATGGATTTAAAATACCCTAACGATTCGCAGTACTCTTCATTACCCGGTACCCATGCAAACGGTTTTCAAAGCGAATAATCAGATGATAGAAACTTGGTCAGCCTCATTCGATTTATCGGGCTGTTAGCGCCATTTCTGCCACTCGCGGTAAAATGTAGGTACTAATCAAAACGCTCGGAAACAACTTTGATGGATCATTGTGATAAACCATAATAAAAACCATAATAATCCCATTAACCATTTGAATCAAACCATTTTGAAATCTGAAGGTATTCACCGAATACATGTACAATTTTCATACGGTAGAATCAATGGCTACAGCGAAATAATGAATGTTGAAGTATGAATATTCAAGTTGGAAAAGGTGGATGAATGAAAAAAGTTTCAGTCATGCAGCATGATCTTATGAGCGAATTTTCGAAAATTATCGTAGGTAGCTACTATTATCATTTTACATTCTTTTGAAAATTAAGGAGTTTGAGGGAAAAGAAACTGTTAACTACCAATTTTATGGCCAAAAAACTCGTTCTAAATAATATTCTGCGATTCAAAAAGAAATTTTGGATTTTTAACTTTTTTGGAGTTGTTATCGATTTGTTAGCGAATTTTAATGAAATTCAAGTACATTTTTCAGCATAATTTTGCACAAAAATTTTTTAATGTTCTATTTTATGGTTAATAAACTTTAAGATAGGAAACACTTAAATAAACTTACAAAATTGAGAGAATATTTCGCTGTGTCAGCGTCGTCAGCTTTAATGTGTCAGTCTACTTCTTCACTAGAGCTGACGACGCTGACACAGCGAAATATTCTCTCAATTTTGTAAGTTTATTTAAGTGTTTCCTATCTTTTTCCAACCTTCTGTAACTCCTCAAAATAATATATATATATATATATATATATATATATATATATATATATATATATATATACATACATACATACATACCTATTTATGAAAAAATTTCAAACTCTAGGATTCGTTTCAAACGGATTTCAATGAAGAAAATTCTCGAAAATTTTCATTTTAAAATTTTTGGAGCCATTGCAATAGCTTCATTTTCTATGAAGATTCACTAAACTTACTATTATATGAGTTTTGAAGGTTATAAAGAATTATTGTAAGATTGTTAGAATTATGTAGAATCGTCGATCAAATTGTTCTTGTTTTTATAGAATTTTTCCAATTGCTAAAAACGGAATACGAAAGGAACTCTTCTGGAACTTTCTGTGAGAATGACTCACCAACAGAAAGGGACGATAAAAGAATGTGTAATGTTACCGACCGTGTCCATATAAAGTCCATATGCAGCCATATAAACACAGGAGTTTTTACAGGATTTGCCGCAAAATAAAAACATGACCCGATTAAGATCTGTGTGGCCCAAAGAACAGCAATTGGTTAGGTGTTGTTGGATTCGGGGCTGAATATAACTGCCAGCACACTGTACTTAGCAAATATTCGACGGGGTAAATTGAACCACTGAAATTGAATTCCTTAACCGGGTCTATCTTGATAGCTAGTACCTATTACAGGAAATTTAGAGAATTTCAAAAGCCCGGCCATAGCACCGTAGTCGGCTTTGCCGTTTTGAATTCCGAAGACGAGACAGAGGCACACATTTAATTTTATTATACGGATTAAGGCAAATAAGACAAATTTTTACATTCACTTGTTCAATTATTAGAGATATATGGCATAATACACTGATGGTTGCGAATTAATCATCATTGCTTATAATGTGTTGGGAACTACTACATTTAGCATCGATTTTGATGTGGTGGGATATTTTTTTACGTACATTAAGTATAAGCATATATATATATATATATATATATATATATATATATATATATATATTTATATATGCATCCATAACATAGGCACTCATTCGTTTCAAAATACGTTGCAGAAATTCGTGTCCCTTTTTGTTATGGAACATGTCCTAAAACTATGAAGTAAAAAGGTGGCTGGTAACAATAAGACCACTTGTTAAAAAAAGCACGAGGCAAAAGCTGAATTACGTATACATGGGGATTGCCGTACGGTGTAGCATTATGCTTCCTCGTTTCTCCAGTGTAGGGTTGAATGTTTACAGGGGCTTTGAGGTTTACGGCTCCCGAGAGAGGACTACTATCTGTCTCTCTGCTCCTTGCGCGAGGGCACCTTTATTTTAATGGCTAACATTCCAAGATCAACTGCAGGTCGCTGAGCCATTCCCTCCTCCTTTCCTGAAGATATTGCGGAGACGGCGAAAAACATGAAAAATTCAGGGTTCAGGAATTATGCACGCAGCTTCGGAACATGTAAACGACAGCAGTTGGGTGGCTGTGGGAGGCGCAGGAAATAAGCAGGTAGGTGCATATACGGCCTTGTAAAGTCTATTTTTAGTGAAGGATGATGATATGTAACATTTACCCAGCTCGGTCTTGAATCGATAGTTATTGTACTAGAGCATATTTTTGTCCACAAGGTTCAGCAGATACTCAGTGGCACGGAAACATTATTGTTCCTCTTGCAATCTACAACGAGTACGATATAGAGTGCGATATTGGTTTAGGACGAAGTTATCACAATAGTATCTGAAGGAGCCAAGAGGCTCCGAGTTCTACTGTTGTTTTCTTCTCCTTTTTTTTCTTTGATAAGTGCTTATTATTATTAAGTATTTGCATTAATCCGCCCTCTACCTTTTGACGCTCTGCCTTCGCTTCTGGGCTCCGCTCGGATCACTCGTTGCTACTATCTCTACTATCAGTCAGTTCCCGTGCCATCAAGACCGATTCGATATTTCCGTCTTCTGGTCAACTTAGATCCAGACTTTTGCGGATCATCATCAGTGTCGAGACGTCTTCACTATTATTTGTCGAAATACCCTGTTTGTATATTACACTGCAAGTTTATGCAGTGATATACCTTTCATACTAGTCAACATTCACTCGCGGAATATTGAAACCAGGAGTTGCCGTCATCTTCAGAAGGTGCGTTCTGGTGGACTCCAGGAAATCGCCGTCTTTGCGGAATCAAGGTCGGATTGTTTCTACTCATTAAAGACCATTAAAATCTTCAGCTTCCGCTGCATAATAAGTAAAGAACTAATAGCCATAAGAGCCTTAACAAAATTCAAGCGTGTAATTATTTATCCGTATTACATTGCTATGATTATAATAAACTTTTGTTTTCTCTCGTATTTCTACTACCTAATTTTTTTTTTTTTTTGTTATTTTGATCCAGGCTCACACTTCTCGTCACTTGAGGTTTAGCTCAAACAGTAGCCATAATTGGGAAAAATGAGGTACATAATTTGAATATGTGCGTAGGTGCAAAGCTGTGCATGAGGCGAAGCTCTGCATCACCTTTTAGCGTGGAACACGCTTTTACCTGGACCTATTGCTGACAAAACGACAATAAGGGTGAATTGCGAGACCGAATTTGCAACCATTTCGAGAGACTCAAATGTGAAGCGCAAGTAGCAAAAACCAATGGATACATTTGCTAGGATGTCACTCTGGGTAAACAAAAAGTTCCACTCACGCTGCATGATTACACTCTTTGAGTGTAAAGAAATGTTAACATGGAATCATGTTTTAGCGATGGATCCCCCGCCGAAAAGTGAGACTATAAAGTGACATGAAAGTAGCGCCAATAATTGTGATGATTTCTGCTTACAACCGAGTCGTTGCTAGGGATATGATACTTCGTCGTTTTTCATCCCACAAAATTCGTTGACCATTCGTTCGAAAGCTCTCGATTTATCCAACCATACTATATTAACTACTGCGAAGTGCGTGGCCAACAAGCTGAGTTATGAGAATGGTTATATGAATAATTGTTTACACACAGGTGATCATTCTCAATTATTGATATTGTGAACATGATTGCAACCGCTTGTTAATTTCTGATGATTTCATTGAGCTGGTGTTTCGATTATGTGATTCATAGCAGGTGATCCGAATATTGCGAGAACGGTTTGATTTGTGAAGCGGTGGTTAAATCATTTTAATAGGTAATTTCTATACTTTACACTATAGGAAACTGTAATTTCGTATGTAGCCTCTTTAGCCTCTTTCTATAATAAAGTGAATGATTACTCGAGAGTTTCTATTAGGAGATCATCATCTCACAAGAGCTCAATCGTCGTGATAATTTCTATAATAAAGTGACAGCGAGGAGCTAAAACATGATTCCATGTTTTTTACATTTTAGCAGTCAGGCTCAAAGCAATAACATCCGGGGGGGTCCAGGGGGGCGAAGCTCCCGGCGGGGTCAAGGGGCGGAACCCCTTGCGAGGCCCGAAGGGCCGAGTTTTAACTACAGAAAAAAAAAAAAAAAACTCATTCTAAATAATCCCTATTCTGCATCAAGAGATATTTATTTTTAAATATTCGATTTTTAGCTTTTGTGGAAGTATTGATTTTCAGCAAAATTCAAGAGATTCAAGTATATTTTTCAGCATACTTTTGTGCATACATTTTTTAATGTTCTTAGCTCATCGTTGATAAACCTCTTCTGACTAAAATTCTGCTAATTCTGGCTAAATTGATGGGTCGACCTGCTGATATAATTTCAATGGAATTCCTTTTTCAAGAAATCGAGTTTTTCATAAATTTTGTCCTTTGAAGTGATGTGTGACTGGCGAAACATATAGTAAAAAAACTGCAAAGTAAACCTTATTGTATGTCAATAATTTTATTCCGATTGGTGCCATTTTTATAATGTTCCATACGATCTGCTTATTAATGATCTATAGATCATTTGATCTGAGTAGAATACCTGTCTAAGATTTGAGTAATAAATATTTAGGGTGATAATTTGCAACGGTTTTCTTTAATTGATTTGTCTTTCATTGGAGGTGATCTGGGTTTCCACTTCCTACTTACTGGCAAGATCCCTTGCACACACATTTACAATTTTTAGGAATCCTGCATCCGGTTATTCACAAAAAATGAAATGAAATAATTAAACGGCAGAGCCTTGTTTCAATTACAGTTATTAATTCAATAACCATGATCATCATATGAATTCACCGTGAATATTCCAAACAAGGATTGAGTCATTTGCAAAATGGGAGGGACTCAATGGTAGGAATGAAAGTGTAAATGTTATGTAGTGAAGCTGTGGAACAAACCTAGGTGTCGCACGGACGGAAGTAGCGCTGGCAGTTTCAACGTAATCGCACTCTAGGGTGCTAGTACCCCAATAAAATACGGCGCTATATATATATGATGTCTGGGAGGAGGGTTTGAGGAGAGAACGCAGCTAGACTGAGCACAAGCAAGTAGGTCTTCTTTACAAATGGATTTGCATAGAAGGATGCACGGGAATCTTTCATTGTTTAATATTTTTTAATAAAATTAGATTTCTTCACAATTGGATAAGTTGTAACACCGAGTTTGTAATCGCCCAAAAGATAAATTCTATCCGTCCGCCGCAAAGCGTGTCGACTAATGAGTTTCAGGTAGAAAAAATTCTAGATATTATATATATAATGAGCCGTCTAGAGCTGACGATGCCGATACGGCAAAATATTCTTAATTTTATAAGTTATAATTATTTGTTTCCTATATTTTCCGACCATCTGTAAGACCTCAAAATAATATTACACTTTCATCCTTCACCGAAAATATATTAATTGCTATGCAATTCTTAGGCCGACCCCCAATAATTTTTTTTTGTCCCGCTACGCGAACCCGCGAGGTCGTGGGTTCAAATCCCAGCCAGGCTTGAAAAAAAAAATTTTTTTCTCGTGAGACGAAGGTTGTGGGTTCGAATCCCAGCCAGGCTTGAATTTTTTTTTTTTTTTTTTTCTCGTGAGACGAATTGCATAGCAAATTATCCTCGTTTTCTACACAGTAGAAAAGATTATATATATATATATATATATATATATATATATATATATATATATATATATATATATATATATATATATATATATATATATATATATATATATATATATGAAAACGGCAAACTTTGAGAATCGTTTCAGAATGCCTCAATCCGCCTGAACGGTAAAAGAAAAAAAAAATTAAAAAATTTAAAAAAATTAAAAAAATGGAGCCATTTTAATAGCTTTATTTTCCACGAAAATTTGCTAAGATGCCCTTATAAAGAAGGCGAGCAAACCAGCTGTTATATTGAAGAAAATATCCTTTTAGAAGTATATTTTATTTAATATTTCATTCTTATAATAATATAGAGATTTGTTAGGTACCTTTGTACGGCAACGTAGTAGTTGAGTGTTTCATTTCATTTTACAATAATTTCCTTTCGATAGGGGGCTATATGTAGTTGTACTTGGATAACGATGGATTACGGGATCCATTCATCAATTGGCTAGTGAAATTTGAATTTAATAGAGACCTACTACATCTTTATGTAATGATTCGCAGCGTTTTTCAATTGAAAGTATATTAAGAACACGAGATTAAAAACTTGAATTTTATTTTGTTAGTCTCTCAAGTCTGCCATTCCCTTTTAATACGTGGATGGACAGTCAATATTTGCAGTTTCAATGTAAATATTGAGATCTCCAAAACGTACGACGGCAAACGAAAGGTGTACATTTTTCATTAGGAATATCGAAGCCGGAAGTCAAAAGCTTCATGAAGTGTATTCCTTGACGCCGGAATCTTGAGTGAAACACAAACAAGGATCAAACTCAAAAATTAGCCTTGGAGAGGACATCAAATAGGTTAAGAGCTTTCGGGTCCCCAGGAAAAATACAACGCATGGCCGCGAAGTGATCAATGGACGACTTTGTGTAAATAGAGAATCGATGCATTGATGGTCACATATTGGTGATATTTATTCAAATTCTATAAATAAAAAACCAACAATGTTATTCTTAAAAATATTTGGGAGCAAAGTGTGCCAAATTCATATACCTAACAATGCGAACCAATTTCTTATTGAATTGCAATAGACATAAAACGCTGCGAAATATTGCACTACGGTTTAGAATTTCTGTTTCACACCCCCCCCCCCCCCCAGCGCAGATAACTTGTCTCTTTATAGAATATGCCAGACAATTAGTTGTTTGGTAAAACGATGTGCAGTTTCTATAACAATGCAGAAACAAGAATTTCACAATTACACGGCAAATTATGAACGACATGCCAGAAAAAACCGACCCGGCCAATAACCAAGTCTTCAGTAACAGGCGAGAACTAATTACAGAAAGGAACGTAGATGTAGATAGGTAGGCCTCCTCTTCACTCCCGTCTCGAAGATAGATCGCCACGAAATCCAACAAGGCTTGATCAGATGGATATCGGACGCAAGGTTCGGAAACTTATCCGTACACACGGAACTTAGTTTGAAAGGGAGGAAACTGATTTGGCAGTAAAAGTAAAAGAAAATGATGATAGAACGTGTGCTTGATGCAGGAAAAAGTAAGTTTTAATGAAAGATGGCGAGAGATGATCATTCCAGGAAAAAATAGCAAAGACCGGCGGGAAACTAGCATGTTGACCTACCAAAAAAGAAGTATACAAAACTACCTACAATTGATGGCCAGAATGCATATAAAAATATTTAAATATTTATTAGATTTTATATAAGAACAAACAAATTAGTTATATGAATTAATAATTGAAATAAATATGATGCTCGCAGCATGGATACAAAAATATTACTTAAATCTACGATCCATGAACAAGTAATGACGGCTCATCAATAATTATTCAAGAACCACCCAACATTAAACTGTAGGTTGCAAACAGGTTGCGGTAATTATGTAGGTTATCTATCAAAAAACGTTAAGTTGAGTTGTTTGGGATGTATTTAGAAAGTTTCGTCAAAAATAAAGGTGACGCAAACAGTGTATTTTATTCATAGTTAAAGTAATCCACGAAATATTCATATCCAACTCATTAGGCATGTTAGGCAAAAGTGCTCAAGAATGAATGATATGTAAATGTATGTAATGTATTTTATGTAAATGTATGTAATCAAATAATTGTTTTGTTTCATTTTATTTTATTTCACATTATTTATTTTATTTTATTTTATGCTACTAATATCCCTTCTGGTCGAGTACGGCTGAAGCCACAAAACGCTAGAAGAAAATTTTGTTTCAATTGATTCATATTATTATTTATATATATCTAGTTTCACGCGAATTTAATTGACACCTCCGTTGATTGATCAAGTGTACTAGGGATCTGATACGGAAATCCTTGTTCATAATGAACGGTTGGTCGTACTAGCTCTTTAGTAGCTAGAGCGGTTAGTACGACGAACTTTATTCATTATGCACAAGGATTTCCGTATCAGAGCACTGGTACACTTGATCAATAAACGGACGTGTCAATTACATTGGAGTGAACCTAGATATATTATACTTAATAATATATTAATATACTAGATAGTGTCATGGCGCTATAAATCAGCTTCCTTTGACACTACAGAGACCTAGGAATCATGACACTTCGTGATTAATTGAGAGGTTTCCAACAAGTGGTGAACTATTATCGGGGAACGATAACTATGGGAGTTACACTTCCCTAGCAACGGAATGGTTGTACGTAGAAATCAACAGAAATCTCTGCGCTAGGTACTTTCTTGTCATATTTTCATAACAATTTTGGTTTACTATTTTCAATAATGAACCTTTGTAATCGATCAAGAAAAAAAAAAAAAAAAAAAAAAACATTAACCCCCCTCCCCCTGAAAATTTTTTGAGTTACGTTTCAAGATGCGTAGAATCCAAAAATCGAATTTAAAAAAATTCCTTCCGTACGCCGTATGCTGTCCGGAGCTTATTCTCCGAAACTACTGGACCAACCTTTATGAAACTCGGCTCAAAATTCATACATTGTCTGGGTACCTATGTGCCAGTAACATCGGCATAAATTTTTGTCAACCCTAAAGGGTATTAGGTATTAAAGGGCTTAACATTCAAAAATCTAGATCTCGAAAACTTTTAAGGTAATAGTAATGATTTTACGCTTGCCAATCTCTATCTATACTATTTTATAAGAATGAAACTCCGTCTGTCTGTTTGTCTGTTTGTCGTGTCTATGCACGGCCAAACGGCTGAGTGGGCCGGATCTACGAGTGGGGGGATCTTCTTGGGATTTTCCGATAGGGTGTATAAGCGAATTTAAAATTTTCTAATCCCACCCGAAACATGGGCCGTAGGGCGGGAGGGGGGTCGAAGTAATAATTAATGTGCGCTTTATGGACTTCCCCGCTTCCCCAACCCCTCTAAACGGCCGTCGAAAATTCCGGAAAAATACCGGTTTCGTAGGTTTTGAAACGAGAAAGACGACGGCGCGATCGGATCGCGAAAAAAATATCGGGAAATGCGTCAAAAAAATGCGAAAGTACGGACCGTGTTTTCTCGAAAAGTCCGACAAAAACTACGTTTTTTCCGATTAAAATATACCCCATAAAGGTACGTTTTTCGGAACGGTTTTCGCGGGCGAAATACAGCTTTGGGTCCGCCGAATCTGAATCCGAAATCGGATATCGAAAAAAGTGACGAGAACTCGGTCAAATTGCGAGCAGAAGCAAGGCGAAACGATTAATAGCAGAAATTAATTTTGCCCCGGACGCGAGAAGGCTCTAAGAAGACGTCAAGGGGTTTGATGAGGCGGGGCTTGCACCTGACGGGAACGGGTTGCGACCAGGTACACATAGGTTGGGAGCCTGGCCTACGCACTTACGTCTTGAAGGGTATACAGGTATACCTTGCGAGCGAAGCGAGAGCCATTTCAAATAATAAATACGGACTTTGTCCTACACATATACAGGTATACCTTGCGAGCGAAGCGAGCAACATCCCCGAATAAACTTTTCGTGGTTCCATGTAGTTTTATAAGATTTAATTTGTTTGTAAGAATTCCCAACTGAAAAAAAACGTCTGCCAATTTGGGTGGGCAGACGTAATAATTTAATGGAGGGCTTGCCCCCCGGCTGGACGTGGAGGCGAGCGTAGCGTAGCTAGTTATTTATAAGAATGAAACTCCGTTTGTCTGTTTGTTTGTCTGTTTGTCGTGTCTATGCACGGCCAAACGGCTGAGTGGGGGGAGTGTACGAGTGGGGGGATCTTCTTGAGATTTTCCGAAAGGGGGAGCGAGCGAATTTAAAATTGTCTAATCCCACCCGAACCATGGGCCGCAGGGCGGGAGGGGGGTCGAAGTAAGAATTAATGCGCGCTTTTTGCACTTCCCCGCTTCCTCTACCCCTCTAAACGGCCGTTGACAATTCCGGAAAAATACGGGTTTCGTAGGTTTTCCTACGAGGAAGACGACGGCGCGATCGGATCGCGAAAAAAGTATCGGGAAATGCGTAAAAAAAATGCGAGAGTACGGACCGTGTTTTCTCGAAAAGTCCGCCGAAAAACTTGGTTTTTTCCGATTAAAATATACCCCATAAAGGTACGTTTTTCGGAACGGTTTTCGCGGGCGAAATACAGCTTTGGGTCCGCCGAATCTGAATCCGAAATCGGATATCGAAAAAAGTGGCGAGAACTCGGTCAAATTGCGAGCGGAAGCGAGGGAAGCGTTTAAAATTACATTTTTAATCGACCCGGGCCGCCGTTTCACAATAATCCGAGTTGAAGGGACTCAAAGTTCGCTCTTGGCCTCTTGCGAGCTATTCATAACGGTCACATAACGGTCGCTAATGATGCTCTAACACCCTTTGGGGTTCCAAATCCCAAGCGGTGCAAATTCGTATGTAGTTTTAGCTATTCACATGTCGGAATATGCAGCAATACCTTGCGAGCGAAGCGAGCAACATTCCTTAATAAACTTTTCGTGGTTCCACGTAGTTTTATATGATTTAATTTGTTTGTAAGAATTTCCAACAGAAAAAAACGTCTGCCAAGTTGGGTGGGCAGTATAACTTCCTCAAGCGAGCGAAGCGAGCAGCATCCCCTACAGACTTTAAACCTACCCTAAGGGATCTATCATTTGCGAGCAGATACAAATAGGTACCTTGCGAGTGAAGCGAGAGCCATTTCAACAGAATAAATACGGACTTTGTCCTACACATATACAGGTATACCTTGCGAGCGAAGCGAGCAACATCCCCGAATAAACTTTTCGTGGTTCCACGTAGTTTTATAAGATTTAATTTGTTTGTAAGAATTCCCAACTGAAAAAAACGTCTGCCAATTTGGGTGGGCAGTATAACTTCCTCAAGCGAGCGAAGCGAGCAGCATCCCCTACAGAAGTTAAACCTACCCTTAGAGATCTACCGTTTGCGAGCGAAGCGAGCAACATCCCCTACACACGTTAAACCTACCCTTAGGGATCTACCGTTTGCGAGCAAAGCGAACAACATTCCCTACATGCCACACTTTGCGAGCGAAGCGAGCAAAATCCCCTACACGCCACATTTTGCGAGCGAAGCGAGCAATTTAAGGGGGGGTCCGGGGGGCTTGCCCCCGGCTGGACGTGGAGGCGAGCGTAGCGAGCCGGAGCGGCTAGTGATTAATATAAGCCAAGGGAACGACTAATACCATCCGCAACGCTGTAGAGATGAAAAAGTTGTTGTCTCCAAAAAATCAAACTTTTTTTTTTTTTTTTTAACAGTGGTAAAATTGCATTTGCAATAAAAATGCAATTGCGTAAATGCAGTGGTAAACTTGCATTTTACGTTTAAGACCATTCCGCAAAACCGTGTCTTTCTGTGTTTGCATGTGTGTGTGTGTCCTTGCAATAAGCTTAATTTCCACCATAATATTCAACCGATTTTTATGAAATATTAATGGAATTTGCGGGTTAGGGTGTAAATGGTTTTCTATCAGTTCCGCTGTTCCCAAATCAATACTTCACTCTGCGCATGCGCAAACGTAAATTCCATAAAGCATCATTTTCTCACGTTCTTGGTCCGAACTCGCTCAAATTCGGAGGATAAGTGGGAGAGATTAATTTGAGCATTCCATAGTAATTTCAACATAATTCTATCATTAGTAGCGCTCGAATGTTTATTCCTTTTAACGAGCCTTATTTCAACAGTTTTCATTCGATTTTGACAACATTTTCGGGGAATGTGCGGGTTAGGCTGCAAATGGTCCCCTATCAATTGCATTCTTCTCAAATCATTACTTCATTCTGCGCAAGCGCAAACGTTAATTACTCCTAGCATAATTTGTTCACGCTTAGTCGCCTAATCCTCCTCAAGCTTGGTGCATAGTTGGGGGACGATGGTTTAATTATTCCATATTAATTTCAACATGATTGCATTATTAATAGACTCCGGCGCTTGCGTGAAAGCGCCCCAGGAAAATGATTAATTTCTAGTTTAGTGATTTTTAAAATTAATTCACTATTTATCACCAAAGGAAAATCAAGTATTTTGTTGGCACCCCTGTCTGAAAACAACAACCGGAAGGTAACCAACGCCAACACGTGAATTTTTATTGAATTTTTGTGAAGATATCGGATTTTTTGAAACAAGTTTTTTTTCAGTTGTGTTCAATGTGATTTACTTAGCCGTTAATCAAGCGTGTATGCTACTTTTATAGAATATTTCGGGTCATAATTTGCTATGGCGGGTGAAAAAGTGGCCGCTTCCTTCGCGGAGATGCGGACCTTATTTTTGGTAGGTTTATAGCCGCCCATTGGCGTCCATGAGGATTTCTACGAATTTACTGCCTAGATATTTCACGAGAAATATCCTCCTTATTTTCTCGACAACAATAATTAATGGATATAAAAGATAACAAAGGTATAAGTGAGTTGCCCCATTTGTACAAACTTCTTCGCTATAGTTTTTTCTTGTCCTTTTGCTATAATCAATACCTAGCCACAGTCCTACCTAAGAAAATATCTTTAAACTAATATCAATGTATTGGAGGCAAGATGAAAAGAATAATATCAGTCATAAATCGAAATGAAATTAGTTAAATACAGTGCTTAACCTTAAGGGCACTTGGTACCCCCCCAAAAATGGCGAAATCCGTGACCCATTATCTCGGCACTCGTTGGGCCGATTTCGATGATCTTTTTTTTAACTGATAGATCTAGTAAAGATCTAAAAATCTGCGGAATCAGATTGAAAAAATATTTATTGGCCCGCATTACAATATCGAAGCCAATTTCGGAAATATCGGGTGGTATTTCAGGTTACTTCGATTATCTGTTCCGTAATTACAATAACTTATTTCGATAAACTATTCCCGCAGATTGTTGCAGTAGGTTGAGAGGTAACTTTCTAAAGAAATAAAAATGAATTCGGTTCAGTAGGTCCCAAGATATAGGGACAGATTCGCAAAAATATGTTCCTTTTCAGGAGAGCCATAAAATGAAAAAGTAACGATATTCGCGCTTCTGCGACGTTTTGGTGCACTAATATGACTTTAATATGTGTGAATGAGTTAGTAACCTCAATGACTTCACACAGTCAGAGCAT
Organism: Adelphocoris suturalis; assembly: GCA_030762985.1. Taxonomy (NCBI): domain Eukaryota; kingdom Metazoa; phylum Arthropoda; class Insecta; order Hemiptera; family Miridae; genus Adelphocoris; species Adelphocoris suturalis. The sequence continues at coordinate 14,091,300 of CM061050.1, forward strand.
AAAGCCAACGAACCAACCAACCAGAATGATAAGATGATAACAATGGTAAAATTGGTCGGCTGAATTTGAAGAAGCAGGGGCGGCCGACTAAGACGCGGGCAAATTCTAAGCTGATTTATGAGACTTTAAAATTTTGTAAATATTACATGTAATATATTATCTTGTTCAGGAATGAATCTAGTTTTATTTAAGACAAAAAAAAAAGTTGAAAAATTTGTTTTGGGGTACCAAGTGCCCTTAATAGAATAAATCAGTCGGAAGAGGTCTGCAAGAACGTCATTGTATTCTGTTTACAATCATGGGACTCAGTTTTTATTGTTATTCCTTTTGCCCGACATTAATCCTTCTATTTAAAATTAGTGGTGCATTTTGGTCACTCTCCCATGTACTGGGCCGTGAGGAAATATGTTGTGGGTAGATAATCTACTCCTTTCTATATTTTTTTGAGTAGATGTTGAATAATTTCAGAGAACTGTCTCTACAACAATGAGTGCTGCTACTCATGTAATCATATTATGGGTGATTGTCTTATTATTTGGCCATTTGATATCCCGTTGTCTTTAAAATCGTTTTTTACATGGGTTTACTGCATCAAAAAAGGTTTTTTGTATGTATCGGTGTATTTTTTTAAAATTTAAATGTACCAATATATACAGTGGGATTGTTGAAAAGACCATAGCACTTGAATATACACTAAAGTTGAGTCACTCACTACTGAGCCGTATCTCACAGAAGAGCAAGTGAGCCGTGGCTCAGATTAATATCTACGTAGACACATTGATGTCTACCTACGGAACTGCTATTTGAAAAGGACCTTCTTTGTAATATCAAGAATTCAATATCAGTGGTCACTGATCATCTTTGCGGCCTCTGAGTCTAATTTATTTTTTAATTAACTTATGATGCTGAAACCAGAATGTTGCTTAAACAATATTTTTCAAATGTAAACGTGAACTTTCAAAACGTTTCAGACAAAACCGTAAAAAACTTCTATAATTGTAAGTTGGTCGAGAGAAGTCCCAAAGTTGGTTTGTCTAGTAGACAGTATACAAAGTAGAACAAAGTTATTTTTGACATTACTCAATAGTTGATAATTAAGATATATGAGAACTTTGTGAGAAAAAAAATTGGTATCTCAAAAATGCTTCAAAAGTTTAAAAACGATAGAGCATGAGAAGTAGCAAAAGAAGCATGAGACGTTTGAAATATCGTTCGTCTACATTTTTTACTACTGACGGTCGGTTGGTTTCATTCAATTCGGCGTTCGAAAATGAATTGTTCATAACACTCGAGAAGGTTTTATTGTCATACCCATGATTTTATTGATTAATTTTGAAAATTCTAAAATAATATGTGGAATATACCTATAGCCTCGATATTGACGAAATCCGCTACAGATTGGGACAACTATTTTTCATCCAAATATGATCCTAAACAACCAAAAGCGTTCATATCCAAATCCGATTTCCATATGAAGAATCCGCTTATATAGCCTTGCTACATGTCTGAAATTTTTTTTTAGCTATGTACTCTACAATTGATGAGCGAAACAAAGATGATGATAACAAGGGTTCGGCCTAATCAAGTTTGGAGAACCTGCTTATACCGCGGTTACTCGCCTTCCCCCACCGCCTTGAGTGGCTTTTTTGTCTTGGCCTTTTGTTTGTCAAGTGGTCTTGGATCTTGAGCACTCGTCGGCTATCGATAAAATATCTTTCCCAGTCGACAACGCTCGGGCCTTTACACGAGTTCACAGTTAACGTTCACAAACCTGTGTGGCTCGATTCACACATAGGAACGTGGGGAAGTGTTCACTGAGCACTACTCAGTTATTTCGTTTCCCAGAAGTAAATCCCATTTACTGGAACTATACAAGTGAAAGAAAAACCCCGCTTAACTAAGTGGGGAGATCTAGGTGTAATTTTTGATGCCCAATAATCGTTTATAGAACACTTCAGCACAATCCACTCAAAAGCAATGCGAGCTCTTGGTTTTTTGAGGAGAAATTCAACTGAGATCTAGCCATAGTAAAGCTCCTGTAGAATTTGAGGCAGGAAACCGCAAATATGGGAGGTGCATGATAAATTCAAAATAGAATTGAAAAGAAAAAGTTCCATTCATGCAGCACGATCGTATGAGCGATTTTGTGTAAGTTATCGTATTATTTGTGAAGAGTAGCCAAATCCCGCGGTTGAAGCAGTAGGTGATCTCTCATGACATTTTCTGTCTCGACATGCGAAGCATTTTCTGGTGGTAAACAAAGGAGGGGACATGAATCTGCTGACGCGAGAAGCCGGCCCGCCGACTCCCAGCGGAAGATATCTCTTGTGACCTGGGAAGAACTCGGTGAACAGTAGAAGGGTCGGAACTCCGATAACAAGTATAAAAAGCAAGTGTTGCTCCAACCCTAAAGTAATTACTACTCGAGGAATGTTTTAGCTTCACTCTTTCAGGTGAGTAACAGGAATATGCTTTGAGACGTTCCAAAACCTTTACTGGATGTCTCATGTAAGTTTACATGAATCACTTTACATTTCACAACAGTTTACATTAAAATCTGGATTTTCTGCGCATGCTTATATGGGAGGTGCTCAAGAGGCGCACTCCTCCAAACTGATTCGAGCAGTCAGAATGAAATGTGCAAGTGATGAGGGGGCTAGCACTCGAGTATCACCTTCAAAACTGTGCATGGGATCATAATTATGTTTACTCGCAACTAGCGCTTATTTGGCAATACACCAAACAGCTGGTTAAAACCTACAACTCTATTGGGAATCGTATGAACTGAACTCAAACGCGTTCACGTGGTAATCGAGATAGTATACTATGAATGTCCAACAGAATTAGGTTAAAAAACCAGGCATCCACTTAAGGACTTTGACCTTTGACTTTGACATTGTTTCCAGCTAATTCAACTGTTTTACCCACTGAGCGACATATAAGAGCGTTGAATTTAACCTCAGAATAGGCAGAAAAGTACATCTAATCAATTGAGAAAATATTAAGAAGATATTTCGGTAGACTTTTTCATGAACAACTGTTTTATTCAAAACAATACGTTTCTACGTAAATAACCAAACATACGAAGGGGTTGAAAATAGTTACTGGTCTCAATACCTCCCCCCATTAAACATTTTCAATACTCAATGTCACCAATCCCATCTTGGAACAAAGTTGTTTGGTTCTTGGTTGATGAAGTGGCTTTGTTAACAAGTCAGCAACTTGTGATATAGTGTCCACCTTGGCAATGGTTAGTTCCCCTTCTGAAACTCTTTCCCGAATGAAGAAATGTCGAACTTTAATATGTTTGGTACGACGATGATACTCGGGGTTGTTTGCGAGTTTTATCGCGGCCTCGTTATCTACATACAGAATTGGCTTTGATATTTCTCCCACCATATCTTCGAGCAACTGTCTCAGCCAGACCAATTCACGAGCTGCCTCACTGGCGGCCACTACCTCGGCTTCTGTCGTGGAAATTGCCACCGATACTTGTAGTTGGCTTAGCCAGCAAACCGCTCCTCCTGAGTAAATACACACAATACCTGTTGTGGATCTTCCTGTATTCTCATCTCCTGCGTGGTCTGAATCACTGTATGCAGTTAATCTGGGGTCCATTCCTCTGTAGTAGGTCAGTCCATAGTCGATTGTACCTTTCAGATACCGGAAAATCCTCTTAACGCGACACCAGTCTTGCCACGAAGGATTTTCAAGGGTCCGGGAAACCACACCAACTGCATAGGCTATGTCTGGCCTGGTCCCTACCATAAGGTACATTAGAGCTCCAACTGCTTGTCTGTATGGGAAATCAGTACACTTCTGTTCTTCTTCTTCCTTTCCTGGAAGATTCCCTTTTATAATTGGAGTTGGTGCTGAACGACATCCACTCATTCCGAATTTCTCAAGGATTTTTCGAGTATATGATGATTGATTCACGCTTATTACTCCATTTCCTTTAATAATCTCGATTCCCAAGAAATAGGAAGCTGTCTTGGTTGTTATTTTAAACTCTTCTTTGAGCTCTTGTAAAAATTGGTCCCGAATTTCCTCTGAGCTTGACGCCACCAGTCCATCATCTACATACAGAACTAGAAGAATTTTTTCCTTCCCTTTCTGTCTAATGAAAAGACATGGGTCAGCGCTGCTATTCTTGAATCCAATTTTCTTCAGATACTCTTCAATTCGCTTATTCCAGCAGCGTGGTGCTTGTTTTAAGCCGTATAAACTTCGTTTAAGATGGAATACACGATTCGAGCCATCCTCGAACCCAATAGGTTGACGCATATATATATCTTCATCTAAATATCCGTATAAGAAAGCTGTTGACACGTCGACTTGCGATAAAACCAAATTTTCCCTTGCGGCTACGCTAAGTAGAGCCCTTATGGTTCCTGTCTTAGCCACAGGACTAAAAGTTTGGTCGTAATCGACGCCTTCCTTTTGTGAAAAACCTTTAATCACAAGTCTCGCTTTGAAACGATCAACTGATCCATCCGGGTTTGTCTTTATCCGAAACACCCATTTACAAGGGATAGCCTTTTTGCCTGTGGGTAGAGTTGACAGCTCCCAAGTGTGATTCTCAGCCAATGAATCAATTTCGTTCTTCATTGCTTTGTACCATTCTTCTCTGTTACTACTCTTCATGGCCTCTGCATATGAAGTTGGCTCTTCTAACTTTGTTATTTCTAAGGCTGCCCTCAAAACGCCCTAGTCCTCAAATCGTCTAGGCTTTCTCAAAACGCTCCTGTCCCTTAGATTTCTAGTTTCATCTTCATTGCCATCTTCAGATTCTTGATGTTCTTCATTGATGAACTGACGTAGATCTCTTGACTCTTCTTGAAGCTCTTCAGACTGTTCTGATGGCCTTTCTTCACTGTTCTGATCCCTCAATAATATCGGTTCCTTTTGTGATTCTAGTGGTTTCTCGTCGAATATCACATCTCTTGACCTTATGATTTTATTGGTCTCCCGGCGCCAGATGCGGTAACCCTCATCGTTATCATACCCTACTAGTATGCCCTTCACAGCCTTCTTATGGAATTTCTTCCTCTGCTGTTTCGGAACATGTGCGTAGCAGGTGCTTCCAATAACCCTGAGGTGTTTTATACCAGGTTTCTTGCCAGTCCACAGTTCATAAGGGCTTTTCCCTTCAACTGAGGTAGGTCCAGTTCGATTTAAAATGTATGTTGCAGCACTCACCAATTCATCCCATAGTGACTGAGGAATATTGAGGTCTCTTGCATGCATCATAGTCCTCGCTGCTTCGACAATTGTACGATTCTCTCTTTCGCTTACTCCATTCTGTTCCGGTGTGTATGGCATAGTTAGTCTGTGATTTATGCCATTCTTCTCCAGAATTATCTTTGTAGCTTTATTGTCGAACTCGCCTCCATTGTCGCTTAACAACTCCTTCACTGTATGACCTGCTGTCTTGGCTAAAGCTAACACACAAGCCAACTTTTGTGGTACTTCTGACTTCTCTTTCAAAAAGAAAACGAATCTACATTTGCTGAAATCGTCTCTAAAAACGACGTAGTACTTGTTTCCAGTTAGTGAATTAGAAAATGGCCCTCCAACGTCAGCGTGAATTAGCTCTCCAGGTTTACTTGCTCTCTGCCTTGTCCCGAATTTTAACTTATGTGCCTTCCCATAGATGCAGGCTTCACACAACTCGCTGTCTAACCTCACATTTAGCCCAAGCTCTCTAGCTAAAAATGACTTGACATGCCTCTTATTCTGATGTCCGAGCCTTTCATGATACAGCTGAAGAACTTTATGGTCACTTCTTGGGGACTCTATTCCACTAATCTCTGCAGTAATTCCTTTTACGTTTAGCTTGTAAAGCCCTCCTCCTTTCTTTCTCGATCCGTCAACTAGTCGTTTGCCCTTCAATTCTAGCTTGCAACTCTCAGATGTCGAGCTAAACACACTCTCTGGTTGTTTATCTTGTGCAGACAGGGGTGAAAATAAGTTTTTCCGAATCTCAGGAACGTACCACACGTCGGACAACGTAATTCGTTTACATCCTTCATCCAACAGTGCCATTAACTCCACATTCCCTTTTCCTAGAGCTCCAGCGGAATGTCCATTGGCAGTGGTTACTGATCTTGATGTGCTAAACTCCTCAAACGTTGTGAATAACTCTCTCCTTGGAGTTATATGGTTGGTAGCTCCATTATCCACATACCACCCATCCAAATCGCAAACAGCAGTCATCACTTCGCTACTTTCTGCTGAAAGTGTGCATGTGTCTGACGTGGAAACTTCACTAGCCTTGTTCTTAGGTGGCCTTCCATCAGCCTTCCATTTTGGACATTTGCGAACCCAATGACCTTCTTCTTTACAGTAGTTGCAGGTGTTTCTTCTGAGTTTATTTGTTGTGTTGCCATCCATCTTCTTCTTAGAATATGTCCTACTTTTGTTTACAGCAAGAACTTCTTGATTGCCTAATTTATTAGAAAGTTCTCTCTCAAAAGCACACACTTGATTCGTCAGATTTTCAATGGTTCTCTCCTTTTTAGCAACCAACATCCAACTACTTTTGAATGGAAAAAACTCCTCTGGTAAAGTTCCAAGAATTTTACAGATAAGAAACAATTCTGGTAGTTCATATTTGTCAGTCTTATCTTTGACAACTTCTTGCTTTAGACTAGACCACATATTCTTCAATTTGCTCATGTGTGTCGCAATGTCGTCATTTGAATCCATCTTGTAACAAAAAAAATTCATGCATAGTTCATAGGCTTTATCTTCAGACACGCCATCGAACAAACGATGCAACTCATCCCAAACTTCCCGAGCTGCAGTGAACCGCATTACCTTTTGAAGCGTTTCCTCGGTCATATTGGTAGTGAGAGCCAAAAGAGTGTCGCAGTCAGCCTTCTCGAACTTTTCTAAATTTAATTTGTACTCTTTTTCAGTGTTTTCATCAACTGTTCCTGGGTTTTCAGGTTTCTTCAGTTTTCCACTCAACAATTCCATCGCATTTGGAATTCCTCTTAGCAAAACTGTAACCTTGTACTTCCAGGTAGCCCAATTTGACTTTCCCTCTAAGAGTCCAATTCTCACTGACTTGTAAGGATCCATACCTTCTTCTTCGTTATTCAAGAATAATTGAAACTTTTTACCTATCCACGAGAGCTACGCAGTAGTAGAGTCACTGCACCCATAGCCCGTTGAATTTAACCTCAGAATAGGCAGAAAAGTAAATCTAATCAATTAGGAAAATATTAAGAAGATATTTCGGTAGACTTTTCATGAACAACTGTTTTATTCAAAACAATACGTATCTACGTAAATAACCAAACATACGAAGGGGTTGAAAATAGCTACTGGTCTCAATAGTGCAACTCTCACCTGCTGCACCGCGAGTCCACATGCAAACTTAGTATGAATCAGGCCTAAAATAAATTAAAGGATCCTTTCCTCAAGTTAATAAATTTTCAGATCCGCACAGATCGAATCATGGAAATTTGCTAATGGAATTAATGGAAAAGCACTGGCATACATGAATCATGAAAAATATGGTCGATGGTAGATTACTACCAAAATATTTCCTTTTATTGCCTCTTTAAGAAGTGCTTTCTTCTGAAACATACCTGTTTGTTAATACCTAATTTTAGTTTTTCAAATTGTTCACTTTTCAAAAAGTGTGAAGGTGGCAAAAATCCTCCCATTTATATGAGAATCTTGCATTGAATCACTTTCATAGATTGGAAAATGAAAAAAGTTCTGATTTTTTTGTAGTCATATCAAGAATTTTGGACCACTTTATACATTAAGGTACCTAAAGTGTTAAATTCTACGAATAGTTTCTGAATGCTCCAAAACAGATAACCAAGTGAACTTTTTTTAGTCATTCCAAAAGATCATTCTTTTTTAATTTCCTTTAAAAGGATCTTCTTTGAATGGTGGAAACTTGAAAATTTATTTAGCACTCCATACTATACCGCAGATTTAATTTAAATGGCGGCTCGGAAGGCTGAGAATGATTAAAGCTTTACGAGGAAAGACCTCCCCTTTTGGAAACACGGGTGGGAGTATTTACGGATAGGGCTGATTTCAAGTTTTCAGATCACAATACCACATTGTGGCTAGAGATTTACGACCAGAAACACCTTCTCTCGGCGTCCCATAGCGATCTTCGGGAGAACCTCCTTTATCTAAGGGATTCGCAGGGGACCTTTTGTTTTCCGGGGTTTATTGGTGAAAGGAGCGTTCAAGGAAAGGATGGATGAGATGTCGCGAAGATAGCTGATCGTTTACCCCAATCCATCATCCCGAGCGTGGGACTGCCCGCGTTCACCTGTGTAACATTTGTACAGAAATTGATACTTAAAAGGTTATTCTGACAACTATAAAACTCAGACCCAGCTGATCGTAGGAAATTATTTAGTGATCCATAGGGGCACCAATAGTAGGTATATGTTGAAAAGTTTTTGACGGAAAAAAGGAATCATGAATTGTGATTAAAAAAATAAAAAAAGTAGCAACTTTGGTGCGAGGCTCCAAACATCTCCCAGCCTGATTCAACAAGCGGATGCAATGGACCACCAAAAGACGCGGGGATGTCGTTCCCCTATAACGTCAGTCAAATTTCTTTATACCGCTGTTTCGTCCACTTCCAATAACCCGATACTCTTCATATTGCACCTTTCGAAAATGTATTCAGCGAGATATTTCAACTGACGGAATAAAATTAAATAGGTGATACTGCACATTGGTTGTGCATCGTTAACGTACAGGAGTTTGAAAATAGGTTTCCTTTCTAAATAAAATTGATTATGGTTTATTATTTTCAATAATAAACTTTCGTAGTAAACCGAGAAAAAACTAATTTTAACCTCCACATAAACATAGTTTGTTTGAGTATATGTACAAAAAAAATCTAATACCTAATAATGAATAACACAAAATAGAAAATGGAAAAAATCTGACAGTCCACCGTTCGCTGTTCAAGATACTTCTTCCACAACTGGATCGAAGTTTATGAAACTTAGATCAAGCCAGAGATAAATTGTGGAAAATAAGCTTCATTTTACCGGATTCCAATGTATCTTCTTGTTACGGGAAACAAACGGATGAACGTACGGCGACCCAGATGGTTTCATTCGATTTATTGAACCTCTGTCCTTAAATCAAACAAAGAGAACCCTTTTTATTTCGAAAGTTTCCAAGATATCGAACTTTTAATATTTCAACCTTTAACTACTACCCTTCAGGGTTGATAGTGAGAAATGCCGATGTAACTGGCTCATCCTCGACTGATGCACGATTTTTGAGACGAATTTCATTAAATTCGGTCTAATCCGATCGGAGAAAAGCTATTTTTTGGTATATATTTTTAACAATAAACCTTTGTAATCAACCAAAAAGGTTAAAAAAAGTATATCTGAAGCATTTTCGCTAAGTTCCATCAGTTAAGATTCGCTCCATGTTGCTGATTTTGCTTCCACGCTATACCGAATCCCCATTTTAATACAGTTCAGGTGGCTACACTAGCTACGTAGCGAGGTATTCAAGGAGTAGTAGTGGGTCTGCAATAATCCTGGATGTCCAGGTTATCAAGACAGCGTGGACATGGAGGAGAGGTGGCAGGCTAAGATAAGTAATTATGACAGGATGAATGACTTGCGGCAAGCGACATCTGACCTAAAAAGAGAGGCGACCAATAACATCAAGGTCATGGCTGTGACCGTTTCATGACGTGGGGCGTAATCGTAATCATAATTACGATTACGATTACAATCATAGCGTTTTAGAGTTATAACTACGATTATAATCACAGACCCTGAAGATATGATTACGATTACAATTACACTTATTATTATGATTACATTCGTAATGAAAGTTTTTCTGTAACTACATTCGTAATAACTACTTTCTTTTTGCAATTGTAATCACAAGATTTTTATGTGATTTTGGCGTAACACCTGATGTTCCCTATAAATGAGCCCTTTAACGCGTTTTTTCCCTGCAATTACACTCATAATCATAATTTTCCCTGAGATTACAGTCGTAGTCTCATATTTTTCTGTGATTACTGCTGTAATCTTAGTTTTCCCTGTGATTCAAATAGTAATCTTAGTTTTTTCTGTGATTGCAGTCATTATTACAGTCTCCGAGGTGTATTAACACCTGGCAACACATTCCTTAGTGCTTTAGACAGTCCAAAGATTCTATTGATATAAGCCTCTGTTTATGCACAAACATAAAATACGTACCTATAACACGCATAACATTCACAATTTACATCTGATTTTACTGAATTTTTCACGGGTTATACGGGCTAGTATCTAGGCAACCATTGCAACCAGATCAATCAGATGTAGATAAATTGTGAATGTTGTGCCTGTTGTTACCTATTTCATGTTTGTGCATAAGCATAAGCAGAGGCTTAGACAGTAGAACTGTGTTTGGACTGTCGAATGCCCTGAAAAGTGGGTTGCCAGGTGTTAATACGGTCCAAAGTCACATCTGAGGTTGTTATAATGACTGTAATTACTTATTACAGAACAAGGTAAGATTACAATTGTAATCACAGGGAAAACTAAGATTACAGCAGTAATCACAGAAAACTTTAAGATTACGGCTGTAATAACAGGAAAAATTATGATTATGAGTGTAATTACAGGGCAAAATTGCGGTAAAGGGCCAATTAATAGGGAACATCAGTTGGTACTGCAAAAATCACATTAAAAACTTGTGATTACAATCGCGATCACAAAAAAAGTTGTGATTACAAATGTAATCACAGAAAAAACTGTGATTTCGAATGTAATCGTAAGTGTAATCGAAATCGTGAACATATCTTCAGGGCCTGTGATTATAGTTGTAATCGTAATTAAAACTCTAAAACCCTATGATTATAATCGTAATGGCGTGGGGTGAGTTGCAGGAAAAGTGCCATGGAGTTACTCGAGTTGGGCTTCTCGGTGGGAGTGCACCGTGGTATCACCACCCGCGTTCTTAGGGGCTCTTACCTCAACGGGTGTTCATTTTATCGGAGCACTCCCTTTCATCCCTCTCATCATCCTTAGAGACGGCGTCAGGTACACCTTGGCGTCCTCTCCACTTTTAATTGAGACGGGAAAAAAAACTTTTTTTACTTTAAAAAAATAATCAATTATTTCAAAATAAAGGATAAGTTCGCTGGACAGCAATTTTTGAACACAACACATTGGTTAAATTTAGAAAATGTTCTAAAAATTACAACAACAAAAAACGGCTAAAAGTCAATAGTTTAGCAGAATATTACTCAAAACATCAACAATGAAGTGAAAGATTAAAAAATGTGGATACCTATAAAATATTGCAGAAAAATGTTCTTGAATTTCATTAAAATGAGCTCCAAAACTGCATAAAATAAAACTGCAAAAAAATCTAAAATGTTTTTTGAATCGCTGAATATTATTCATATTAAGCTATTGCAATAAAACTTGTACTTAAAAATTTCTCAGTAGTCAATGTGCTCAAATGTCCAAACAATTCAACACATAGGTATAATGATAAATTAACTAAAGTTCCTATAATATAATGATAAATTAACTGAAGGCTTAATTGTGCACAATATTATTCCCAAGGCCTTAACATTTATATTCATACTTCATAAATATCCATGAAGCTATTTATTTTGTGTGATACGGACCCAATTACATTAATGAAATGAAAACATAATACCTACTTAGTATAACGATGTCCCGTGAGCTTCGAGATGATTGTTTGAGTCGTTTTGATCCGATCCGAAGGGATATCATATCTAATACCGAATTAAAAATCTTTTTTGTCATAATTTGGGGCATTCTCGTTTTTATTTTTTCTTGTAAGATTCTGTGGTGGGATGTGGCATCATGTGCTTATGTAGGTGGGCCCTTTACGTACCTATTAAGTAACTCGAACAATTACCCAACATATGATTTACTATCGCTGGTTTTAATTATTAATGAAACTGATAGGTACTGATATTTTCTTCGAAGGACCACTGGAATACCAGAGAGATATTATGGTAGTGCAATAAACTGTGACAATTATTCCAATGAATAAACAGTATAATTGAAAGGAATTTAAATTTGCATAATAGAACACAAAACACAGTGGCCACTGAACCTACTCAGTGCGACCACCAAAACTGTAATTATGATGATTTCTCCCTTATTGTCAGAGGAGATGGTAATATGGTAAGATCTTACCGGTTTCAATCCAGTTAGGGAACAGGATCCAGGTAACCCAAGTCTGGGGATTGTTTCCTCAAACAATCCGCATCTTCCCAGCGAGTATTTGGTAACTGCACCGAAGTCTGCGCGTCGTGAACGAAGCAGAACAAAAAGGACTTGCGGATGGGCCAGAGCCGGCCGGCATTTACTTTTGAAAAAGCGAGGATAAAAACGTTAAGGTAGGTCAGTTTTCGACGTGGCGAGAAGAAGTTATAATGGCGATCGATTCGAGAGAACAAAGGAATGATGAGTAGCAACACGTGTAAAACTTTTTTCTACAAATAACACTGAACTAAATTTTAATAAATAAATAAACATCTAACAAAAATTCTAACATAGATTAATAACAACATTAAACACTAGAAAATTACATAAAGTCCCATTTGAATAGGGAATTTCAATGCAAGTGACCTATAAAAATCCATATCATGGAATAATTAGGTTGGCCTCACTGATGTCATCAATGTTGAGCCAGCTGAGAGAATGAATGATACCTGTTATCGGCAGAAATTATATAGATCGAGCATCGAGATATTGATTTATTGTTGGAATGATGGAAATTACTGTAGAACTATTGTAATTAAAGTGAAAATTAAGAAAAGTGTATGCGGAACGGAATGTGTGGAAGAAGGAAGGTTGATTTATGTGATGGTGTTTTGTTGTTGACATTTGAGTTTCGAATTCCAGGTAACAAGAGTTTGTTCTTGTACACATCATGTACCCCAGCTTTCTCTAGATTTTCCAACAAGACTAAAAAAATCCTGGGAGAGGTGCTGTGACTGTAATATCATTACCTGGGGAGACCACAATCCCACCCGCTCCGGCTTTGATCCCACCCTGGATAACGCAAGCCGGTCCGGTGCTTTTATCATTTTTCTTAGGCGTTCGACTAGTTTATTAGCCATCGGGAGGAACCAGATTGTTGAATAATGTGGCGCGGTAACGAGATCTGTGCGTGCCTAGGGTCAGTCTTCCTTGCCACTTTAACACCCAATCATTTCATGGTGCTTTCGGTGGTTGACTCTCGTCTTTTTTTCTTTTTTCGTTTTGAAAATTGAAACTGTAGCTCAAATAAGCACGTACAATCGTCTTATAAGCCCTGAAACCACGTTAGACGTTGAAATGGAACAATAAATTATTTGCATATTGCCTGAATGTGGACTTCTTGCGGCGGCCTAAAATCAACTCCTAGTTTATTGTTAGGGGATAGAACATAACGGTAAGTAATGCATGCTTACACTGATGACCCGATGCCTGTGGTTCTTAGAAGTAGTTCTAAAATAATATTCTCTCTTTTCAGATTCAGCGACTTTAGCTAGTTGCGCGTTGTGATTAATTAGCTGCTTCAACTACAAATATATCCAAGAGAAATAAAGCAACCTACCCCACTCCCACCCTAATAAACTAAATAAATAAATCTTGAAGTTCAGAATAACGTTAATAGTACGTACAGTATATTTTCTCCTCCATCAGATCCCCTCACCATCAATCCCTCTTCAAAATGAAATCCCTCGTTTTTCAAAAGATTATCAAGGATTCAAAATAATCATGAACAACGGATAGAAAAAATGAAAGTATGAGTTTTTAGATAATTTTTGAAGAAAATTAAGCTATTGCTCTCGCCTCAAAATTTGTAGAATGTGAATTTTTGAAAAAAATTTATGCAGAAATCCGTTTCAGGCTATTCTGAATCATATTCTGAAGTTTAACGCATTTTTTTATGTATGTATGTATGTATGTAATGTATGTAATGTATATATGTATATATGTATATATGTATGTATGTATGTATGTGTCATTCCAGACGATAACTGTCCGTAGAATTGTGCTAGAAACTACAAACAAATTTTAAAATGTTAAGGACAAAAAACGAAAGTTCAAGTTCGTTGGCCAGCATGATCGGATTACATCTTCTGGTTGACATTTTAAAAAATTGTAGTCAAAAATTTCAAAATAGTCTGTTTTTTGCGTTTTGTTTGCGAAATAATTTTTTCAGCATACTAACATGTAGTATATTCGGAATCAGCGTAAAATTTCCTATAAGAATAAGTATCAAGTTTTCAAAAATGTCAAAGTTGAAAAATCAGTCAAAAATCGAAATAATGCCGTTCGCTAGTTGTAAAAATCGGTAGGTAATATTTGCATGAAACATTGTCCAAATTCATATTAAACTACTCTTATAGAAGTATCCCTGTATAACCAATCCTAGAACCATGCTGTTTAAGGCTAGAACCATGCTGTAGATAGAATTTGATTCCATGTTTGTCTACCAAAATCATAAACTAAAATTTCTCCACACTGAAATGTCGAATATTTCTTCAAAAATTCGCTCATGGGGTCATGCTGTATGACTGGACTTTTTGGAGTTGCACCCTTCATAACTCACGGCAAATTTGACGTTCCGTGGTTTATTTGTATTCTAATTCGATTATTACCCAATAACAGTGTTCAAAAATTGTGTTTACCCCAAAAGTATTTGTTTCTAGAATGTGCTGAAACTGACTCCGGGAAATAGTCTGAAACGGTGTTCAGTTAGATCTATGCTACGTAATACGCCTTCCCTCTTACGGATGATGATGATGAAATCTTGCGCATATAACCTAGCTTTAGGGGGACGACCCAACAACCATGCAGTCACTAACGTCGCCCTCCCTCAAATTATCAAATGTAAGCAAAATCAAGAGACGCTTCGTATCAGATGATCCATACATACATTTCCCGTTCATACATTTGGCAGAGTTTGTGCCCTGTATAGAACGTCATTTCCAATTAATCGCATAATCGATAGGTAACCTAAGCGGTGCACTGAATAGAGGAGTTTCCTTTCTAGAATGGAACAATCACTCCTCGCCGCCCGATTTCAAATGTCTCCAGAATGTATTTACCCTACAAATCCTCGACGTAATGAGTATTTATCCTTGAATCTGCTTCAGCAACACGCGCAAACAATTATGGCAACGGGTAAAGACACGTATGTTTGTCTAACAAGGGCACGGGGATGTGAGCACGCACACTTGTGAATTCTGAAGCGTGCGATAGACTAGACTGTCAATAACACGGAGATGGGCCTCGCACCTACAGTGTTGATGCCCATTTTAGAATTAAATCAAAACAGATTATTTCACGAAGTTCTGATTGCACTTCAGTCCTTCAAGTTCACAGTCCCCGTTCAGCCCTCCCTCCGTCATATATCATGGGATGATCTTGAATGATGATGAAACTCATATAGTCCTGTATGCAGATGATACAAATCTGTAAGTACGTAGATCATCCTTAAATGCCTTCTTGACAGCAGTACTAGAACAATTTTCGAAACCGAAGACTAGGCCAACACTGAATAAACTCCGACTCGTTGAAACTAAAACAGTTTGCAAACGTTTAGGAGCCCGTAGGTCCGCACTGGCAAACATTGGCATTTGACTGGGACTTTCTACTATGAATTTCAATGACTCACGCAGGTTTCTAAATATATAGAATTGATGAAATTGATTCACTAATTGATAGAACTTTGTCATGTGAGGGTAATATGCAACATCTTGCTAGCAAACTTTCCTTCCAAAATTAGCCAAACGTAAATTAAAGAATGTATTTCTGATTCTGCTCTTCTTTACCCTTACTATGGCCTATTCGTCTCCTAGACGATCCACAGTGAAAAGACTGGCCGATCAAGGTCGTCAAATACCATCAAGGAAAATAATGTTGTGAGTTGTATATTATCATACTAGATAATAGGTCTATTTAGCAAATAATAACGATTCGTATTGACAGAAATTAGGTTGAGGGTGAACACACATCTAGACACTTGTAAACCCCGCATTCAGTACTTTATTGCCAACAGGTTAGAGACTTTATCCTTCATATTTTTAGTCTTGCGGTGATTCGTGAATAACATGATCATTCGAGAATAAGTAAATAGTAAAAACTCCTATAGTGAGTCTGAAAATTTCAATAAGTTGGAGACGGACCCTCGCGCCCATGAAGTTTTGCTGTTCGATTTAATTATTTACGAGGCTAATGTTCTGGGATCATTTTTAGTAGTTTGGGTTGTGAAGAACCTAGGGCGGTCATATGTACCTAAAAATTAAAAGGTGTTCAATTGGGTTTGATGGAATATCATAGCATTGGGTTGGTCACCAAGGTCATGGATAAGGAATTAATGATCGATTAAAATGCAAAAGCAAACGCACGAGTCATCGTAACTCATATACTTCTGTTTTATAAATATAATAATACATTTTTAATTCTGCTGTTAGAGAATTTATCAGAATTATTGAACGATTTTCTGATTCTTTCCATTTGAGAATAATTGGTATCATTACTTAATTTGATCAACATAAGCCAAAAGTTATTATCAAGTCTGATTAATCTGAATAGTATGTTGTTTCGTACCATACGCTTAAGTCTTGTTAGAATGTCAGAGGCAGGAAACATGAAAGCACCGGCAATTCAACTAGGAGGAAAAACCAACAGAGAATAACCCATCAATGTGAGGCACCAACAAACGATTAAAGTCTGAACATACGGAGATGCTTTCGCATGGTTCGCACTCCCTTTATATTTAGGTGGGAAAAACACTTAGGCCAGAATGAGTTGTGCCAACTGAGGATTTACAAGACCCATTACAGTGAAAATGTTGAAGGTAAGAAATAGGACTGGGCTCACCACATTTCCCCTCTGGCGCTTTGGGGCCTTTCCCCCCTTTTTTTCCTTTCTTGAACGATTTATCTGTGGGAAAGTACACACTCCGAATCGAGATCCACTGCCCCACCAGGGAAGATGTTTTTACTGTGATGAATTCAGTCGGCCCCAGCGGCTTTTCTCTGAGGGCTGGAGGCTTCGAGAGAAAATAGCAACAAGGGTTAATAAGTTTTGATTTATTTCCATAGACCAAAGCCTTCGGAAATAGAAATAAGTGCACTGTGCTGAAAAATATAAAAAATGTATTCAGCAAAACCTGTTGTAGGGCGTCTTTAAACTATTTTTTGGTGGGAAGAGAACAATGTATAATTGAGAGAGGAAAAACACCTACCTACGAATCCAATAAAATAATTCTTTACTTTACAATAATTCTTTACTTTACAATAATTCTTTACCAAACTATTACTTATTTCATCATTATTATTTATTTTTCCCTTTGAGATAGTGAACCCTTAATCTATAGATTTTGTTTAGCCAAGAACGTTGTAAGATTATGTTTTAACAAAAAGAGAAAAAATAATAATAATGATGAAATGAATGATAACTTGGTAAAACAAAGAATTATTTTTGCTGCGTACAACAATATCAAAGTAGTAAAAATACAATGTTAAATGAAATAACCGTTGTTCTTATTTCTATTTATTGTTTACTATTTGAGTAAAATTTCCCCTTTTTCAAGTTTATATTCATGTGAAATAGTCTGCAGAGCCTTGTCAAGGTTTTTGTTTCCACCAATGTGAATAATTGATATTTGTTTTGGTAAGTACGAAGCATCATGAAAAATGTAGCTATAACATTTACGAAGTATGTTCTTACTTTGAAAAACGATACATTTATTGAATACATACGAATATATTTTCGTTTCGTGATATCGTAAAATAGATTATAAAATATCTAGAAATCGGTGATTGATTGCTATTGGTATTGATACATGCCTCTCCTCAAGAATAATTATCTAATGTCTTAAAATAATCGTAAAGATACTTGACTTATTTTATGAATGTATGTATATATTACGTACAATTTCTCGGGATCATCCTTCAATACAGAATGTTAACAAACACATTTTGGGCTTAGTTTTAATACTGTTGACGGAGAAATCTTAGCTCAACTGAAATTCGTATCTCAAGCAGACCGCTGTGCTGACATTCCTATGGGTTGTAGGAACAAGGAAGCAGGTGATGTTAATGAACTAATTGGACACATTGAGATCACTTGTTTCCCTACCCCCACTGCCCTCCAAACGTAGCATTACTGTTCAAGCAGAATAAAACATCAAGCAGGAAAAACAGGAACCAATCTTGCGAATTCATACTGGCTCATATCACATCATTCTGTAGGGTTCCAATTATGCAAAATTGGTACCATGCAATCCATCTAAATCTCTTCTAGTAGGTACTTAGTATTTAGGTACTCAATTTATTTTGTAAACACGAATAAATCACAATATCATGATTCATTCCTACAATAAACTTTGAAATTTGTAAGTCAAGATGATTGCTGCGTTGATATTTCTTGGGTTGTAGGGACAAGTATGCAGATCATCCCACAGGACTAAGTACAACGATGAATTCAGAAGGTGATGAGTTGAAGAATAAGACACCTGTCTTAACACCCTTTTGAAAAGGCGACGTCCAAGACGAGTGTTGCTTTGAAGATCCTGTGAGTTGTTGGAACAAGGAAGGAGGAGATCCCAATGAACTAAATGGACACATTTGAGATCACCTCTTTCCTAATTCCCACTCCCCTTCACATGTTGCAGTAGTACGATGATTTCAATAGGTGTTGGAGAGTTGAAGAAAGAGACTCCTGTCTTGACAACCTATTGAAAATTTATACACATTATACGATTTCAACAAAGAATTAAGAATTAATTGAAGGTTGCCTGAAAGACAGCGTTATGTATACCGTGTTGTCTTCTTGATTCATGATTTTGAATCATCAATAGACAAAAGTTCGAGTTGAGTTCCAGATGTTTCTGCCAAAATGATTGATGTTGTGATGCATGTTGCTGGAACTGGAAAGCAGATGATCCCAATTAATTAAATAGTCAGATTGAGATCAGCCGTTCTTCAATCCCTTCAACCCTTGGTATATGGCAGTACTGTAATAAGTTATATTATAACGTTTGACAAGTTTAATCTACTTCACTGATACATTTTCAAAGAAAATAGTAGATCTGTAAAAGTTACAAAAATTAATAGCGCTAGACAATCTAAACTCTAGAGAGATAATGAGCGAGACATAAATGTTATCCCATGTATAAACATGCAAATGCGCATTTAAAATATGCAATATTAACTTTTTTAATTGTCTCTAATATGTAACTGTTTGTAATAGCAGACAAAAATAAACGGAAATCTCAAAACGAAAGTTAGTGAAAAAACGTTGTCTATTTCCACGAAAAATAAAGAGTTACAAGGTTAAATCAATTTCATCAGTAACAAACAATAACTTTTTATTGTTTAGTTGTTGATACTTATGATTATTTTGTTAGTGTGTGTTACTGATGATGGCCTAACCCACGAAATCGATTTAACATTGTAACTCTTTATTTTTCGTGGAAATAAACAACGTTTTTTTCAATGATTTCCATTTTGAAATGGGTTAGCACAACTTCGTCGCGAGTGATTTAGTTCGTAAACGGAAATCTGTACTCAACTAGTAAACATCAAGGTCCTTACTTTTCTTCCAGACTATTCGTGGGGGAAGATGTGCATGCTCATACAATCGATTCTTGAAATTCCTGAGGTGTAAGATGGGAATGCAATTTGTTATTTTATCATTCTTTCCGATGATTTTGATAGTTAATGCCCGACAGTGGATACCAGCACAATCCCCTCCCAGTTCAGCTTCAATGCATCAGTTGGTTCCAGTCTGTCCAAACCCTTACTCTGTAGTCATCAGAGTACTATATTTTCTTCTTTTTTAGTATTAATATTTATTTATTGTATTTTATTTATTTTTTTATTTTTATTTTTTTTTTTTGTGTCTATGAAAAAAGTAGATGAACTTCATCATGCCCATATGCATACGACCTAGATGAGAATGTCTTAATTATGGGTTGCCTAAAGCAAAAAGTATACCTTTATACCTTGTTGAGTGATGATTCCAAATCGTTGGTAGATAGAAGTTCGAGTTGAGTTTCAAATGTGTATAGCATGACGTCAGCGGTGGTGTTGCAGGTTGTGAGAATTGTAGAGCACGTGATCGCAATGAAATAAATAGCCACATTGAGATCATATGTTCATACAACGCCTACAACCCCTGGTGTTTGACAGTATTCTGTAAAGCTA